>JBBMEG010000018.1:11045103-11067457 GCA_037832605.1 Cyclanthera cordifolia
ACCTAAAGGTCCTAAAAAGGGTGAAAAAAGGCAAGACTTTTTCAAAAAGTGCCTAAGTAACCTAAAGGTCCTAAAAAGTGAAAAAAGGCAAGATTTTTTCAAAAAGTGCCTAAAAAACCTAAAGGTCCTAAAAAAGTGAAAAAAGGCAAGACTTTTTATTAAAGTGCCTAAATAACCTAAAAATCTCCAAAGTAAACTAAATGGGCAAGACTTTATAAAAAGTGCCTAAGTAGCCTACGGATTCGGAAAAAGTACTCTAAAAGAGAGTCTTTGCAAAAAGCCTAAATAATCCTAAAATTCGGACATACATGCATAACGGACAAAAAAATCGAAAAAGTGCCCAAGTAAAGGTGAAATTTTCGAAAATATGTCTAAACGTTAGTGTAAGTTCGAAAAAAGGATAGTACGTACCGAAAAAAGTAAGGCAAGACGGATGCTTCCCAAAAATCCAAAACGCCAGACGAGTCCCCTCACGCTTTGAAAAAATCGAAAATAATAGCTCAATGAAAGGCAATTTTCGGCCAAAGTAGGTGAAAAAGGGGTGTAGTTTTGGCAGGGAAGTTTTATGGAAAAAGTTAGGTTATGGGAAATCTCAAAAGGATAAATATTTTCCTAAAAAAGAGAAGTGATTTTTTATTAAATAAGAATATTATTTTGGAAAAGATATTCTTGTAAATAAGAATATGGCCATTTTAATATAATTATTTATAATAAATATTTTCCCAACCTCTAAACTTTATTTGTTGAAATATTACTTAGGAAAAGATATTCTTGAAAGAGAATATGGCCTAAAATAATTTTCAAATAATATTTCCATGAAAAGATGACTTTGAAATGTCCAAAACTTCAAGAAGAAATAAATGCCCTAAGTTACTCTTCACAATCCGACAAGCTCGGAAATGAAGAGTGGGGGTAATGTTGTAACATAAAATATAGCACGAAAGTCTCGAAAAGAGGTCGAAACCCGAACAAAGGACAAGAGGACCAAGGCCGACCCCCTAGGGGTCGGCCGCACCTTCGTCGACCCCCTGGGGGTCGACCTCACCTTTTCCGACCCCCAAAGTTCGGCCACGCCCTCGTCGACCCCCCGGGGGTCGGCCAAATGGAGGCCATAACCCTCAATGGGTCGGCCAAGCCCATTTCCGACCCCTTGGGGGTCGATCTCGCCATTACCAACCCTCGGGGTCGGCCAAGTCCATTTTCGACCCCCCGGAGTCGGCCAAACAAGTCCAACTCCCTCGGTAGTCGGCCAAGGAAGGCCAGGACCCCCTCGGGATCGGCCCTTGCAGCTGGTTGGCCAAGGAAGGCCAGGACCCCCTCAAGGTCGGCCCTTGCAGCCTTACCCTTCTCGGGTCCAGCAACGAGTAGGTCCATCCGAGTGGATGGACCGTGGAGGTCAGGACTCTCCGAGGAGTCGACCGAGTCCAAGTAACGTTTGGAGGCGTTGCACCCCATGACGTCGCCCGTTACAACGAGTAGGTCGACCCCATTGGGTCGACCGTGGAGGTCAAGACTCTCCGAAGAGTCGACCAAGTCGAGAATCAAAACCGTTACACTTCTAAAGGGTAACAGTCAAGAGTTATGTCGGTATTCATACCCAGCTTAATGGCGGACGTTTCTAAACGGCCGACCGTTACATCGCCATAAAAGAGCCGCAGCGATTACAAGGCCGACTGCAATAAGAGTCAGTTCATTCTTCCCTTTGAATGGGCAATTCCTAAGCTAAGTATCTTGAGCTATCCCTTAGTATTCTTAACTATTCCCTTAATTCCGTTTCTGACTTAGGCATCAGAGGCCCTGTGACTCACACCACACCGGTGTGCCCTAAATCTATTTTTTTTGCAGGCTCTTTCGTCCTCAGCTAAATAAATCGTACTGTGGATAGACCGCTGACCATTTTTCGGCATCAACAGTGAGTTCAAAGAAGAACAATATATTTTAAGAGGAAAACTTCGCTGTACATGTTTGTGTAGGAAAACCTAACATTGTGACAAATTAAATGCAACATAAATTTATATTATAAATAAAAATATTTTAAAAAAAAATTGTGACACATATACCAAATAAGGCTCTCATACACATTCATGTGTAGAAAGTTTTCCTCATATTTTAATATTTGGGAATAAGATATTCACTTACCTACAAAAGATAAGCCACAAATTAAGAATCCTAAGATTCTTAAATTCTAATACAAAATTTGATTTTTATCCTCTAGTTTTCCAACAAAACAATGGATTGATCCAAACACACCCAATAACATCGACTTTAGTGAAGGGAGGAGAGTTAACATGTTTATAAACGTGAGGGGCGATCTATATTCTAGACTAAAATTATATATTTGAAATTTAGAAATTAAAATGAAACAAGTATTGAAGGAAGCAACAAAGTTGAAGATTAAAACTTAACATTTGAAATTTAAAGATTAAAATAAAACAAGTAACAAAATTGAAGACTAAAACTTGACATTTGAAATTTCATAAACTAAAATAAAATAAAAATGAAAGTTCATATAGCAAAAATGATATTTTAACCTAAAATATTTCTTAAAAATTACTATAATTAAATAGACAACCAAAAAGTTATCAAATTCTCAACATTAAAATTTTTCCTTTTTTATTCAATTACAATTCAACAGGGTGTATTCAAACTTATGATCATGACTCCCAAATTATTCCACTTGTTCGCTTAAAACATTAAAATTTAGAAACTTAATAAATCTGGTAGTCAAAACAAATATAGCTCAACTAGCATTAACATCCGCTCGATCTGTGATTTGAATATTTCCACCCTCTTGTAATCAAAAAAAAAAAAAAAAAAAAAAAAAAACCTTGATAACTTTAAAATATTTCAAGTCCGCTCTGACAAACCAACACTTCATCTTTTTTTGAAAAAAAGAGAATATATAAATTAACAGGAGCCAGAACGCTCAAACAAAACAACAGAAACCACCTCAGACGGGAGACAGTCCTCCCAATCCACACAAACCTGGCCACCATCCAAAAAGGGAACGACCAAACACAACGAAAAAGATCTAGGGACCACCAAATGGTTGACCAATAAATCAGCAGCTCGGTTACAACCTCGCTTACAAAAGGAAAACGATATCCCCTGAAACCGGGGAATCAACGCAAAAATATCCTCAACAACATTGTTGAGCTCAGTACAATCTTGGGAAATCCCATTAAGAATATTAATAAAGTTTCGAGAATCAGATTCCACCAAGATAAACGGGATAGGTCCATGAAACGCTTCCAGGATATTCTTTAGGCCTTCTTTCACAGCCAGACCTTCCATCAACATAGCAGATGAAGCCACCAGATTCTTTTGGGCTCCAATCAGCACAGGCGAACCCTTCACATCTCGAACAATCCAGCCCACACCTCCAGACCCTGATTTCCCACACCACGATCCATCCACATTAAGCTTCCACTTCCCATCCGGGGGAGCCCTCCAGCCTTTATGATCTCCATCCGGCCCCTTCACATCTGCAAGGTCATAAGTACCGTCCACCACCCTACCTGCATGAGAATAAAGCGCATCAGAAATGAAATCAAGAATATTCCTGTTCGAGATCCTAGTGTCATGATGTAACATGGCATTGCGATAAATCCAAAGATACCAAATCACGATCATAACTTTCGAAAGATCGTGACTTGGAACCTTGGCAATAATGCCTTCCCAAAAGCATTCGCCTGAATCCGCACACCTGAAAAAACAGCCAAAGTCAGAAAGAGATGGAAAAAATTCAACCCAAACCTTAATAACCTCCCTACAATCTTTAATTATATGCAAATTAGTTTCAATTTTTTTACCACAAAAAAAACAATCTCGATTAATGGCCACCCCTCTTTTATGAATGTTATCCTTCGTAGGGATAGCATTATTCAGCACATTCCACGCCCCAATCTTAATTTTAGGGGCAACTTCAACCTTCCAAAAGGATTTCCAAATCTTAGCTTTATAAGTAGGATCTGAAGAAGAAGGTAACTCCATATTAGAAAGATTCATAGCCAAATGATACGCACTTTTAACATCGAACTGACCATTGGAATTCAGGTTCAAAATAATAGTGTCAACCCCATCCCTCTCCCCCAGGGGATTTCTCAAAATCATCTCGGCCTCTTCCTGGGAGAAGATACTTTCAATCTTTGCAGTGTCCCAACATCTCGACCCATTGATGAGGTTAGCCACCCTCATGTCCTTCCAAGGCGACTGCACACTATGAGCATAGGGGTTCTCGACCCGCCCAATCCACGGATCTCTCCCAATCACAATGGACTTCCCATTTCCCACTTTCCACCTGTATCCTTGCAAAAACAAATCACGACCCCACAGGATACTCCGCCAAGTAAGCGAAGGGGATCTCCCCACCAGAGCACCCAAGAAGTCCCCGTCCCTATAATAACGCCCCTTAAGCACTTTTGCCAGCAAACTGTCCGGCTCACGCAGAAGCTTCCAGCTCAACTTAGCCAACATAGCTTGGTTGAACTGAGCCAAGCTACGAAAACCCATACCACCCCTTTCTTTACTCTCGCACATCTTTTTCCAGCTTTTCCAATGAGTCTTTTTACTCCCATTATCAAACCCCCACCAAAAATTGGCACACACCTGATCAAACTCATCACAGATCACCTTCGGACCCTAAAGCAGCTCATCGTATAAGTAGGAATAGCTTGGGTCACAGCCTTAATAAGGATGTCTTTACCACCTTTGGACAAGATTTTTCCTTCCCAGCCTTGCAAACATCTCCTGACCCGCCCCATCATTTTTTGAAACAGAATCTTTTTGTTTCTCCCCGCCAGCGACGGCATACCCAGATAAGTCCCTAAATCCACTCCAGCCTCACCCCTAGCATATTACACATCTGCGATCTAAAAGCTCCTGACACATTCTTACAAAACATAACGACCGACTTGTCAAAGTTCACCACTTGGCCCGACGCTCTCCCATAAACCTCGATAATGTTTTTGATAGCTCTGCAGTCAACCTCTGAAGCCCTGAAAAATAATAAACTATCGTCAGCAAAAAAAAGATGAGAAAATGGCAAAAACTATTAATTTTCAGCCCTTCAAACTTGCTCAACATCTCGCCCCTCCGAAGAAGAGACGAGAAGCCTTCAGCACAAATAAGAAAAAGGTAGGGTGAAAGCGGGTCTCCCTGTCTCAAACCTCTACCAGAGCAGATCGAACCCTGTGGAAAGCCATTGATCAGCACCTCACATCTAACAGAAGAGATACAAGCATAGATCTTTTTAACCCAGGACTCATTGAATCTCATTGATCTCATCATGCTAAGAATAAAACTCCAATTTACTCTGTCATATGCTTTGCTCATGTCCAGCTTAAAGCTACCCATCCTTCTTTACCTTTCATTTTCTGATTGATAGCGTGAATACATTCAAAACCGATCAACACATTATCAGAAATATGTCTTCCAGGAACAAAAGCAGACTGATTTGGCAAAATAATTTTATCAATGAGAGTCTTTAGTCTATTTGCCAAAATTTTTGCAATAATTTTGTAAATGGTATTGCAAAGACTAATCAGCCTAAAATCATCCATCTTCACCGAACTTTGAGTTTTGGGTATGAGCGCAATTAACGTTGCATTGAAGTGAGAGAGATCTTCATCATCGTTGAGAACCTTTAAGCACGCTCTAATCACCTCCTCTCCCAAAATATCTCAATACTTCTTGAAGAAGAAAGCGTTAGCTCCATCAGGACCTGGAGCCTTATCAGAATTCATGCTTCTCAAAGCTTCTTCAACTTCATCCTTGGTGAACGGAAGATTGATTTGCTTATTATCCATTGCAGAAATGGTGTTACTCACCCCCACTAACCCGGCAGCTATATCACTTTCAGAGACAACCTCCTCCTTGAACAAATTAGAAAAGTAACTGACAGCCACTCTACCAATCTCTCTATCCCCCTCCACCCAAGCACCCAGATCATTTTTAATTTTCACAATACGATTCGATTTCTTTCTTTGAGAAGCTTTTTGGTGGAACCATTTAGTGTTCCTGTCCCCCCATTTCAACCAGTCCACCCTAGACCGCTGCTTCCAGAAAATTTCTTCAGTCTCCAGGAGATCATCAATTTGTCTTTCCAGCTTTCCCACCTCTCCAATTAGGGGAATTTCCCCTATCCTTCATGGCTGCTAACTCCGCCTCCTTCCTATTTATGGATTCCTGAATTGAACTCCCCAACCTGCTCCTATGCCACTTGCTCAATTCTTTCAGACTTTCTGCGATCTTCAAAGCACCTGCTCCTATGCCACTTGCTCAATTCTTTCAGACTTTCTGCGATCTTCAAAGCGACACTGTCAGCGCCGCACCTGTACCCCCCATCCCTCATCTAGCAGTCACGAATAATATTCCTGCAATCATCAAACTTAGCCCAAGCATTCTCGAATCTCACCAGATTTTTCTTGCAAAACCACGAATTGTCAAAAAGAAACCAATTAAAATTAGCCGTAATAGGTCTATGATCAGAGAAGTGAAAATTACGATGGTCCACAATAAATTTATCAATTAAAGGAATTAAGGAATAGCTTCATCTTAAGGCATAGTTTATATAAAAGTCGATTTGTATATAAACGAATTTATCTGAAGCTAAAAACACGGTCATATAATAACAAAGACTAAAACGATATCTATCTAAAGAAAAAAAAAAAGTAATTTATCTAAAGAAAAGAATTCCAATAAACTTCACAATCCCATCTCATTTTCCTGCAAAAAGTAAAACATCAACACAGATTATACAAATTTGAACATCCATAGTTATTTATGTTCAACCATATTCTCGAAGCTTCTCGATCGAACAGCTATGCAAATACACAAATAGTAAACGGCAAAAACGTGCTCATTTCGCTGCAAAGTAGAAAATGCTTACATAGGAATATTCCAATTAACGTTTACAAATAGGTTTAATGTGCACATTTATATACAAAGGTTACAGATATCATCAACTTCATGAAGACGACACAGCAAAGTACACTTTGAACAACACATTGGATCTTAACTTCATAGGTGTGTGTACACTTTGATACCGGCTGGTTTGCTTTCTTCTCACCCTGGGACTTTGATTTTGAACTCCAATGCAAACCCGACCCAATGTTACTTTCGTACGATTCTCGGTCCATAGACCGCTAATTAATTTATGTATGTTGAGGTAAATTAATAGATGGGGCAGAATCATCTGTTGATCCATGATCAACACGTTGTTTCTTTCGAGGAGACGAAGGCTCAGCAGATACATCACCATATGACTCGGACTGGCATGTCTTTTGCTTATTATTCTCAGCTGTGGTCAAGACCTCGGAATCTTTCGATTCGCCACCTAGTTTCTGCTGCTCTTCGATGATCTTCTGCAAATATTTCGCCTGAGCTTCTATTCTCATTTGTAATTGCCTCTGAACCTGATATGAGATATTCAAAGCAATCCAAACTCTGTTTTACTTGAGCTTTTTAGTCTATAATGACATAAATTAACAACAACTAATAAACTCGATGGGGGAACAAACAACCAACAAAAAACCAAGAAATTCTCTCTTTTCTTAAAATGCTCAATTTTAAACTAACAAGAAAAAATTATCTGAAATATATAGTTTTCTAGCAACTAATTCAACAATCGTTCAAAAGGAGGCAATTGGTTTATTGGGTCGAGTATGGGATGAATTTGTATAAAAATAATTTATATCTTTGTTTGTCTAGGACAACTTACGCGCACTTGAACTATTTTCACGAGACAGATCACCGACCTACAACATTTTACTTCAAGGAAACACTTAAGATATTAATTTCTAGATAGTGATCACTATCGATTGAACTCATCCTCCCTTAGATCCTTAAATCTCTCTTTATAGTTTTTACTAGGCTAACCCATGATATGATGGTTGAGTTTGTATAATCTTGAGGTTAAAAAGTCAAAGCCTACTTGTACGCAACACTTCTGAACTAAACAAATCATCAATCTATTATCATCAAACTCATAGATGCCTAAGTACACCTTTCACCTCCACCAACAGCTTATAAGTTCTCAGCAATCTCAAACTTTAGGCTCAAATGCCCATTGACAGGTTCCCGTCAAACAAAGCAAATATAATAGCAAGATCAATGGCTATCTTTTGACAGAACTCTCTCTCTCTCTCTCTCTCTCGCAAATACTCGCCTGTTATCAGCGTGCAAATGCCAACTACAAGCATTTCACATGATGAAAGTAGTATGCATACAAGAGCAAAAGAGACTCATCAAGCATGTATGCGATCTTTCAATTTCAAAAGGGGAAGAGTGGTAAATAAGAAGCGACCCCAAACCTCGAGCTGTTCTTGAAGACGTTTCTGAACTTCCATTTGCATCCTCAATGCCTCATTAATTTGCAGGCCCCTGAAGGATGAAAAATTAATAGAAAGATGCAAGTCATAAAACAAAGTGGAGCAGAAAAAATGTCGTAAGAGAAATACTAAATAGGAATGGGCACTCACGAAGATGAATCTGTTCCAGAGAGACTTTCTGAGCTTCTCTTCTCATCTTTAGAACCTACATGCCAATAAGGTATAATGCAAACAAAAATCAATACAGTTAATAGACAGGCAACAAGTTGTTGCTGAATAATAAAAAAAAAAACAATAGCAAAGACTGACTTACCATCCGCTGGAGATTCTGGCAAATACTTTGCAAGACGATACTTCTGAAAGGAAAAAAAAAACGCAATCAATTTCATATTACAACCTCTAATATATTTGCATCATAGCTAATAGATTCACTAAATAGATGCACCTGTAAATGGCTTTTGACATGATATATGGTAAGACCAGGTACACCCATCACTCTTAAAACACCTTTGGGAGTTGCCCCTAAGAGAAAATGGGAAAACAAATTGTAAACCACCCATCATCTTGAAGTAGAAAAATTAACTCTACAAAGTATTAACTCTATAAGAGATGCAATATGTATATTTTCCATCTGACTAAAAAAAAGGATAAAATTCACAATATCTTACTTTCAAATGGTCTAGCGAACTCATCCTTAGTCTATAAATGCAACCTCCTTTTTTACAGAAACAGATGTCATTTATATGATGAAATACAAAGGATAACAAAACTGCTTACCCGTTTGTCACAAGATCATAATTCGTAAGAGTTGATAAAAAGGTAAAACCACCAGCCAAGGTACATTACAGAAACAGATTCCAAGAAGATTTCAAAGGTAAGAACTTTGTTGTTAAAGATTCTCTCTATTCAATACCACCCCTTTCTCTCTATTTGCGACTTCTCTTTTCTCTCTATTTAATACCACCCACTTCTTTCTCTGATTCTTATATTGCTACTCTCTCAATCTTCTCACCCATTTCTCACTCTCTTGGAAACCTCTCTCCTCCATGCGCTTTCTCTTTTTCTTCTTTTTTTTTCTGACCAAGAAGGGAGCTTCGCTCCTCTATACTCGGAGCGCTGCACCCATCTCAAGACCTATACCCGGAAAAAAACTAGAGATTTACAATTAAGCTCAACTGTAGCATCTCAAATTTGAGACCTCCGAGGGAGCACACTTTTTTATTTCGTCAAAAAAAAAAAGCAAAGTTTTTTGGTTAGTTATAGATATTGTAAGTTCTAAGATATCAATCAAAGAGATAGAGCCAATCCAACATTTTGTATCGTATTGTCAGCATGGCCGAGCGATAAGGTTGGGACTGCAAATCTCTTTTTCCCTAGTTCAAAAGTCCCAAGCTTAAACCAATGAGGCCGCCCCTTGGTGACGTGCTTTTTCTTATTCACACATTTGGGATTCTTGGAGCAAAGAGAAACTATCTGTTTTCTCGTGAGGTTTGCACTCCTCCATAAGATTGTTGCCTCCTTCCAAAGTAAGTGGCTTCAGAGATTTAGTATGATAAAGGATGCCCTTACAAAGGGATGTGGTGTTTGCCAAATATGGAGTCCTGGAGGATAGTCTTCTCTCTAATACCCCCACGAGACCATGAAAACACTCTCAAACAAAATGATTTCCTGGCTTCAAGAGTCAACGTGCTTGCAGAAATGGCAGTAATACCAAATCGGGAAGATCAAAAGAAGCATAATGATTCATTTTCAAGCCAAAAAGAGCATAGCTCTAATAGCATCGTGTATAAACCAAGTACTAAAGGTTATAGGTTAGAGTGCCCCTACCCCAAACATTGTTGAATAAATTTAAAAATAAAAAAGAAAAGTCCTTCTCAAATATTTACCCTAGACTGTTTTGTACAATAGCGAGGAAACAAGAAACCCTCAAATGTCTTTTGGAATCTTAATTTCAGAAGATGATATCTCTCTTAGGATCTCCAATCAAATTTATTTTCAACTACTTCAAGGATACATGGAACTGGTCCTGTGACCAGTGTTTTAAAAGGCGCGAATTTCATTTTCCGAGGCGCACAAAGGCACGGATTTCATTTTCCAAGGCGCACTATATATACATATATTGTGTGTGTGTGTGTGTATATATATCTCTCTCTATATATATATACACATATATTGTGTGTGTGTCTGTGTGTATATATATATCTCTCTCTCTCTCTATATATATATATATATAGATATATTTACCACAACATTTATATTGATCAATTAAACAATGAAAATGTAAATTAACTCTCTAAAATTTAAAATATCCAATATTTAAAAAGTAATAAGTAAATAAATTTAATAACAATTAAATTGAGTTTCAAAAGAGTCATTAAAAAAAAAAAGAGAGACACATGATAATTAAAACATTTATGAATACATATGAATAAATAAATATATAATAAATAAAAATGATAAATAATGAAACATGTCATAATGATAATCTTTAATTATATAATTTTAATAATGGAAGACAAAGAGATACCTAAATTTAAAATGTAAATAAATTCTATTTAAATTAAGTATGCATTAAATGTGAATGGTCAAATCAATAATTTCTAAGAACATCACACATTAACCCATGTAACTTTTCATATTCTATTTTCTTTTATTTTACACAAACCCTACTTCTCATTCTATTTCTTCCTAGTCCTCTCCAGCAGGTAAGTAATTTTTATCTTCTTCTTCCTCTCTTTTTTTTCTTCTGGCTCTGTCAAGGATTGCAAAAAAAAAAAAAAGAGCTCGAGGCGCGGGCCTTTTGCGCCTCATGAACCGCGCCTTAGTGTGCGCGCTGCGCCTGGTCGAAGCAAAGCGCACAAGGTGCACCTTGCGCCATGCGCCTTTTTAGGGCTTTTCTTTGCTTTTTAAAACATTACCTGTGACTACTGGGTATCCACGGTTGTAAATCTCTCCCTAGACCTCACCAAATAAATCACAATTCTCAATCCCGAAATGTACAAATAGGTGAGGATAGAAAAATGCCCCAAGCAAATAAAGGTTTTCATATGGGAGCTACCATTTAGAAGTATTCGATTAATATTTAATTCAGAAGATAACGCTCCAAAAAAAGGTCATACGTTTCTATAAAAAAGACAATGAGCTCCAAGTCACCTTTAGACTCTCATATAAGGATACATGAAGCCCTATCATTTCTTCCATGATGGACACCCTTGAAAGACAAAGAAAAGCCTCTTAGGTCAAACACTCTAGACAGATTCTATCTTCTAAGGGAATTTTCAAAGAGAGAATACTGGGAAAACCCTTGCCCTCTTTTCTGTTGGATGGAGTAGTTTTATGGTTGCGCTAGGTGCAAGCTAAGAAGAACTCAATTGTTTTATTGCAATATGGTAAAACTACTCTCTGTTCAGTTATTTCTTTTGGACGGGAATTTTTTTTTCCTCCTTCCTTTCTAATCAATGAAATTCTTTATTTTTTTCAGCTATCACATATCTGCTTTGTAAATATAATATTACATGTTTACAAGTTAACTTTCTCATTCAAAAAATCATTAATTATCTGTAAACCACTTATGATGGTTAAATGATCAAGTTCACTTTTTGAAATGGATACATTCTTTCCAAGCAACATGTGAGGATGGCTTTGAAATAATGTAAGAAAAATCGGGATGAGAAAAAAAAGTATAACACTCGTGACGTGAACAAGGCCAAAAAAAGTCAAAGTTAGAATTTATCACACAAGCATATTCCAACCTCCTACATAGAATTAAATAGTTCGCAACTACGTTCCTTCCTTGTCGATAGAAATGAGGCAGTCTTTTCACAAGTTTTGTACTAAAGAAGCATTATTGACACTGAAATAAACTTCACGTAAGTAGAAGTCAGTTGAATTATGTAAATTACCAATCAACCTAAAAGCTTAAGTTTGTAGGTTGGGGAAAATTTAATTATATCAACTAACAAAGTCCTACTTTGTCATCCATAGGGGATTTAATATACTGAGTATTTATTATATCAATTGACCGTGGGGAATGCTTTTCAATCCCCTCGAGATCTTAGTAAGAAAAAATTGCAAGTATGCAATTCTAATCCATGGGTTTTTTTTTGGGGCAAACAAGAGCAACTAGAATAACCATGTGCCTATGATAAGAGGTCATGGGTTCGAATCCACAGCCTTAATGGTTATTCAACTAACAAAAATCATGGTGTTGTAGGCTATTATGTATATGCATCGTAAGTGTCCTAACTAGTTTGCATGCACCTCAAGTCCATTGCAGTCCATTGAAATAGGACAATAGAACTATATTTAATATTCAAGACAGTATAGTACAGTACTTGACACCTCAAGTCTCTCGAGGTAGGACCATAGAACCACATTTAACCTTCAGACACTATACATCAACTTCTGTGTTCCACCTAATAGACACTTTTGTGGAGATAATCAAATCCATGGGCCATGGCACGATATTAACCACCACCACCCCCTCCGGTGCCTTTCTACTATACTAATTTATTTCAAACCCCTTGAACTCATTAAATAGAAACACAGCTAGGCAACAAATACAAATGGAACCACATTAAAGAAAGCTAGTACAGAGAAGGAATCGATGCAGGGTTTCAAATTCAAAGGTTTGCCCTTTCTAATCCTGAAAATTAAGGAAAATGAAAATGCATAATAACATTACTATAAAAGAAAATACCCACTATCTGGTCCACCAAGTTGTGCGATGGCATCCACAAAACGGTCATGAAGATCTGACGTCCATCGCAACCGTTGTTTTCCACCTCCTCCAGGTGGCATTGGACTTTTGGTCGTAGATCCACCAAGAACCGCAGCACTTGCACCTTGTTCAGCACCTTGAGATTTATGCGGAACTAAGCTAGCAGTTGAAAATTTCTTAGCATGATACATGATGAGGACAGACTACAACTTGAGGAGGAAGAAAAAGAAAATCCTGTGAAAAATTACAACCTACTTTAGAAGCTTTCATAGAAATGATAACTTGTAGGATTTTAACTTGTCAACTTATCCGATACTCAAATAACAAAAAAACCAACCAAAGCCATCTCTCAAATACACCACAGAGCTATTGATCTGCTTGTTAGGACAAGACATTTAATTCAATTTTAACTCAAAAATAATGTTCCAAATCATACAGCAACGAAAATTAGGACTGTAAGAGTAGACGCATGCACTTAGCTCTACTTGGCTTAAAAATCCGTCTTCCAGCTTCCATAGAATAACTTATAATTCAAGGACACCATACTAATTAATTAAAAAAGAAAAAATTTCCAGATAATCTTAGTATAATTCAGAATCAAAATCAAAAGCTAACTGAAAAGAATATACAAAATCAAGGAACTAGGTTTCACCTGGAAGGAGCTCAGCAGGCCGATGATGGCGGATAAATTAGCTTCAGAACCATCACCTCCGAAGTCAACAGAAACTCAACAAAATCCCCTAATTTTAAGGGAAAACGAAACGCAGTGGATGGTGAATTTCGAGGTCGAGGAAACGATCAAGCGGTTGGCATATTAAGTGTGAACGACGACGGTGAGCACGGCGGCAGGTAGGTTGCTTCCGGGAAAGTAAAATGGAATTGTAATTTGTCTGTTTAGGGTTTGAGAAAGGAAGAGAAGAAGGTAAGAAAATTCTGATTTCGGCAAGATGGTTCGTCAGAACCAGACGAAGCTCTATTCTCTCTCTTCTTGTTTTGCTTTGTTTTTTTTTTCAATTTTTTATAATTAAATGCTAAACAAATAAATAAAAAAGAATAAGAGACGGAGTTTTAATTGTGCAGGATAGCGTGGTAAGGACGGCGATATTTATATGGAGTTCCGGGTCACAATGTGGGTCCCATAATAAAACCCGACCCGATTGGATAAAATACTTTTGATAATGCAATTCAAAATATGGTTAAAATACAATTTTCTTTCTTCACCATTCTCCTAAAATAATTATAAATTGTTAAATTTTAAAATAGTCATGTATACAAAAAATATGTGATAAATATTTATTAATATATTGATAACTTTTTTTTTTAATCTTTATATTTATAATTATTTTCTAGATTTGGTTAGTTTGATAAGTTGTTATTGAATTTAATTTAATCTTTAAATTTAACAATTTACAAAATAATAATTAAAAAAATAGTTCTTATACTTCTAAAAAATTAACTATAATTTAAATTTTGGTGGATTGGCATCAAAATAATAATTTAAAATAGTTCTCGTCCTTTGCTCATTTTTCCTTTCATCTTCTACCAAGAATTTCTAACTCTAATTACAAAAACCGCTCATACTTCAAGCATAGACATCAAAATAAGAAAGTTTTATCAACTCTTTATTCTCCATTGATTGGGTCGTTTTCTTTTCACCCTCGCTCTATTGCTCAAAACATAAGCTAAAGAATAGTTTGAAGCTCTACTCTTTTTTTTTTTTTTTACAATTGAACCTTCAAATCGGCAAAGATGACTATTCTACTCGAATATCCATATTGATATGATCTTATCTGTTTTGGACATAAATAATCATAGTTTTGTTTTTTGTAACACCCATAAAACTTCGTAACAACAAGATAGTTGTCATCACTTGTATATCTTTAAATTTTTGCATCCCAACACAAACCTTTGTCTCTCTTTTCCGAGACTCTTATCACGAACTTTCCCCTAATTTCGTTCATTAGGTTAGAATTCAAGAATGCAGGAGAAGAAACACATCAAACTCATAACTGAATCGCATTGAAAGCTCTAATCACGAAGCGGATTGAGAAAAGAAACTCGGTGGCAATTGGTGCTAGGAAGAACAATGGCTATTAAGATTTGGAACTTGAAGAATAACTCAAGGCTGAAGTTGAGGTTGAACATCCATGAAAGACAAAAACGGGTGTTGCTAAGTTGTCATGGAAGGATTGGAGTCCAATTGCATGGGGGATTGAGAAATTTCATTCCAATAGCATTGAGGAACAAATCATTATCCACTAATAACCAAATTTATAAGAATTCGATCACCACTAATAACAAAATTAGTAAGAATGGTTGATTCACCCAATTAAGAAAATTGAACTTTTAAAAGTATCCGACCAAACTAGAATTTGTCTCACTCTTAAGTTTCAAACAGTAAAGATAGATATATATATTGCAATTATCTAAAAAGGTTTAATAGGACAGTCCACTTATAGATTGTATCCATGCTTGTCCCCATAAGTCCATGTGGATTAAGTTTAGGTTGTTCTTAGCACGAGAGTTAGAGATAGAGAAAGGTAATTTGTGAACTTTGCCGAACATACATGCCTCACAAAAGTTGATCCTTTCATTTATAGTAGGAGAAACACTACAATAGTCAGTAATTTAATTCAAAATTCCAAACGTTGAATAACCTTTTGGTGTAATACATCTTTGGAATAGGGGTGTACGAGGGTTGGGTTGGAGATAAATTTTGGACCAACCCAAAAATTCGGGTTGGTCACTTTCTTAACCCAACCCAACCATATATTTTTAGGTTGGGTTCATCGGGTTAATTATTATATTAAAACATTTAATAAATAATACGAAAATAAAATATCAATATAATACAACATAATCTAACTAAAATGTCAATACAATCCAAATTAACACAATACAACCTAATAAAGCATTCAACTCACATCAACATAAACAAATTGAACCCAAGATAGTCTATAATGAAAATCAAATAACTATATGAAAATAGAACATTAAGAGTAGCTTGAACCCAAGAGTTTCACAAAAACATTCATTGTCTTCTTGTGTTCAAATATCTACAACCAAAAAAAAAAAATTTGCAACTAAAGGAACATTCAAAGTTCAAAGTAATTCAATATTATTCAAAATTCATAATTTTTTTTTTTCTGGAATCTACAATATTTAATTGAGTTTATGGGCTCTGATACCATATTATTTAGTGTGAACATTCATCTCAAAACCAATTGGCAATGAGAGGAGTAACACACCTTATCTTAAGAATGCTTGGATGACTCCCCACCTTATGATATGAGACATTATGGTATCCTCAACAAGGGCCAGATAAATAACGATCCAAATCATTTTTCACATCCAATAAATTTTTTTTCTCTTATTTTCTTTTCTTATACTTTAAATGCATTGGTGTCGTCTCCACACTACTATCTATACTAGTAATAGTATTTGATTGTTGAAATTCAAAATCACTACTACTACTAGTACGTCAACCTTTACCAGCTTGAGCACTCATATGGTGTTGATTTGTAAAACTCATACATGCGAATCATATATGACTTAACATCATCAATCATCATTTTAACCACGTCATCCTCATAAACGTTAGAAAAACAAAATGAAAGATAGTCCAACTTGTAGCAAGGATCAAGCACCACAACTAAAAATATCAATTATTAATCTTTTGTATAGAACCCTAATACTTGTCAAACTTTTTCTTCACATTCGAAGCCATCTCACATAGAATAGAGTTGTGATTTAGATTCCATTTGATTAAGGTAGCTTGAATACCATAAAGCTCATGAAAACTGATATTAGAAGTAACATATAAAGAACCACTTATTTTCATAGTTACATCATCAATCTTCTTTAAGAATTTAACACCACAATTTCACATTTTTCCAATCAAACGTAGTAGGTGGCCCCAATTTTTTATTTCCACAGTCATCTTGCTCAAAATAATCGACATAAACATTGTCAATTATATCTTCCTCCTAAGTTTTAAAAGTCTTTTCGAACTTTAATGCATGATCAAGCATCAAATAAGTTGAATTCCACCTAGTTGATACGTCCAAACAAACCAATCTTACACTCAAATTTTCTTTTTTCGCACAATCTTTAAAAATTTTCAATCTCTTAGGTGAGGATCAAACATATCTTACAACATTATAAACACTAGAAATCAAATCACGCATCTATTTCAACCCATCATTAACAATCAAATTCATTATGTGGGCATAACACCTCATGTGTAATAATTCTTCACCTAAAATTTTGTCGATTCCCAATTCTAACAAACAACTTTCCCTATAGTTTCTCCTTTATGATTAGTAACTTGGCAAAAATTTAAGGTCTTTTTATTCATATCCATTCAGAATCGATAAAGTGAGTTGTGGGTACCATTATTTTGTAAGGAAGTCGAGTGTCTAATGTAAAACAAATTCTATGAGAGCTCTTACCCATAAATGATTTCAATGATTTTTTCTCATTGTAACATATCTCTAGCAATATTACTCATTCCATTTTCGTGAAGTGATCCCAAACCATAGAAGATGGCTTATAATGTCTCTTTTTTCTTGTACTTGGAGGTAAAGGTGGTTTAGGAGTCTGACTATGATGTGGATGTTGAGAAATTTCATCATTATATCCTGATTCTGATTCATGTATTTGCATTACTACTAATGTAGCCCATCTATAAAATAAATTAAAATAAAACAAACTAAGAATATATAAAATAATACCTTACAATATTAGAATTTAGTTTATATCATTTTAAAAACTAGAATTTAATAGTATGCTTTGATGAAGCTCAAAAAATAGTCATTGTCGTTTGTAATCGAAGAGGAATTAGATATATATAAGTTGCCTATTCATGTGTCAATAATGATGGTGTGAGTCAAAGTGATCGATTGGACAAATAATCACATCTCTTATTCACTGGTAGTTATATATACGTACTTAATTCGGCAGTGATTACGAATGGCAAACTACTTTTTAGGTTTTAATAAAGTTTTTACAATTATATAGACTAAAAATTTAAAATTTTCAAGTTATATTGACTAAATTTTGACTTTTAAAACCATAGAAATTAAATTCTAACTTTGTTAAAAGCATTATACGGTGAGTTGTATCATGTGTATTAACAACATGAGAATTGTAGAAAGAAAATAAAATATATTCTGTGGTTGGTTGGCAGAAGGTTCCCCATCCAGATAATTTGGAGGAGACGACATTTTATTAGCTTGTACCAATTTAGAAAATTGTTGTTAACATGGTACTAAATAATATATTGATCAGTTGGTTTAATTTCAAATGATCCAAAGCCAGCCTAAAACTGAGCCACCAACCAACCCGATTCTGAGGAACACAACCATTACAATGCCAGATAGCTCTGCCTCTGATGCATGTAATAACATCAGAGAATAAAATTAAAAATAACTAACAAAGAGAATAAAATAGAACGAGTAAAGAGAGGAACGTACCGAAAGAGTTGGTGGTTACAGTGGCTGAACTACCTCCGTCTGGACGTCCGGCGAGGAAAACTATACTTGAAGAACGACAATTGAAGGCTTGAAGCTACAAACACCAAAAAGGGGGAAAAAAATCTTAGAAATAGAGATAAAAATTTGAGAAAATCCAGAAAAAATGGAAGGAACAACGAGAAAACTAAGAGGAAGAAGAAGAAAGAAAAATCAATTGAAATAGTCGTATTTTTATGTGCTGGAGCCATGGAGCGTGGGTGAAATGTGAGAGAATCGGGCGAGAGATTTTAGCGAGAGATTTAGGAACTAGAAATTTAGGGTTCTGTTATGATACATATATATTCTTAAGAATCAAAATTGGTTCAGTTCGGGTTGAACTTTACTAAATTTCGTTCAACCCGAGAACCGACCCAATTTGGTCGATTTTCCCCAGCCCCAACCAACCTAACCCAAAAAAAAACTTAGCCCAACCCAACCATTATACTTTGGTTGGGTTATTCAAGTAATTCGGGTCACCGATTCATTTGTACACCTTTACTTGGTACAATCAAGAAAAAAAAAAGAAGAATAAAGTTCACATAGCTGATTTTGTTGATGGTTCAAGCTTTTGTTTCTCATAGGAAATAGTCTACTGACTCCAGATTTTGTGTGTTCTCATGGTGCACAATATTTGTATGCACTTCTTATCTAGTTTACATAACTTCTCATGTCCATTTGGTATTGCGAAAGCTGTAAATGGTCGAGGAACCTTTTCATAACTGAGAGATATATTCGACTATTTTTTAAGTTACATGTTGATGGCATTGTCATTGACAAGTTGCCACTACTTTTTCAAGATTCTAAGATCAATTGCATAGTGCCTGAAGCATTGAAAGAAATTATCCAATCATCAGTAGGTTTAATCATCCAAAGCAAGTTTGAGAAAGGTTACTTCCATTAATTTGATCCATGCACATGTTGAAGAATTCTAGTCAAGTTCTTTTTTATTCCTCATGCACAATAAGTTAAGTCATTTGTGAGTATTTTTCTGTTTTCCTAGTATAAACTCAGCATTTCAATTCCTTAAAGTTTAGGATATGTTTGACTTGGATCTCATGTTTAAGAAAAAAAGTCATCTTTTTCACTCTTTGAGGCAATGCACTCTTTGATTTGAATGGTATTTAGGTTGGAACCAACTTCTTTCTATTTTAGTGTAATTAGAACGAAGTCTCATTGATTCGTGCTAAAGCCCATCCTATAGCTTCTTCTTAGTTTAATTCAAGTCATAAATGTCCCAGACTCATCTCGGCGGCTAAATTATATTCTATGTCCTACCTCCTATGAGCGCTAAACATATCAAGCTTCCTTAGCGTACTGAGCCTACCTATTCAAGGGTGCAATGTCGGTACACCCGTGCCATCCGACACTGTCCTCGGATTTCCATTCCCGAAGGAAGCCGCCCAAGACACTCATCTTGCATGCACTCGTCCACACCATGACACACGCATGTGCCATGAGGTAGCTCACTTAGGCCACATGGCCCATGGGTGGTGGAGAGATGACATCATGCCTCCCTCTATAGTACATTCTGACACATTTTCAGTATTCTACCAATGCATGTCTTTTTGGCGAGGAACCATACACCAGCATGGAACTTCCGTCGGATGTTTAATTGACACCAAACTTGGCGAGCTTACATCTTAGCTTCATACGAACTAAACTCCAGAGTCGCACGTCAAAAATCCATCTCGAGCCTTGACATCGTCGGGATGGCTCGAGGCCTCATTGTGCTCTCACTAAGCCTTGACACTGACACTTTGACACCATTGTGGCTTTGCTTCCTGATGCATCTAGCTGGCACTATTGAACACTCTTTTTAGTGTGATGGATGCTGCATCGTCCTCCTCGGTCACATCATGGCTTGTTAGGACGTGGATCGTCAGACCATATTCTATGACTCTGACACTGAGCTCCGAACTATAAGAGTTTGCTTTTCTTTCAATTTCTAAGAGTGATCTGATCAAATATCGATCGGATGCTTTAGAGTCCTTCACATAATTTGTTATCGTGCCCCTTCCTCAATGAGTCAAAAGTGAGCCATGCCACATTGCATGGGAGGAATTCACCACTCCTTAGTTAGTTGAGAACATGTAAGTCATGGTAAAAAATGCTAGCTTAGTAGCAAACTTTAAGGAATTAGTTTTTATGTTTATAAAGTTTTGCTTTCAAACCTTGCATTTTTCCTATATAAATGAGACATTGTATAAGAAATAAACACGGGAAATTACAAGAACTTCGTTGCTTTATCTCATACTTTGTGAGTTAAACTAAATATCCTTTGCTAATTTGAATTGGCCATGTTGAATGGTGATCTTAGGTACTAAATTCAATCTAAGTGGTAAATATGTAGCTTATATTGAATTCTGAAGTCCTAAGAATTAGTTTGAGTGGTGTAACTTTATCTCGAGCTGATTTTAGTTTTTTTTTTTTTTTTTTAATTTCCTTTTCTATCCATACTTGTGTAATTGTGTTTTAAGCAATAAAACAACATTTGATATTAGAGCCCACCTTTTGTTTGGCTTAAATTCATGTCTCAAACAATTATTTTTTACCCTTTTTAAAATGGCAAGTGGGAGCAACACTGATCTAGAAAGTATAATCGCATCATCGAGACAAAAAAATAAAAAAAATGACACAAAATAAAGAAGAGATGGAGTAGCAAATGAATTATATGCAAGATCAACTTCGAGAACTATCACTTGTATTCCATAGGCAACATAAGACATTCTTACACCTCTCATATCTACACATGGAACAGAGACCAAAGAAGAGTATAATTTGTCTACCATGAGAGAGTTCAGTCCAAAAGCAAGAAGAAACTAAGCTCATTAGGTTGCAAATGGCGTCAAAGTTGATATCCCTGAGTATGATGGTAAACTTGATTTAGACGAGTTTGTAGAATGACTAAGAATTATAGAACACGTGTTTGATTACAGACAAACATCAGAAAATGCGGTCTTTAAATTGTGAAAATATGTTTCTATATGGTGAGCTAATGTTTGTTCTAAGAGAGAAAGAGTTGGGAAGAAAAGGTCAAAACATGGTCTAAAATGAAGAAACTACTCAAACAGAAGTTCATGTTGTCCTATCACATCCAAGAAAGTTTCTCTAAACTTCATTCTCTTAAGCAATGTTCAAAATATGTAGAGAAGTATTTTAGGGAGTTTGAATACTTCCTTATGAATGAAGATGATCCACCAAACTCTTGTGCACTTCTTAGAAGGATTGGAGCCTAAAGTTGTAAACATAGTTGAATTACATCTTCTTTTTTTTTTCCATTGGAAGAGTTAATCATGCTAGCCCATAAAGTTGAGAACCAGTAAAAGACTAAAGGTAAATTTGAAGCTTTCCGCTAATTTACCAAAAACATCTTCTTATACAAAAGGTTTCCCCACATAAAAACATCACCTTCAAGAGCTCCATGTAGGTGTTCTCGATGTCAAGGCATTGGGCATATTGCCTCAGAATGTCCTTGTAAGGACCCGACCCAACACGGAGTTAAATTTGGGGCCTTAACCTCTTATGCATGATTAAAACTCCAATAACTTGCGGAGACATGTAAAAAGACTTTTGCATTTATTCCAAAAATACTTATAAAGACATAACATAATCTTGGGGTACCCGAAGAAAACATAAAACACTTATTAAAACCTATACTAAACATGCCTCAACTCAGTTTCATGCTTTAAATGGTGAAATCAATTAATAACTTTAAAAATAAACCTAGAAAACCTAATGCAACTTGCCCATGGTCACCACAGCCTCAGCTCAGCCATCCCGGTCCACCTGTA
>JBBMEG010000018.1:11067557-11140652 GCA_037832605.1 Cyclanthera cordifolia
CAAGGCGAGGCGCAATACATGCGCCTTGCGCCTAGGCGCGCGCCTGACCGCGCCTTACCGCGCCTTTCAAAACACTGTTAACATCAACCCCTAAACAAGTAATTAATTATCCAATCACTACTAACATCAATCACTAAACAAGTAATTAGTTATCCAATCACTACTAACATCAATCTCCAAACAAGTATCCAACTACCATTAATCCTTCTACTCCTCTCCACTCCACTCTTCGTACCAAAAACAAACACGCCCTTAGTCTTGTCACCCCAATAACCAAGCTAATCAATTAGCTAAGATCAGTTTTGTGCGGCCAACAAAGAGACGTTTAGAATGAATACTTCCATTTCTCACCTTCCCACAATCAAAGACAATGATCAATTCTATAAACCTGCATCTGCACGGTTGAAATCCCTTGTACTATTTTGGATCATTAGTTGTATTATAGTTTGTGAGAGGTACACTAGATAAATTCTCTTGAAACCTTGTCCGGTTAGCTGAACATTACTATTTTTTTTTATCTCCTAAACAAAACGGTTTATCTCCTCTCTACCCGTGGACGTACCTAAATCTATATGTTCTTTGTCTTTTCTGATTACCCTGTTTTTTACATTTAACTATAGCCACAATATTGAATAAAGCAACTCACATTTTCTCGTTAAGATTCTCGCATCAGTTTATACAGCTAGTTCAGAATCCGAGAACGGCTTAAATCTCACCATACTCACAGAACGATTAGCCTTCTGCTTTGATCATGAGCTTGCGCACTAAACAGACAAAACCATATAAATTTACAAGAAAAAATCAACAACCCCGTTTCCTAATTACCCAATAGCCATGAAACTAATCACGAACCAATGATCATCAGCAAATCAAAAGACCGATTTGCAAGGAATACAAAACTTAAATACAGAATAATTAACAGAGAAAGAACAAAAAGAAGATGCTTAAAGAAGCTTACATGGTGGGAGAATCGGAGGGGACGGCTGCAAGAGCAGCATCAGTCTCAGAAGATGCCATGAAAATGGAAAGGGAAGGGGGTAATGTGTGAGCTAACAACTGAGAGTCGAGTCAGAGTCCAGCGTTTTATATCGCCGTTGATTCTCACAAGTCACAGCCCTAATCTTTCTAATCTTCCCAGGTTTTAACCTGCCACGTGGACCTGTCATTTCCATTTGTCAGAAATAAGAAAATGTTGTAATTAATTTGGCATTTTAAAAGATTGATTTTCATTTACTTATCCAATTTAAAGTCGCATTTTATTTTATTTGAAATTCAAAACATAAGAAATAAAATAAAAAAATAAGAAAAATTATAAATTTAGTTTTTATTGTTTCATTAAAGTTATGGTTTAGTCAATATGGTTTACAAATCCATACTTTAATCTTATGATACAGAGAAATATAAAATTTTAGTCCACGTAGTTTGGAAAAATATATAATTTAGTTCATATTGTTTGAAGAAATAGAATTTAGTCCTTATGTTTTGATAAAACCTAAAAAACAGTGTATGTTATTTGTAAATGTGATGTATAAATTATGTTTTATTTTGTCCAATTAATTTCTCATCTCACACTATCATCATTAAACACAAAAGTAATTAGCTTCTACTTGTTTTATCCACCAACAATTACGAACGATGAGTTTTAGATTTTATCAAATCTTATGAACTAAATTCTAATTTTCCAAACCATATGGACTACATAGTAGATTTTTCCAAACCATGAGGACTAAAGTCTAGATTTTTAAACCACTGATACTAAATTATAGCTTTTATCGAACCATGTGTACGAAATTTATAATTTAACCTAAAAAACAATATGGTAAATTATACATTTGATACTTATGATTTGAGGAAAGTTAGAACTTAGTTCTCATAGTTTGAAAATCTAGACTTTAATTCTTATTATATGTAGAAATATAGAATTTAGTTTCTCTAATTTGGAGAAATATAAAAATTAATCTTTATATTTTGAAAAATATAATACAGTCTCTATAGTTTGGGGAAATATATAATTTAATATCTATAGTTTAAAAAAAAGGTGAATATAGTCTCTAAAGTTTGATAAAACCTAAAAAGAGAATTAAGTAGGTAGATGTAATATGATGTATGAATCACTTTTTTTTTTGTCTAATCAATTACTTATCACATACTTTCATCACTAAACACATAAATAACTAAAATTTACGTATTTTATTCACAAACAAGTACGAACTATACAAACTATATTTTAAACTTTATTAAAACTTATCGACTGAATTATGATTTTTAAAATCATAAAAATTAAATAGTAGATTTCTTCAAATCATAAGAATCTAAAGTATAGATTTTTAAATTATTTGATAGAACTCTAACTTTCTTCAAAGTATAAAAAGAGTAAATATTCGCCCACGAACGTTTTCATTTTAACTTTAATTATAATTAAAATAATAATATATAATCCAAATTAAATGGAGATCAATTTTTAAGTCACCGACTTAAAATGCCTAAATTCTTCTCTGGTCAAAATGATAAAACTTTAATCTGTTATTTTTTTTTGTTCAGTTTCACTTTAATCTGTACTTTTGTTTTTAGCTATAAATACAAAAAATAATAAATAATAAAACAATGTTTTAATAACCGGGTAAAAGATATTAATATCATAATTGTCAAAATTAACTCTTTAGATTCAGTGACTTCATGAATCCAAAAACATACACATTTGACTCTTATATTTAATCCAAAAACTAAAACAAATTAAAGAAAAATAAATGTGATTAATAAAAGAAAAATAAATGTGATTAAAATTAAATCACATAAATCGACCTGAAAGATAAATCCTACATTGACATGACTCAAAACAAATGCTTCTAGTCGTTCAAAAAATTAGTAGAAAAGGAAATAAATGTAAAGATTCTATAAAATTGATTAAATATATAATCAACGTTATCTTCAAAATAAGAATAAAGATTAAAGAACAGAATGACACAAAAAACTCCAGTTCTTCACAATCTCATCTCATTCTCTAGTGAAAAGTAAAACTGATACATTAACAAGAGACAATAAGTAATTGATCTTCTATAGTTATCACGATCGAACAGCTTAGCAAATACACGTTAAGCAAAACGACAAAATATGTGTGCGTTTAGCAGGGAAGTATAAACTGCTAAGGCAGGAGTATTTCATTAAGGTTTACAAGTAGGTGTTGCACATTTATATACAAAGGTTTACGGACATCATCAACTTCACTCACGAACACGACGAAAACATGGTACTCTTTGAACCACGCATTGGATCTTAACTTCAAAGATGACATTTTGTTGCAAATGGGTTGACTTCTTCTCTCCTGCGACTTGATTTTAGACTCCAACACAAACCCGGCCCAATGTTACTTTCATATGATTCTCGGACTTAACGATCACTAATTCAATCAGGTAAGTTAAGGTAAATTAATTGATGGGGCAGAATCATTTGTTGATCCATAATCGACACGTTGTTTCTTTCGAAGAGACGAAGGCCCTGCAGGCATATCACCAAATGACTTGGACTGGCAATTCTTTTGCTTATTATCCACAGCTGAGGGCAAGACTGCGGAGTCTTTCAATTCACCGTCTAATTTCTGCTGCTCCTCGACGATCTTCTGCAAATATTTTGCCTGAGCTTGTATTCTCATTTGTAACTGCCTCTGAACCTGATATGAGATTCAAAGCAAACGAAACTATTTTTAGGAACTGACTTGAAGTTTAGAGATTATAATGACATAACAACAGCAAATAAATTGATGGAAAACAACGTGATCACCCTCTCTTGTCTTAATTTTATTTGAGGGTAAATTATAATTTTAGTCCCTATGGTTTGAAGAAAGCTAGAATTTAGTCCTTATAGTTTAAAAATCTAGACTTTAGTCCCTATAGTTTGGAGAAATCTATAATTTAGTCTCTATGCCTTGAAAAATTAGAATATAGTCCCTAAGGTTTGATAAAATCTAAAAAATGGTTCGTCCTTCGTAATTTTTGGTGAATAAAATACATAGAAGTTATTTATTTTTGTGTTTAATGATGAAAGTGTGAGATAAGTAATTGATTGGACAAAAAACACATAATTCATACATCACATCTACGTACTTAATGCACGTATGATTTACGAATAACATGGACTATTTTTTAGGTTTAATCAAATCATAGAGACTAAATTCTATTTCTTCAAACTATAGGGACTAAATTCTATATTTCTCCAAACTATATGGACTAAATTCTATATTTTTTCAAATCATAGGAACTAAAGTTTAGATTTCTAAACCATAGGGAGTAAATTCTAATTTCTTCAAACCATGGGGACTAAGAATATAATTTAACCCTAAACCCTAAACTAGGAAGCATTCGGCTTATAGTTTATTGGGTTGAGTCTGAGTTGAATTTGTATAACTTTAGGTTGAAGAGTAAAAGTCTCTTTTTCGTATGTTGGGTTCATCCTCTGGGTTGCTTCTATGCAACACTATTGCAGACTAAATTTGTCGATGCCTAATCAATACATGATCCAACCATTAAGTCGATGATAATATTATCACAAGTTGTATTGTATGAGTCAAAACAACTTGCAACACAAACGAGTCCGATCGTATTTTTGACTTGTAATCATTCATTTCTTATCTTGAATCGACGCATATCTTCATGATATATATTAACTAATTGACTGGACTCGAGAGAGTCCTCCACTCCACCAACAAATTATAAATTTTCAGCATCTTAAAATTTGCTCTATTGGCCATTGAAAGCTTCCTTCCAATTAGGCCAAGTATAATACAACAAAGCACAATGGCGGTAGCCTTAGGAGAGGACACTCTCATTAATCTGTTGTCTTTTGTATGACACTTTTGTATGCTGGCTTCTCCTACTCGCATCCCAAACCTTAAGGGTGTGTTTGTTTTTTGTGGAAAATAATGGAGTAGAGAGGAGTGGAGAGGTTAATGGTGATTGGAGTAATTAACTACTCGTTTGGGAATTGGTGTTAACATTAATTGGAGTAATTATTAACTACATCTTTGGGGATTGGTGTTAGTAGTGGTTGGATAATTAACTACTTGTTTGATGATTTGTATTAGTAGTAGTTCGTGATATGTTTGATTGAGGGTTTGGTGAGTGATTTGATAGAGGGTTGGATAAGTGATTAAAAGGGATTGTTTACTACAAAATACAAACGAGTGGCTTTTAAGGAGCAGTGAATTACCACTCTTTTTCTACCAAAAACAAACATATCCTAAAGAATAGTCTTTACTCTTCAAAATTTTGGTTAAAACTCCTTTTCCATTAGAAATTATCTAATAAGAACTGGTATTTGTCTCTCCAGAAGAAATTTAAATTTTTAACAGGTTTAATCGCATTCCTTTGACCGAACAAGGGCTACTATCCACTGAATGATGATCGAGCATGTACAAACCTTACAACTCTGTTAACCATATGCTTGACTTCTTGCATTAAAGTAGAAGAAAAGCAAGCAGTAGGGGGAGTATCGAGAACTGCTAGTGAATGCATGCAGCTCAATGGCAGACGATTTTGACATGAAATACATAGGATGCTTACCAATTGATTTTGTTGCAAAGTGTTGGTAAGCATCAATCACTCAATATCTCAGAACTGTAGAGAAATAACACTCCAATAAAAATTTACCTTGACACACTCGTGTACACATCTATCAAACTTAGTTCCAAAATCAAATGGTAAGCATCTATCGAACAACTTTGCAATACCTTCCTACTTTCTTTGAGTTATTCCCTTCCCCATTACACTACTTGCTACTAACAATTTAACTAACTCCACCCACATTCTAAAATCCTAGCCTTAGTAACAATCCAACCAACTCTCAGTATGCTACTCCCTCTGTCCCTCTCGGGCCTCGCCATGAATCCTATCACAACTTCCAAGTTCATCATCTTCTTGTTATTTTGTCAAATGACTAACTTGAGAGCTGCTAGGGTGGTGCCCACTCACTGGCCGACTATATGTGAAAACTTTTTTAAAAATTGAGTTGAATAATACTTCACTATTTCTCAGACCAGATCTGGAATAACTTTTAAATTGACAGTAAACGACAAATTAAAAAGCATACAGGAACAGTTTTCTTTCAATTCAATGTTTGCCCTAAGAGAAGCTGAAAGCACAAGAATATATTTCCCGAATGGGTAACCCAAATCTTCTTTAAATGCAAATCCAAACTACCAAGCATTTCACATAATGATAGTGATTGGTCTGCCCTTCCATACAAGAACAGAAGAAAAGCTATCAAGCATGTATATGACTATATCTTTGAATTTCAAAAGTGAAAGGAGAATACTGAAGAGTGGTAATTAAGAAGGGAGGCCAAACCTCAAGCTGTTCTTGAAGACGTTTCTGAACTTCCATCTGCATCCTCAATGCCTCATTAATTTGCAGTCCCCTGAAGGATGGAAAATTAATAAAAAGATGCAGGTCATAAAACAAAGTGGAGCAAAAAAAGAAGTCACAAGAGGAATTCTAAATAGGAATGGAACTCACGAAGACGAATCTGTTCCAGAGAGACTTTCTGAGCTTCTCTTCTCATCCTTAGAACCTACATGCCAGTAAAGGATAGTCCAAGTACAATCAATACACTTTATAGTCAGACAAGTTGTTGCTGCATGAAAGAATGAAACAATAATAAAAAGTCTGTTTTACCATCTGCTGGAGATTCGGGCAAGTACTTTGCAAGACGGTACTTCTGAAAGAATAAAAGTGCAATCAATTTCATATTACCACCTTTTAAATATTTACATGATGGCTAGTAAATTCACTAAATGGATGCACCTGCAAATGGCTTTTGACATGATATATGGTAAGACCAGGTACTCCCATCACTCTTAAAACACCTTTGGGAGTTGCCCCTACAAGAAAATGGGAAGGGAAATTTTCGGTGAACCATCATCTTTAAGTGCAAACATTGACTCTACGGATGTGTTTGTTTGAAGCTTTTATGGAGCTATGAAAACTGAGCTTTAATAATCACTCTATACAAACCTCATTCAAACGAGCTATTAAAACAATTTCTTCTTTATAATCACTCAAAATAACTCCTCATTTCTAATCACTCAAAATAATCACTCCACAATTTTGCAAACAAACACCTCCTACATGGATATGAAGTACCGTAAAATGCATGATTCCGTTCAAAAATTTCCCCTTTTCTAATCATGAAAATTAAGATGAAAATAAATGCATAAATGTAATAACATGACTATAAAGAAATACCCACTATCTGGTCCACCAAGTTGTGTGATGGCATCCACAAAACGGTCATGAAGATCTGATGTCCATCGCAACCGTTGTTTTCCACCTCCTTCAGGTGCCATTGAACTTTTGGTTGCAGATCCACCAAGAATCGCAACACTTGCACCTTGAACAGCACCTTGAGATTTGTGTGGAACTAAGCTCGCAGTAGAAAATTTCTTGTCATGATACATGATGAGGAGAGACTACAACTTGAAGAAACTTCCTGTGAAAAATTGTAATTTACTTCAGCAGCTTGCTGTAAATTATAAGTGGATAAGTTTTTAACATGTCAACTTGTCGATACTTCGACAACTAGAAAACTAATCAAACCCATCTCTCAAATTCACCAAAAAAGCTATTGCTCTTTGCCTGACATAACATGCAATTCAATTTGAAGTCACAAGTAATGCTCAAATCATTCGATACGAAGTCATAAATAATGCTCCCAAATAATATAACAACAAAAAACAAAAATTGTGATCCACGCACTTCGCGCCACACATCATCAGATTGCTAAGAAAAAAACCGTCTTCCAGCTTCCATGGAAGAACATATCATTGTATGACACAAAACTATTCAAGTAAGCAAAACATAAATGTTCCAGATAATCCAAGCATAGTTAAGAAGAAAAACTAAATCCAGCTACAAAAAATATACATCAAGCCAGAAGAACGGGGAATTACCTGGAAGAGACTCAGAACGCTGATGATGGCGGATAAATTAGCTTCAGAACCATCACCTCCGAAGTCAACAGAAACACAACGAGCTCTCGATAGCAGGGGGGAAAAAAAACGCAGTCGAAGTTGAATTTTGAGGGCCAAGAAACGATCAAGTGGTTGGAGTAGAAGACTATGACGGCTGTGATGGTGTGGCGGAGAACGTCGGCAGGTAGTTGGTCTCCGGTGAGCAAAATGGAACTGGAATTTTGTCTGTTTTAGGGTTTCAGAAAGGAGGAGAAGACAGTAGTTTTAGGAAAATTCTGACTGGCAAAGATAGTTCGTCAGAACTGGACGAAGCTCTTTCTCTCTCTTCTTCTTCTATCAAGTTCTGTTTTTTTATGTGCTCTTTTAATTAAAAATACAAAAACAAATAAATAAATAATTAAATTGAATTACACCAAATTAATATTTACTAAATATTCCAAATAAAATTAGATTCACATGAAATTTTGATTGTTATTATTATTTTTAAATATTTAAATTAAAATTTTCTTCTAAATACAAATTTTAAATACTTTTACGAACTATCTACAAATTCTTATTTTAAATACAAATTTTATATACTCTAAAAAATTACGTCCAAACAAACTTTTATCGGTAATCATTACTTCTAAATATTCAAAATAAATTTTCATTCTAAATACACATACAAACTACATACAAACAAGCTTTTGGACTTCAATAATTACTAATCTTACTTCTAAATACTCAAAATAAATACTAATTTTAAATATTCTTAAAAACTACCTCCAAATAAGTATTTGACTGCAATTATTAATTCTAAATACTTAAAATAAATCATCATTTTAGATGCTAATTTTAAATACTTTTAAAATCTCAATCCAAACATCCCGTAGTTGTATTTGTTTTCGTAAGAAAAATAGTGGAGTTGTGAGGAGCGGGGTAATTAATTACATGATTGGTATAATTAATATCTTTTTTTAGATTACAATAATTGAGAGTGGGAAGAAACAAACTCGTGACCTCATATCTTTAAGCTTACACTGATGTCGCTAAGCTACAACTTTTATGAGCAGTATTAATAGAGTTTAGTAATATGTTTGATGTATTGATAGAATTGTTTGATATGGAGTGGATAAGTGGTTAAAGATAGTTGTTTACGACGAAATACAAACGAGTAGTTTTTTATGAGTAGTGATTTACCACTTATTTTTCCACAAAACACAAACGTAGCCAAGGTGTGTTTCGGCCCCTATATATAAACGGTCGGTTAGATTATTATGACCCAATCAATGTTTGTCTACTGTTTATCATAATCGGTCGTTTATCTAAAATATGCTTATCCATTTATCTAAATATATGTGTTCACTTATCTGGACTTTTTATATATTCCTTTAATTTTATAATAAATATTGACTATCAATTTTCTTTAAAACTATGTAAATAACTATTTTATTTATACTTTCAATAATTTTTATTAAACACATATAATGCTTTTCTAAAATTAATTGGGATGATTTGAAATAGTGTAAAGGTATGTATTTAATTATTTAAATTTGTATCAATAAAATAAGTTCAAATTTAAAACCAAATGTATTGTTTGAATAAAGTTAAAATCTCAAATTAAAACTATTCTAACTTATTTATATGTTATTATATGACTATATTAATACACAAAATATGTCAAATTTTATTTTATTTTTTTTTAATCGTGATTAAAAAAAAATTAACGTGAATTTTCTTTTGATTGTGTCAACATTAGTCATAAGCTTAACAAAAAAAAAAAAAAAAAAAAAAGCTAATTATTTGTAAATTTTAAAAACTAAATTATAGTTATTTAAAAAAGAAAAACATTAAGAAAATAAAAACCAAAATTCACAACTCATGTTATAATAAACTTGCAACTTAGACAATAATTATCATAATTTATATTATAATAACATGAACTATAAACATTGTTTGTTATAACCAATCGTTTATGAAAGGAGTGGAGAAGATGTGAAAATTTATTGGTAGTTGAAGTAATCAAATATTCATTTTGAAGATAGGTATAAGTATTAGCTTGAATAGCTAACACTATGAACATATTTGCAGTGTTTGTATAATTAGTTATTTGTTTGATGATTTATATTAATAGTGATTGAATGATAAGTTTGATGTGACGATTTTTATTCAACATCCCTCGAGTTTTTTCTTACTTTGTGGGATAGTGTAGTTATTTTTCCGTATTACAAATCTTCTAACTATGATTTAGCCAATATTGCCCTAAATTGGCTGGCTTTTATGTAATTTGTATGCTCCATTTAATGTACAAGTATATTTTTCCCAAAAATAAAATAAGTTTGGTAGATGGATTAAATAATGTGTAGTTTGAATGAGTGTTTGATGCAATTTGTTTGATAGTTATGTACAAGATATTACATAATTTATATATGAATAACTAATTAACCATTTTGTGTATATAATTAGCTAGCTATAACAAATAATCATAACTAATTTTAAACTTGTATCAAATGATATGAAGTGGGTTATAATTTTTAAATAATATAAAGAAAATTATATTTTTCACAAAACATAAAATTAAATTACGAGGTTGAAAATGGCAAGTATTATAATAGATTAGAATACGATAAGTTGTTATTTGTTATGTGGGCCTTTCCTTCACTAGTATATATAGGTATTTTTTCCTCGTACAAAAAACTCATTTTTCAACATCAATAAAACTTTCTGCAATTGATTTTATCTTTTGCAATATGGTATGAGAGCACGCAAGTGCACAGAACTTTCTAATCTGATTTTTTAAAAAACAAACTAAAAGATATGAATATCAAGAAAGAGGAGTCTCGAAGCAGAGAGGGCCTTTCAACGATATCAGGGATGATTCAACCTTTTGTAGAGCATAAAGGTCATTACTATCTTCATCATAATGATACAGACAACCTTGTTCTTTTCATGGAAGTATTGGATGATATCAACTATGTGACTTAGAGTAGATCTATGGAGATTGCGTTGTCGATCAGAAACAATATTAGGTTTATTGATGGGTCAATCACAAGTCATCAGAAGGAGAGAAGTTTCTAAATCTTTGGAAAAGAAACAATAAGCTGGTAATTTCTTGGATTATAAACTCAATCTCAAAGAACATTTCATCATACATTATATTTTATGATTATGCGAAGGAAATTTGGGAAGATTTGAAAGAGGGATTTCAAAAGAGAAACGACCTATGACATTTCATGTAAAAAAGCCTTCAATAGAATTAAGATTCAACAACAAATTACTTTTTTTGAGGCTGATGTTGAACTTGAATAACACCAAACAATGAAACCACATCACCAATCCTTTCGATTCTTTTAACTTTCTTAATGGAATTAGGTGAAAATTATTCTCATTCTATATCTCAGATACCTTTAATGGACCCCCTCCAACAGTTAGCAAAACTTTTGCTCTCATTGGTCAAGAAGAAGAAATTAGAACAACTGTACGACCAAGAAAATCCAATTGTTCTTGTTGCTACCACTAAGAACTTCTCTAACTAAAACAATCAGAGTTATTCTCAGGGAAAAGGAAGAGGGATAGGCCAAATGATATGTTCACACTGTAGATACACATGACATACAAAAGATAAGTGTTATAAGATACATGGCTACCCATCAAGCTTCAAAAGCAAGAATAAAACAAATGGAGAACCGAAAACAAGCAGAATAAAGAACAAGTTATGAACATAAAGGGAGACAATCAACATTACGGGGAAACATTAAGACAATGTAAAAACTCGTTAGAGTTATTGCAAAAATAAGTAAGAGTTGTAGGGGCTTTAAAAAATGATGAAGAGACAACAACACCAACTCATGTAGCAGGAAAGTTTTCTCCATCTCATCATAGTTCATCACGTCGGATATCATAGAACTCAACCTAGTCTAAAAAAATGTATGAGTTCAACTGTGATGGGCTGCATTAGATACGTTTGCTCTAAAATAAGCATTGAACCGGTTGATCGATTTATTAACCTATAAATTTCAATTGGTCTAAAAAATTAACTTAATACACTCATGTACCCATTTACCTTAATGTTCTTTCGGTTTCGATCACCTTGTAATCAACTTGTGGTTAATGGTTTCTATATTTTCCTCTTTTCTTTAGTTATTGTTTCAATAGCTCTTTGTGACATTTTTATATATAATATAATGAATTGTTTTCGTTATTTATTATAAAATTTATTTATTTTATTTTATTTATAACTTTGTGTTTATACTATTTGAAAAATAATTTATATCCGAAATTTATTAATTTAAACAGAACTATTAGCCAAACACAATGGTTAACATGAATATGACTCAAATGGCATGTAGTGATATTTTGAAGAAAATAAATAAATTGAACCTAACAATATATCGAGCTTTCAAACATTAATTTCACCACAAGTTTAGTATCCTTTATAGTTAGAAAGAAAATTTTGTAATTATCAATTTTCTATTTAGAAAATAATTAAAATAAGAATCGAATGTTCATTAAAAGTGAAATAAATTACTTTTAATTCAACCTATCAACATCCGGCCTATTAGCTCAGTTGGTTAGAGCGTCGTGCTAATAACGCGAAGGTCGCAGGTTCGAAACCTGCATAGACCATTTATTTTTTACACAATTTCACACTTCTTTATTACTCCTTTCTTTTTCCAAGCCGAAAGCCCTTACAATCCTGGTTTTTGCAATCGTCTTCTTCAGTTACTTCTGCCGAAATCGACCATTTCAGGTTTGCCCTAATTTTTGCTCTCTTCTCTTTTTTCTACTTTATTTCATCGTCGCTTTCTTTAAGGTTTCGTTCTGTAACTACAAAATCAACGATTCTCGTTGGTTCTTTGAAGGATTTTGGATTATTGGTGTTATAGCCACAGATAATCAGATTACGTGTTGTTCTAGGCTTCCTACTGATTAATTAATTCGATATTTGTGTTCATGTATGAATAATCTGCACAACCTGAGTCCAATTTTCGTTCAACTGACTTTTCTTTCTTTTAGCTTCATTGTGTTCCACTTATTTTCTCCTACATTTGTACATGTTGATCCAGCTACTCATTATTTTACCTGGGCTAGTTTCTGTTCCGTTTTGTTGGTCTAGATTAAGGTTTGTTCTTTTTCTTAACTCGGTTGTGCGATTATTCATGCTGCTTTCTAAACTCGTTTTTCATAGTTTCTCAGCTAGTTTTGATATTCTGAGTTTTTGTTGTGATTTGAACTTTTGGCTTGATTCTGGATGTGGGAACATAATTTCTCTGATTTGGTTGCTTTTTTTTTTTAATGAAATTGTTTCTTATAGAAAATATATTCTTTCACCAATTTCTGATTTACACTACAGGCTGATTAAGAAATATAGATGGGAGTGGAGAAGTGTGGGAGCTAGTTTTGACGTTCTGAAATTTTATTGTGATTGGATTTTTCGTCTAGATTCTGGATATGGGATCATAGTTTCACTGATTTGGTTACTTTTGTTTTTAATGAAGTTGTTTCTTAGAAAAAATATCTTCTTTCACTAATTCTGATTTATACTGCAGGCTGTTCAAGAAGTATAGATGGGAGAGGAGAAGAAGAGCAGGGGTATAATCCCATCAATGATAAAGAACAAGGAGAAGCGGGCAGAAGTGCATGCCAATCTCAAGAACCAGAAGAGGCTTGAGAAACGCAAGAGGGCTAAGGCTCGTGATGCTGCTGAGAAACAAGCCCTTGAACTTGGAGAAGAAGTACTTCTTCATCTATTCATCTACTCTGTCTATCTTCCATCTCTGAGATTCTGACTTTCTCTTTTTATTTTTGTTTTTTCTGTAGCCTGCACCTAGGAAGACTCCTCGCACCATTGAGAACACGAGGGAGGTTGATGAGACGGTTTGCAAACCTGATGATGAAGAGGTTCTTCTCTTCTTAAATCTCAGTTTATGACATTTTTGTAGCTTTAGGTTAAATATATATGTTTTTACTTCGTAATTCTTTTTATTTAGAGTACGCACTTGTATTATATCAAGTTTTGATTTTCTGCAGCTATTTGCTGGAAATGATGCTGACGAATTTAGTACCATCATTAAGCGGGAAATTTTGCCAAAAGTTTTAATTACTACTTGTCGTTTTAATTCTACTGTAAGGTTCTTCATTATAACTAGCTATTAAGTAATTTTGTTTTTAGCAACTTGCATTTGGAAGCGACCTAAAGCTTTCAGATTTGATCAGACTTTGTACCTTATCTTTAAATCTTCTTTATTTTTGTGACTAACTTATGCAGATTGGACCTGCTTTTATTTCAGAGCTGCTTTCAGTGATACCAAATGCACATTACTACAAGAGAGGAACTAACGATTTGAAGAAGGTTCTATTCATAATTGTGCTTTTTTTTTACACAGAAGGAAAAGGAAGATTTTGAAGATTTAGTAAAAAAAAGAAATAATATAGAAGAAATACGTGTTGCTCTGTTTTCAAAAAAAAGAAAAAAGAAAAAAAAGAGAAATACTTGTTTCTCGTTATTCTAACTGTGTGTGTGTGTGTTATTGTAGATCATAGAATATGCAAATGCCAAGGAGTTCACTTCTTTGATGGTTCTTCATACGAGTAGGAGGAAATTGGGTAAGTTGATAATCATTCATAAAACTTGCAGTTTCTTCTTGCTGGATAATTTGTCTTCTGCAAATTGTTTTCTCTTTTTCTTTTATAATTTATTTTATTAGCTGTTTAGTAAATTTGATTCTTTCCTTGGTTTCTTTGATGTTTTGAATTTTTTTCAGATGGCCTTCTAATTATTGGCTTACCTGAGGGACCAACTGCCCATTTTAAGATATCAAATGTTGTTCTACGTAAGGATATTAAGGTATGCTGTTTAAAGTCAATTTAGTAGTATGCTCTCCTTAGTTCTGTTTATGTATTGTTGACTGTTGTGAACTTGTGCCTACTGGATTTTTAAGAGGAATAGATTTCCTTTGAACTTTAACCAGTCTATGTTCTGTTACTTATAGAATCATGGAAATCCAACCAGCCATGAGCCAGAGCTTGTATTGACTAACTTCACAACACGCCTTGGTCTTCGTGTTGGCAGGTTGCTTTTGACCCCAAATTTCAGTTTCTAAAAATTCTCCCTCTTGTGAAGATATTTCGTATTTAGAGTTTTTGTTACTTATTCTTGTTTATTACACTCTTATGATCATGGTATTCTAATTTTACTCTCAAGTCTTTCTCTATAGCCTGATTTCTTATCTTGTCTTGTTTCTTTAGATTAATACAGTCACTGTTCCCTCAAGATCCTAAGTTTCGTGGTAGACGAGTTGTTACTTTTCACAACCAACGGGATTTTGTATTCTTCCGGCACCATCGGTATGGTACCATATCTTGTTCAAATATTTTCTCTCTGTATGCAAGTCAGGTTGATCGTGATGAAATTGATGCTTTCGTCTTCCCAGATACATTTTTGAAAGCAAGGAAAATAAAAAAGAGGCCGACTCAAAAAGTAAGTCCAAGGATACCAAGGGTGAGAAAGTTTCTCAGCAGAAAGTGGTTGCTCGGCTCCAGGTCAATTTTAATATCTCTCCTTCCACATCACATAAAATGATATAAGGATTATTTTTTGTGATTTGATTTCTATGATGATTCCACTTTTAATCAGGAGACTTCAATATTCCTTTGTCCTATTTTTATCTTGTCTTTCTTATTACAATTAACGACTTGTGTTATTTTTTCTACTAATTTTCTTGGGGGTGGTTGCTAGCAACAATTCATCCATCACATTCTTATTGAACAGCTCAACAGATGGGACTATGAAAATTTTGAAACCCGGAGGGTTTATTTGTATGGGCAATGAAAACATCTCCATGGGTTTTGTGAGAAGTCAATAGAAATTGTTTTGTAACTTTTTCCTTTTGTTTTACTCTCTTACCGATCCTCACACCTCATCAATAGCTTTTCTATTTGCTTAAACAATTTAGAAATCGACTGACGAATGTGTGGGGAAAATTGACTTATCTTATTTGAGAGCATGCGTAAGTTTATGATTTCATTATCCTTCTCTTGTAGTATCACATATTTGCCTTTTCCAAATAATATAATCATGCTGCCAAAAAGTGGTTTCCTAGCTAGAATAATTAAGTTTCCTAGGTTAGATGGTTTTTCTTGTGAAAATAGTCGATATGTGTTAGTTGTCCTGGACATTCACATATATAATAGCTCAAGCGGCATGAAGTAGTGTTTATGACTAAAAGGTGTTGGGTTTGAATCCCTAGGTTGTCTACCAAAGAAAGACATTATAATCACGTTTCATATTCCCTTGAACTCAATCTCTATTCTCTTTCGATTGAATAAACAATTCTCAACACATTCCAAGGAGGTTACTAAGCAAGCACTACATTACTAAGAGTGTCCATAACTGCCATGTTATTCTTTGTGTCAATTTTGATTTTGTGTTATGGTTTGAATGAAAGTGATATCAGGAGAGTCTAAAACACGAGAAGTAATTAGAGAAAAGAACAAACTAAATAATGAGAGGGATAAATATTTGTGTAGTAACTGACCACTGAATATCGAGACTCGATTTTTCAGGAATGCGGTCCTCGCTTCACAATGAAACTGATCAGTTTGCAGCACGGAACTTTTGATTCGAAAGGTGGGGAATATGAGTGGGTTCATAAGGTAAGTCTAAGCGTCCTTCTTCATTAAGATCTCGATCTTAAATGTATGAAATACATACTATTAGATCATACGATTCATTCTGTTTATCTAATTTGTTTTTCCAACTATGAATTCCAGCCTGAAATGGATACAAGCCGCAGAAGATTCTTCTTGTGACATTCTCAGTGGAGTTTCATTACTTCTATTTCCGGGATTAAAAGTTGTTCAGCTCAAGTTTATTATATAATATCATGGTAAGCAGTCCTCAATAACCATATTTTTTCAATAGAAAACTAAAAAATCTCATTAATTATGAAGGTGTAAAAAGGTATGAGAACACGAATTATACAAAAGCAATCCTTGTTTGCAATAAATTTAAAAATTCATATTTCTTTTGATAAGCTAGCCCGCATATTAATATAAAAAGAAAATCTTTTTGTTTCTTCATACTAAAGTCTCCACAAAAAACCTTATACTTGTGACATTCTGGAAATTTTCTCAAGCAAGCTTATAATTTTAGTTTTTTATTTAACTGTGATGTGGTTGGTTCTTTATTTATTATTTTTTTGAGTACAAATTGGGGAGGTGATCACAAACCCTACATAGAGGGTACAATTGCTCAAATAAATTAGAGCCAAATATCGATTCTCAGGATCGAACCCGTGACGTGGTGTTGAACTGGATTACATCCCAACAATGAAAATAATGCACCACCAACCCTTTCGGTGTGGTTGGTTCTTTATTAATTACTTGTTATCTACCTACAAATTCATGTTTAACAAATACTAACCAAATATTACGTAATAGAACAAACATTTTCAAAGTTGCTATCTAACAAAATCTTAAAATTCTAGGAGCTTTCTGATGATTAAATGTATATAGGTTAAATGGTTGTTTTGCGAGATAAGTCCTAAGTCTGGGTGTGTGTACGTAAATTAACTCGAACACTTACGAACTTGACGAGAAATTTAAAGTTATATATAGGTGAACATTTTGTAACTGATGTTCTTGTGATATGTGCAGGGCAGACCGTCGATAAAATCTGAATCTCCTTCTCGGCCTGCTTGTATGTTAGAAGTTCATTTATTTTTCACTAGTCAAAATTTTGTAGCATTCTCTTTTAAATTAATTAATTGATCATATACAAATATCTCCCGAATCCTTTTCAAGATTCGTTGGGTTGAAGAAGAAATGAGTATCACTCACCAGAATTTAGTAGAACCCACTCTTACAATTTTCAGTATTTTTTGTTAAATTATTACTATTATTATTATTATTATCATCATCTTAATTATTGGATAAGTTTGAAGGTTTGAAATTGGGCAATTTTTGCAATTTGCCCAATTTAAAATTTAAGAGCTTTCTGTAATAACTTGAATTCATAATACTAAGTTTACCACCATGTAACTTGAATTCTTAGGAGTTTAAGCATTAAAATTATTTGATGAATGTTTGATTTTTTTTGATTATTTTAAGCTAAAAAGCAATACTATTTATATGCTTATTTATTTTTATTACTTTTTATCTACTTTTAAAAAACCAAAGTAAAATTTAGAAATTGAAGTAATAGGTATTAAACATTTGTTTTTGTAATATGCTCAAGATTTTAATTGTTACGTTGAGAAATATGAAATCAATTGTAGAAAATAAGCACAACTTTTCTTAAAGTAAATTATTAAACCAATTAGTTACGAAATGGAGTCTAAGTAATTAGTTTTATGTATTTTGTTGGATATCCAATTGATTTATTATATAGCCTTCAACTAATACCAATTTGATATTTATGTCTATCAAGGCCTTGTAAGTTACGAATTACAAGATACAATTATCAGGTTAAATTTTCTATTCATACAAATTTCAAAGTCGAGTTGTAAACTAAAATTTTCTCCTTTATATATTATTGGTTAAAAAGTATTTATTTTTTGATATCAAAAATTTGGGAGTTTAGCTTCTTTAAATTTGGGGTATGGTACTAAGATATAGAGAAAGAATGAAAGTAAAATTAAAAAGTCTACCAGTAGTCGTCAGTGGATCTTAAATTTGAGACCTCAAGAAAGCATTTACTCCAAACTCAAGCGTTCAGTAAACAAATAATTATGAATATTTATGTCACCAGGCAAATGCATGATAAAAAGGTAAATAGAGGGCTTTTTTTTTCTTTTTTCAAGATATATAAATAGAGACAAGAAAAACATAATAATTTTATATTCTGTGAGGAAAGTATTTCATTGTTGCCATAACTTTATAAATTAGTAAAAAGATTTTCTATATAAATTTTAAGATTGGATAGATCTCTCAAACTCTTCAAGATGAAGCATAAAAATAGCAAAGAAACCTTTGTCCCTTTATTTTCTAGCAATGAAATTAAGGGAATGGGTTTGAGTTACCTTCTTTGGAAATTCAATTTTCCAATACAAAATCCAAAAAGAAGAGCAAATACAAGAGGGAAGAGGATGAGGATGACACCCACAAGGGGAAGTTGATTGTGATGAAACCCAAAATAATCTCTCACAAAAGCTGAAAGTGTTGTGTTTTCTCCAAACACCACAAGTGTTTTGTGTATATCTCCATATTGTGAAGTTAGCAAACAATTCAATGTCCATGATGTTGGGGTCATATAATACAACCATTTCCACCACCTTGGGATTTGCTGCATACAAAAAGAAGAAATTTTTATCAAGACTGAATCTCATTTCTCTCTCTTTAATATAAAATAAGTTTTTTTTTTTCTTTTGCAAGAATGATGAGTTTATTGCTAACATGTTGTAAGGTTATGATGCTATATTTTGTGAGAAAAGTCGAGATGAGTATAAGTTTATATAGACACTCAAAAAAAAAAGAAGCATGAAATATACGTTTCAAGAACAATCCTATTATGCCTAGTGTATTAGGTCTAATTATCAGAATTTTGCCTTTTAGATGGTGTTTGGGACTAGAGAATTAAATTGGAGAGGAAGAATAATTCTCTAATCTACGATAGGCTAGCTCTCCAAATACATGTAATGATTTTCCTAATCATTCGCTACATTCCAAATACAAGTAACAAAGTTTTTCGCAACCATTTCCTTCATCCGAAATATAGATAATCATTAATTTATCCCACTCAATCCTTCCTACGTTCTCATTCTCTAAAATCGTTATATTTCTTTAGCCCTAAACATTCCCTTAGTGCCTAGTGCCTAGTGCCTTTTGAGTTTTGTTTACATATGTTAGTAGTAGGAGCTTTTGTTAATCAGATATCACTTACCGGATTCGGGACAAGAAAGCCCGAGAAAAGATTGAACATGGTGTAGAAGGCAGATGACAAAATATTAGCAATTTGAAAGTTTGGTGTGATGGAGACAAGCAGCATTCCAAGATAATTGAAGTAGAGAAGTGCACAGAACATTGAGTAGAAACACCAAAGTACTTTGGAAGCTGACCCATAGTATCCAATCATTGGGTAAATGATAATTACATAGGCAACTACTTGTACAAATATGTAAGGAACCTCAACAATCACCTGCAAAAGTTTTGAAATTTGAGATTTAACTTATGAGAGGATTTCGCAATATAAAGCTTCATGTCTTCTTAGCATGTAAAAATAAAAGTTTGGGTGAATTATAAATTTAGTTTTGATGGAGGGAAGAAAATTAGAATTTTAGTTCTATGATTTTAAAGGTTAGAATTGGTTCTTATGATTTAGATAAACTTAGAATCTAGCTATAATTTTTTTTTTTTGAAATGGAAACTTTTATTCATAAAGGAAGAAGAAAGAATACAAAAAAACAAAAGAGCAAGAAAAAGCTTGAGAAACAAATATTAAGCATAAGGAATGCCAAGACAACAAGATCTAAACCAATCAACTAAATTTTTAGTCCTCTATGGTTTGATAAAACCTAAAAATATAATCATTGTCTTCTTTTGTAATCATTAGCGAAGTAATATGTCGAAGTTAGTCATTCAAAACATGACTCTCAAAGGTTCAGATCTACACAATATTGGACATAAATTCAAAAGTTCAATATTTGTTTCTACCACTTCCTGAGAACGTGGAGGCGGGCCACAACTTTGTGGTCAAGACGGTTAATGTGGCGACAAGTGACTTTCCGACCTAGAGGAAACTCAACTCATATCTAGATGATGGCAAGCAAGAAAATTTACGAAATGAAATTAAGAGTTGTTGAGGTACTTTAGCTACTCGACCATAGGATGCAGGCAAGGGATATAAATAGATAAAGTAAACTCTGTGTCGATAAAGAAGGTGTGAGTTAAGTGTCTGATTGAATAAAAAAAATCAGATCATCACATGACTTTAGCTAGCTATCTCCCTATACCTAATTGGCCAACAATACGAACACCAAAGACTATTTTTTAGGTTTGATCAAACTATAAGACTAAATTCCCGTTTTCAAAACTAAATTCTAACCCCCTTTTTTTTTTTTACAATATGGACCAAACTTACAAGTTATCATAAAAGATTCAAGTTAAGACGAATATTATATGTACCTGTGCAAGTGAATAAGCCCATGAGGAATACATCCCAGCAAACCTTTCTCTGTACATAACAGTTCTTTCCATTGATACATGAGGAAGAACTGATGAACAATTGTCAATCCCAAGAAAGATTACAGTAGTGTACATCGATCCGAAAATGTTGAATAAGTTCTGCTGATTTTCTCTTCAAACACAGACAAAAAGAAGACAAAAAGTTAGCACACATGCTTGACATGACAACTGATATGGAATGACACCTAAAAACCTTTGACATTCATGAAAATAGATATCAGATCAAAAGCATAAAGATACTCACATTTTCTTTCCCTGTTTCCAAAATAGTATCCCAAAAATCAAAGATGATACAACTGTATGTATGAAACGAATCAAGTTATAAGAAGGGCTCCTCCAGTAAGACAAGTTCTGTTTCCATAGGCAAGCTTTGAACTGTCCCACGAAACTTCGCGAAAAGACATTCGAAAAGCGTAGATCTCTTGAACCGGGTGTTGGTCTGCTCAGCTGCTTTACAAGCTCTTTGTTGCTCCTTCAAAAACAAGAATTAGAAGATCAGTAATTCTTCCGGTGGAACTCAAGACTCCTGTTTTGACACCATGTTGAAACAAGTTACATCGTCAATCAATCCAAAAGTTTAAACAGGTGAGTTCGGTAAATTTTAATTTTATCAAGCAACACTCCCTCTCATTTGTGAGCTTGAAAATTTGAGAAATGCCCTATAAGTAGAATTCAAATTTAATTGGAAAGAAAACGACTTGGCAGAGGAATTGAATTAAGGAGCTCTTGCTCTATTACCATGTTGAAACATGTTAAATCACCAATCAATCCAAAAACTTAAACTGGTGGATTGGGGTAAATTTTAATTTTATCAATCAACACTTTCGTACCTCTTGCCAATAGAAAACAAAATGGCAATGTCATCTTACAAGAAGAAGAAGATTAGAAGAAAGCAAAAGGGAGAGATCCTAATTTATATACTTGGTTGAAATAAAAAGGTTATAAGCTTTAACTCACTCGTATAGAGCAGAGTTGCTATACACTTGAGCAAAATCTATGCCAAGTTCAGCTTCTGCTGATGGAGAGGTAACCTCCAACATCCATGCTGCTGGATTATAGTTTTCTCTGATTTTTGGAACCCCAGGAACAATCTGCGTACAATCGAAAACAAAACGCACTCACAAATGGCAAAAATGGTATAGTATATGGTCACAAACAACATTGATAGCCGCAGGACAAGCTGACCTCGAAATATTCTATAACATTTCTTGAACGTTGTCCAAGTGGTCCACAATAGATCATGCAGCCACCAGTTTTGAGAAGAATCAACTGCAATAAAAGGTGAAAACCAGCCTTAAACAAGTGAAGAGTTCGATATAACTCTTTATTTTTTGTTTCCAAATTTTGGCATGATTTTTAAAAACATAAGTCAAATGTAGAAATCAAAGCAAAGAAAATCATACGTTAAAGTAGTAGTATGCTCAATTTCAAAAAATTGTCGAATTATGTAAATTATCAATCAACCTAAAATGCCCTACAAGTGGAATTAATTTTAAATGGGGAGGAACGACTTGGCAAGAGTTCGAACTCATGACCCCCTGCTCTAATATCATGTTGAATTATGTAAATCACCAATCAACCTAAAAGCTTAAGCTTATAGGTTGGGGTAAATTTAATTATATCAATTAACAAAAACCAAAACAAAAAAAATGGTTATCAAATGAGGCTTTAGTTTTTTATATTCGTGAGCATCCAGGCCAACTTATGCATAGCTTGACTATTCTCACAAGACAATCCACATGATCCTACAATATTTGAATGTCAAGAAGATCTATAGGCTCATAATTTCTTGACCCTCAAAATCCGCCACCAGGTCAATCATCCTACCCATGATGGGTAACATAAATTAAATATAACCACACATTGTTGTTTTTTTATCTTTTTTTTTAACTAAAAAATCCACTCAAAATCTCTCATCAATGGTTTCCCTATTCCTCTAGTTAAAATAACTAAACAAAATTCCATTTGTTTGGCTTAAAGTTTTCTCGAACTTCTATGAATGAATAGATATTCGAATTGAGGATTAAAGAATTTGTAAATATTGTTACCTCATCAAATGATTCAAAAATGTCAATACTAGGCTGGTGGATGGTACAAACTATTGTTCTTCCAGTCTCGACCACATTCTTAACAGCTCTCATGACAATGGCAGCTGCTCTTGCATCCAAACCAGTGGTAGGCTCATCCATGAAAATGATAGAGGGGTTTGAAACAAGCTCCACGGCAATGGTTAACCGTTTACGCTGCTCAGTCGAAAGACCACTAACACCCGGTATGCCAACCAAAGAATTTTTTATGCCATCAAGTTCAATGGTCTCAAGAACTTCATTCACAAATTGCTATGAAACAAGAAACTAACATCAATATCAAAAACAAACAAGTTTAGCTAAAAGAGGGAAGAAAAAGACCATACTGCTTTCGTTTTCGAGTCGATATCATACGCCAAACGAAGCGTAGCAGAGAAGATCAATGATTCTTCCACTGTTATTTGAGGGGAATGTATATCAGCTTGTTCACAATAACCAGATATCCGAGCAAATGTTCGTTGAACTTTAGGAAAACCGCCAATTTTGATTTCTCCTTCGATGTATCCGCTCGTCTTTCGTCCTGCTAGAACATCAAGAAGAGTTGTTTTCCCAGCTCCACTGACACCCATTAATGCTGTGAGGACTCCAGGCCTTAAAGCCCCTGATATATCAGAAAGGAGTTGGAGTTTCTTCTGGGATGAACCCCTTACCCTCATTTCCTTGAATCAAAATACAGAAGTTAGTACTTCAAACATCGCCCATTTGATAACGTTTTGGTTTTTCGAAAATTAAGTCTATAAATATTACTTCCAACTTTGTATTTCATTGTTTAATTATCTATTTCTAATGTTACCTATGTTTCAAAAACCAAACCATGTTGAAAAAAAGAAAAACCGTTCGTTAACATTTGGTTTTTGAAATTTCTCACAAAACTCTCTACAACATTTTTCATTGTTCTTGAGAAAGCTTGACTTCAGCCAAATTCTAAAAGCAGGAACTAGTTTTGAAAACTATTTTTTTAGTTTTCATTACTTCGCTCGGTATTTAAAAATATTAAAAAGTAGTGTTTATAGGCTTGGTTTTTGAAATCTTAGTTTTTGTTTTTCGAATGTGGCTAAGAATTCAAATGCTACTTTAGTAAAAATGAAAGCCATCGTAGAGAAAGTGGGAGAAAACAAACTTTAATTTAGAAAACCAAAAAAAAAAAAATTAAGGTCCTGTTTATAATCATTTTGTTTTTTTGTTTTTGAAAATTAAGTTTAAACAACTCCGACCTATAGGCTATATTCTTCCTTCTACCTTTTAACTATATTTTTAAAAACCAAAGCAAAATTTGAAAACTAAAACAAAGTAACTACCAAAAACTTGTTTTGATTTTTGAAATTTGGTTAGGATTCAAATAATTTCTAGAGAATCTAAGTGTAGACAAGTTTAAATTTTAAAAGCAAAAATTCAAAGCCTTTGATAACCATTTGGTTTCTTCTTTTCTTTTTTTTTTTTTTGGTTTTTGAAACCTACTTGAAACCTACCACTATTACTCTAACATATAGTTTTCATTACTTTGATATCTACCTTGACTTTTTAAAAACCAAGCCACCTAAAAAATAGTTTCTAAATACTTGTTTCGGTTTATAGAATTTGGTTAAGATTCACAAAGAAGAATCATATATAAAAATTTAAATAAAGACAAGCTTAAATTTCAAAAACAAAAAACGAAACACCAAATGGTTATGGGCCTAAATGATGAGTTGTCTTGGAGACGTTCACTAAATAGTTTCAAACTTTCCGGTACAAAATGCAACTAAAAGTTGGTCGCTCTGAATAAACCAATCAACCAATCACCATTCCTAAGCTAATTTAGTTTTAATTAAGAGTTTAAAGAAAGTATTAATTAGTTACCAATGGCATGTCCACATAATACTGCAAATCTTGAAACACTACTGTCAAAGGTGTGAACGGCAATCCTATTTTTCCTGTTTTTGGAGCAAAAAAAAAAAAATAAATAAATCAATACGTTCATTTCAATAATAACAAATTGTAAAGTTTAAAACGAAAAAAAGGGACAGATGATATGACCTTTACTGGATTCTGTGGTGGTCTTAGAAGGATTTTGTTCCACAGAATTGGAACAGCCATTGCTTTCTTCAGTACAGCCCTTTGCTCGTGAGAACTTTTCATATGAGATGATAGCACGAGAAGATCCAGGAGCTATATGAATGATAGAATATATTTTTTTTCATTTGTACATATGCACTAAACAAAATTTAGAGTTTTGTTTGTTGCAAGACCTAAAATTTTGAGTGGAAATGATTAAAAAAAGAAAAACAATTTTTGAAACTAAAAAAAAATTCTAACTTTTGGTTAAGGTTGGGAAAATATTGTTTTTTTTAATGTTTTTCATCAAATATTTTAGGAGGGTTGTTTTATTATTATTATTTTTTTTTTTGTATCATGAGAAATTATTACAAATGAACATTTACAACTTAAAAAAAAAAAAAAACTAGATTCAAACGAGCTATCGCAACCACTCTAAATAACTCTTCATTTCTAATCTAATCAAAATAATTATTTATTTCAAAACTACTCATTTCTGCGATCTCTTTACAACGAACTATTATTACAACCTCAATTTCTAATCATTCAAAGTAATTTTTCATCTTAATCACTAAAAATAACTCTTCATGCAACTCATCCAAATACCTCTAGGTTGTTCGCAAAAGTTTTTAATGAGATATTTGGATGAGCACTTGTGGCAACAAAGGTTGAAAGAGGAGAGGAAATTTAGAGTAGTATTGAAATGAGTTTTGAAAAACAGGGTGGTAGGGAACTACGTTTGAATATAGTTGTTTTAAAAATCACCTTTGGATATAGCTGTTTGAACTAGGGATCATAAAAAACAACGTTTGGATAAGGTTGTTTGAATGAAAAGTATGCAAATTTATCAGTAGAGCTCAAAATAATGAAAAATGAGCTTACGCTTGAGGAAAGTTAAAGCCAAGCCAAATCCAACGTTGAAAATTAGGGCAAATCCAAACAATGCTCCAAGTGAAATCCAATAGAAGTATTGATGATAATCAAGTCCTCGACTATGAAGCACTTCTTGACCTATCGAAGTGTTTGCAGTTTGTACCTACAAAAAAATTTCAACTCAGAGCAGTCATTATAATAAGGAACCAAAGTTTTTTTTTTTCCTACCTTAAAAAAAGTCAAAAGTCTCAATTCAATAAAAAGATCAATTAAAAGGCATTTAGCTATATTATATTATGCTATTGATTCGTTTATACTTTTTGTTTAGTCAGTTATATTTTTTGTTTAATTTTTAAAATGTATAAGTTTATTTGTAGTTTTAAAATAGACTTACATAAGTTTTCCAATAACTAGTTAAGTGTAGTTGGTCAAAATAAGCAATGCTACTATACCAACATGTATGACTAGTAATTAAGAGGTTATAGATTCGATAAAACTAAAGGTTGTTAAATTAGAAAGAAAATTAAAAAAATTGGACGTGATTCAAATATTCTAAGGCAGATATTTTAATCTAAAAGAAAATAAGAGCCTCGCCTCTTGCCATCTTGGAGCAAGAAATTCATTGATAGAAAGACCGATTTCTCCATAACTAATTGGCGAAACCCAAAAAACCCATTCCAACCAAGCTGGCATAGCCGCTGCAAATTCCAACAAAAAAAAAAAAAAAATCAATTTATTTTTTTATTGAAAATAATTTATTAAAATTAAGGACAAAAGGTTTATTATCTTAATTACAGTCTTCATGACTTTATTTTAGTTGAGGTGTTTGTCCTCTTCTTTTATATCCAAAAACTCTCCTTCTAACTTAGTAATGGGACTTCTTACTCACATTAATATAAACTATTGGCTTTAGTAATAAATGACGATTTAACCTAATATTAGAATATAGAGTTCTTTTTGTTTTTTAATTTTTTTTAAAGCTTAATAGTAAGATTTCATATCCACGTTCGAATGAGAAATCAATAATGAAATCAACTGTTACCACCCAATAATGAAATCAATGCGTCACTAACATTTTCGGTATTATAGGACAAATTCTTATTATATTGTGGGGGTGTGTTACGATCTTTGATTTAAATTATCTGGTTACAATCTCGTATTTTTTGTATCATTTATTTCTTGCCTCCTCCCATTAAAAGGGTACTTATTATGTATAATTGAATCATGGAATATAGTCTCCAATTCTCTCTAAACATTCTCTTAGGATACTTACCTATATATGTGTTAATTATCGGTATAAGTAATATCTATATCAATTATTTAAACTATTTATATTAAGCGATTAAAAAACTTACGATGAGTGATGATGAAGCCACCAAATAACAAGACTAATAATATTGCAAAGCTGCCGATTGTCATGGAAGCAACAATGGTTTGAAAGACTGAGGCTATTAGTCGAAACATTGATAATGATGATAAGTGCACCGCAAACAGAAGAATAAACTGTTTAAAGAACCTAAATAAAACAAAAAGTGTTCAACAAGAAGTTATTAGTTTCATGCAAGCCAACAAAATAAATTTACTTATCACTTTTGAAAATTAAATTTGTTTTCTTTCCATCAATTTACTTATCACTTTTTTTGTTCTTAATTGATTTTGAAATAAAACTTCATTTTTTTTTTAATATGTATAAAAATCTATCAAACCCAAACAAGTATTTGATTTTAATTAAAAAAAACTGAATGCCATATGAAAATAGTGAACTCAAAGAGATGCAATGACACAAGTTAAGGATGGATCACACATTGGAAAGGTGAGAAGGGCTCATTGTCTTTAAAACAAATGCATTATATCACTCGTCTTATAGACAATTAACTTTTTGATGAAACTTCATATTTTCTAATAATTATAAATTAACAAATATTGTTGAGGATATTCAACTTGTCTCGCATTGGAAATGCGAAGATTTTTGATAGGACACAAACTTTTTATTAATAAAGAAGGGATTACAATGAAATTCTATCTGCGAACATCAACAAATCATTACGTGAAACATTTCCACTCAGCAATTAGAGCAGTAAGATCATAATCACAAAACCAAACGAATTAATTGGTTTTTAACATCTCTATAAGACATACTAGACACTAGAGGTGGAATCTTACACTGTAATATGCCATCAAAGCAAAACCAAGGCAGATATAGGTATAGCAAGTAATCCTAAGCGAATAATTCAAATTCAAAGCAAAAGATAAGTAATATTCATAAATTTAATATTCAAACACAAAACAAAACAAAAAATCAAATGATCATCAAACAACGAGTTAGTAATTAATAAACTAACCTGGTAAGATCAGGGCTGAAACCAATGACATAGTAAGTAAGAGATGTCCACACTAATGATTCAAGAAGTGAAAGAGGGAGCTTCAAAATGACAGCAGGAATTGCATAGGCCCAAGCAGGGTAGAAGTAAAATTGCTTTTGTTTATAGAAAATTTCAAGTCTTTGAATGGTCATTGCCAACTCTGGAACTCCATCAACAAGCAGTAAAATCAATGAAAAAAACAGTGCTCCCATGTAGTAGTTACCATGTTGAACATCAACTAATTCCATTCGACTTCGCAGAAACACAGTCATTGTGATCAAACCAATTATGAAAAGCTGTCAAACAGAAATAATTAAATATAGCAAAATCTTGTGATAATTTTAGATCAAATTAAGTTACATCTTTAAGATTCGATAAAACTTCATAAATAGTATGTACGTGACAATTTGCTATTCGTGTATTAATTTGCAAGTGTGGACAAGTTGATTGAATACAAAAAGAATTGAAAATTGACAGCTTGGTTTTTATTAATTAGCAACGATAAAAATATAAAAGACCATCTCATTTTATATGCATATGCATAGATAACTACCGCGTGTACTTAATTCGTCGTGATTACTCCAAACTGTTTATTAGGGAACTTTAATAATCAAACTATAATAATCTCACTCAAACGAGTTATTACTACAATTTTTTCTTCATAATCACTTAAAATAACTCCTCATTTATAATCACTCAAAATAATCACTCCATAATTATTCATCCAAACGCCTCCCACAGGATTTTGTCATTCATTATTTTTTTTTCTATTGAAATTTTTTTTTTAAAAATAGGGTTGAATTTGTACTTTTCAGATCAAGTGTTTCACTCAAAAGACAATACAAGTGTTTTGCATGCAAGTTTATGAAAACTATATAACAATTTTCTTTTATTTAGTATTGTACCTTAGAAACGAGTGTTTTTTAAAGGCGTAACAACACTTTAGATCTTGAAGCGCAATGCGCACAAAAAGGCGTGGACTTTTTCTATGACGCACCATGAATAGAAAAAACATGTGTATAATATACACAAAACATATAATTAATCTCTTTCAATAATTAATTTCTAACGTAGTCACTCCTAAAAAAACATTAAAATGTTAATCCCAAATAAAAATATGAAGACCTAAAGATTAAATTTATGACCGCTAGAAACATATCCATCCACTTTTTCATCCGCGATAACTAGAGAGAACATAGAAGTGTTGGCAATTAGGGTAGACGATTAGGTTTTAATTGTTTTTAAATAAAACTTTCAAATAATTGTTGAATGAATTTGATATTTAAAAAATAGAGAAAAATAAGTAAAAGATTACTGTTTTACTTAGATTTGAAATGACTTGCACGCCTTGAGGCTTCAAGAAAGGTGGGTGCCTTTTACGGGCTTTTCTATCAACGCACGGTAATACGGGAAAGGCAAGGCACCAACATTGAGCCTGGGTTACTTTTAAGCTTGAGACCGTCTTGTGGGACTTTTTAAAACGTGGTTAGAAACCACTCTTTCTAGAACCTCTGGTTTTTATTCGGTGGTAAAAAATTATCCTACATACATATACACGAAATGCTGACAGAGCCCCTCTTGTGTAGGCACTTACCTACGTCAATAAAGAGTTGCTCTGTCAGAGTCGTAAAAGAATACACCGACATGATTCATCATTTTCTATCAGCAAATACACTATGCATGATTGGTTGTTTTCTGTAGTGGCCCTTAATCACCCATTAAAACTTTTAATTTAACTTCACGGCAACTTCACGTCAAACTTATCACTCAATAATTATTAACACTAATCCTTAAATGAGTAGTTGGTTACTCCACTACCATTAACTCTTTTGGTTATCTTTTAACAAAAAAAAAAAAAAAAAAAAAAAAAAAGAAGAGAGAAAAGAAAGAAAGAAAGAAAGAAAGAAAGAAGCAAGCTTTTGAAATTTTGATTATTTTACCGAATAATAAATTAATAATACATATATATATAATGTTTTAAATTCTTTTTTAGCATTGCTGAATTAACCGTTTTAGTATAGCTGAACGACTTTTTTTAGTATTGCTGATAACTTAAAGAAACATTTTCAAAACAGATAACGAATTTTAAACTCAAAATTAAAAATAGTGTAATAAACTTTATTTTCAAAAAAGAAAAGATTAAAAACATGAATATTATTAAATTAAAACTAAGTTAGAAGCACTAACCTGACATGTTTTGAAGACATAGACAAAGGAATTTCTTTTCATGAGGAGGAGTTCTCTTGATGCACAAGCCTTGAACACTTCCCATTTCGAAACACTATCAACACCAAACGAAACGTCATTATTCCTGTGGCATCTTTCCAATTTGTCAAATGGTCGTTTCGAGACCTCCTCATCGAGTTTCCTCCCGAAACTCGAAGATTCGAAGTTCCTACGAAACGTGTCGACCGAGATATACGCATAAGGAACTTTGTTAGAGTACCAAAACTGCGGTTGATCTTTTTCGGAGATGACCTCTTGAAGAAAATCCGCAACCCCTTTTCTCTCGGGGCACTTGAATCCACAATCTTCAAAAAATTCAAGAACTCGACCACGTGAACCGTGGTATATGACTTTTCTTTCTCCCATCAAAATGAGATCGTCGAAGAGGTCGAAGATTTCGGGGGCTGGCTGAAGAAGAGAAACAAGAATTGTAGCATCTGTGAGATGGACTAGATGTTGTAGAGAAGCAATAATTTGGAATGCATTGGAACTGTCCAATCCATTTGTTATTTCATCCATGAATAAGGCTCTGTACGGACCAACGATCATTTCTCCTGCATGGTTTTTGTTTTAAATTTCAATCCAATCAATTTATTGGAAGGAGTAGATTAAAAGTTGTTAAAAAATTGCAAGAATATGAATTATCAACTTTTTACCAGTGGTTAATCTCTTCTTTTGACCTCCTGAAATTCCCCTTCTCATTGCATCTCCAATTAGAGTGTCAGCACAAATATCAAGTCCAAGAATCTGCATTATGACAATAACTCTTACTGATTTTGACATACTTAATTTTGGAAATTTTTGCTGTATTTTAGATATGTTTGTCGAACAAATTTCAGGCAAATAAGTATTTCTGTATGTTCAGAAAAATATGCAATTTTATTTCCAAGAAGATTTCATTTTTTATTGAATTCAACAACAGTTGAGATGTGGGATTCAAACAATGTAACCTTTAGGGTGTTTGTTAGAGATTTTATGAAGGAGTTATTTTGAGTATTTAGTAAGTGCTCGTTTGTTTGAAGGTTTTAGTAGAGTGTTTAGAAGAGGTGTTATTAATTTTTGTTTGTTTGAAGGTTTTAGTAGAGTGTTTATGAAGGAATTATGAAAATTGTTTGGGATGTGATATTATGTGACATTTATGAATATTTTTAAATAATTTTTTTTTGTAAATATATTTGAATAAATAAGAGAGAAAAAGTAAAAAAAAAAAAATGCACATTGCGCCACCTGACGCTTTCTGGTTGCGCCACGTGGCGCTGCATTGGGGGCAGCCTACCCCCTTAATCCACACAACTACTAAAAAAAACCCTAAAACTAGTTTTTAACTAAAACCCAACACCTCATTTTAAAACCATTTTACAAACACCGCCTTAGGTTACCAGTTACGTGGTTATACAAAATGACATTTTTGCTTCTTTTGATAAGGAATATATTTATTTGATCAATTATTAAAAATTAAATGCTTGAATTCAATAAAATTTGAAATTTACTCACTTAGAAAACTTGGGTTAAAGAGAACTGACCTTAAGTATATAGTCTGTTTGAAGACTCTGTCTTAGTCCTTCAATAGAAATGGCCTATTTAAAAGCACTTTCAATTTTTACTCCATCACTAATGCATAAAACAAAAACAATTAAAGAAAACTATAATTTTACCTTCATGTAAGTATCAACATCAGGATCTGGAATAATTCCTTGTTCCTTCTCCCTTTTACAAACCTCTTTCATCATATCTCCATAATGAGAACAAAACCGATCAACAAAATATTACTAAAATTGTAAGGAAACAAATATTTTTTCTGCCCAACAGAAGTAGAATATAAAGAAAAAAAAAAAAAAAAACGAACAACAAAGCAAAACAAAGAACACGAGTTAAATATCCATAAAGAAAAATTGGAAAACTGACCTGCTCTATTTCCAATTCCTTGACATCGAGCTGAAAAGTCTAAGGTTTCTCTAACAGTCATCTCAGGGATGTGTAGATCATATTGGCTTATGTATGCAGAAGTTTTTTGGGGGATAAATTTCTTGAGTTCTTCATCATTGTAACAAATTTCTCCTCTCATCTTTTATTGATGAGAAGAAGGTTAGTAAAAATAAATTTTAAAAAGAGAGAGAGAGAGAAAGAAAAGATGAATCAACTCCAATGGTCGTTACAATCAGATTCTCGAAATGAATCCATCGCTCTTTCTTATAAGCTTATGAAATTTTATAATTGAACTTTTAGGTTCCGTATTTGGTTTTTGTTTTTTAGTATTTGACAATTAAATCCATAAATATTACTCTCACCTATTGATTTAATTGTTTGTCATCTACATTTCACCTATGTATGTAAGGTCATAGGCCCAGGATTTGAAATTTGGAATTGGCCCCTCTCAGCCTCGACTTTCCCATGTATTCCCTACTATCTGACCATGTAAGCTACCAACCAACCTATAAGCGCTTCTAAGCGTTAAGACTGTCCCTACTGAACAAATGAGTTCTTTAAATATGCTTTGTTCTTACTTACCTGTTTTGAAATAAGATAATGCAACAGTCTCCAACTCTGCTTAGCCACATAATTTCCCTCATTTAGCTCAATGGATCTTCTACTTCGTCTTAGTAAAGCCCCACCAAAACCGAGCCAAACGTCTCATTAGATCCTCACAAAAAGATTTTGGAAGACGAATACATGACATCAAATATGTAGGTATAGCATGGCCCATTGCCTTGATGAGCTCTCCTTGCTCCCCTTGGAAAACAATCTACCTTTCCAACTGGCAATTGCCTTAAACACCCTCTCCTTTAAGTAATTAAAATCACGCTTCTTGCTTCTGGAACAGTGAGAAGGAATTCCCAAAGTAATGCCCCAAGTTTGGCACAATCTCCATATTCAGCCTATATAAATCAAAATTGAACGGATCTCGAGAGGCACACGAAGATTACAAAATCGTTGTTGGAGATACTCACTTTATGGTCATTTGTCTTATATTAGAAATGTGAGGATTCTTGGATATATTTATAAGATAAGGTGGGCTACTACTCTCATAACCAATTGATTTTGAGATGGAACCCCACGCTATCTAACAATACCATTCCCAGCTGACCTCACTCATAACCCACTAAGATGTTGTCAGAAGTTAACTGCTAAGGAACAATGCACTTTGATAATAAGTATAAAGAGCTGGTAACATATGTTTCATCCGGGAGTTCTTTTTTAGATTACAACAATCGGGAGTGAGGATTCAAACCCGTAATTTCATAATCTTTGTACACTGATACCGCTGAGCTATGTTACATCCGAGTAACAATCACCTTTGAAACAATCTTATAAACAACATTGATAAAGGCTAATGAGACGGAAGTCACCAACAGTCTCAGCTTTATCCTTCTTAGGGATAAGAACAAATATGTGTGCTTCAGATCACGAGCAGATTTACACTTCTCCTTAACCCACATCTCGTTACAATAAAAGATTCCAGCAATGTGAATCCTGACTTTTCTCATTGAGGCTTGTCCACTCTTCAACGAATCCGATCTCGATCTCTGCCTCCAATATTTCTCTTCCTTAGCCAAAGCAGCATCAAGATAACATTCCAGTGAATGAATCTTTTGAAAATCAGGACCCTCAATCATTGAATATTCAGATTGGATGAGAGAGCCCTAATCTTCAAATTTAGCAAAATCATGAATATCCACACAAATAGAACAGCGGTCTGATGAATACCAATCTACCCAATCTCTTACAAATAGGTAGTTCATCAGAACACCGATTTCTTTCATCAGACTAAATTATAATTTACCTTATTTATTAATATCAATAATTATATTTGTTAATATTTTAAAATGAAATTAAAGATAATACCTTGAGAGATTTGTTAAGATTTCCAGAGAGGGCTTTAAGTAGTGTGGTCTTCCCACATCCTGGGGGCCCAAGCAGCAGAGTTAGCCTGAAACACAACTGCTTGTTTTAAGCATTTCATGTTTAAATTTGAGAAAAATATTACAACTTTACCCCTACTATGATGATAATTTTTTTTTTTTTTTTTTTTTTGGTGAGAATTAATGTTTGATAAATTTCACCTTGAAACTAAAGAAATGGATTATATTGGCTGATAAATGAATACCAAGTTTTTTTTTTTTTTTTTACAAGAATGCATACTAAGTTTCAATTATGTTATAATGCATAGTTACAATTGGTTTTTTGTTGTGTAGTTTACAATATTTGAGAAGGACTGAAAATCAAAAATCAAGTGAATACTTGTGTATCACTAATGCTAATTGAGCTATACTTTTGTTTTGTTATGTATAGTTGCAATTTTATCTTTAATATGTTTTTTTTTGTAATATTGTGAGAATTAATGTTTGGTAATTTTTCATCTTCAAAATAAACAAAGGGATTATATTGGCTGATAAGTGAATACTAAATTTCTGTTACGCTATCATATATAGTTACAATTTTACCCTTACTATGACGACAAAATTTGTTTTTGTTTTTTTTAATATTGTGAGAATTAACGGTTGACAAAAGATCGAACTCGTGACGCTGGTGTGGATTACCGTTTGATAAATACTTAAATTTCTGTTATGTTATCATGCATATTTAATCATGGCAAAAGACCACATAAGATCAAATTTCAAAAAATAAAATATTGATTTTTAGATATATATAAATGAAAGAAAATGTAAAAATCATGAAATAAATACCTTCCTGGCTTTATGACACCACTTACATCCTCAATTATATTAATCTTAGCTTCATGAGACTTTGCACCACAAAAATTGACGATGTCCTAACAAACAAAGTAAAACACTATTAATTAGAAACATTTCTAATATCTTGAAAAATTAATTAAGAAGATAAAATTTAATAAAAACATCAAGAAAAGTATTTAAATGATCATCAAACAATCATTCCAAAATTTTAGATATATTTAAAATAAATGAATTAAATTCAATTAATATGATATATATATATATATATATATATATATAGTTTGATAATCAAAATATTACATATGTTGTTATATTTAAAATAAAATAAAATTAGAGATAAATATACTTACAAAAAGCTTGGTCTGAAGAGAATTCCATAGTGTTGGAAGAGCTTTCCCTCGGACAACCTCACACTTCGCCTCAATATTCACATTTTTGTACTTCACTTCCACCGTCGAAAATTTCACACCAACCCTACAAAAATAAAAATAAAAATAAATAAATAAAGGGTAAAGGTTTTTTTTTTTTTAATGAGATTACAACAATTGGGGTGATGATTCAAACCCGTGACTTTATGGTCATTGGGTATACACAGATACCGCTAAGCTACTGCTCTTTTGGCGGTTAAAAATGATTCATGAATTAGAGAGAGAAGAACTCTTATTGGGATTGGAGATAGCTTTGATGAAAGCTGGTTTGTGGGTGTGCGATCGAGACACCATGGGGTGCGTTTCTTAGCTTCGACGGGTTTTCTTAGAAAACTTGAATGTGGGAGTGCTCTGGAGTGGAGTGGGTTTGGGAAACCGAGCGCCTGAGTTGCTACGACGTTGCGATCTTCGACAATGCTGCAAATAGAAGGCTCAGCTTCGAACGAGTGGAGGCGGAAGGTGTGAATGAAGGATGTATTGAGGTTGATTAAATGTTTGGAAAGGGGCATAAGTCCATTTCATCGTGTGAAGTGGTGTTCGGGTGAGATGGAGGGTCGAGAGAAGCATTGTTTTTCAGCGTGTCGCAGGGCTTTCGGTAGCTACAGAGCTCTCGTTGTGGCATAAGCTAGAGGTGATGGCATGTTGGACGACGGTACTAAGCAAAGTCCTACCCGGAAAAGACGTCGAAAGAGAAGCTGTAGCTGGGATCGGTGTTAGTTTTTACTGGAAGTGCGTCGTAAGGGTGGGATGTTTGTTTTGAGTGTTTATGGAGATTTTATTAAGGAGCTTTTATAATCACTCTTTAAAAATTTTATACAAACCAGTTATTATTACAATTTCTTTTTTATAATCACTCAAGATAACTTGTCATTTCTAAATACTCAAAATAAACGCTTCATAGTTTTACAAACAAACACCCGAAGGGTTATGTGGATCTACTTAACGCATGGGGGAAGGCGTGTTTTGATTCCTAAATGTTTAGGAACTTTCTCAAACTTAATTCAATTCATTAAATTTTTTATGATTTTTTCAATAGTCAAGATAAATGTATATTAGTTTCAATTAGAAATTTAATTAGGTAAGAAAAATATTCATCAAAATCAACATTTTTAGAATTTTATGTATATAAATACATTAATTAAAGTGGAAATAAATTAATATAATATATAAAAGGAACGGGAAACGAGGGATGAAAATGAGGAAAACATTCCCTGTCATCATCCCTATTTAACTCACGGAGAATTTTTCATCCCCATTCACTCTCCAATTCCACGCCTAACGGGGAATTCACCACCCCATTATGGGTAGGTCCCCTCGGCACCCCTGCCCTATGGAAGAAAATGGACATCTCTAGGCATATGTTGTGAACAAGCTTAGTTGATACGTCTTTAGCTCGTGCAAGTCTCATTTGGTGACCTTCCTTCACTTGATGTGGTATTTGAAAGCATGATCACCAGGAAATGGAGTATTCTTCATTCCTACTAATGATTTTACTTTAAAAGCTTTTATTGATCCTGATTAGGCTTCATGTGTTGACACTCGTCGACCTAATATCGATTTTTGTGTATTTCATGGAAGCAACATGGTATCATGGAAATCTAAGAAACAAAGCGTAGGTAGAGGCTCAGTCGTTACTTGTGAATTGCTCTGGCTGCCTTACATTCATACTTATCTACAATTTGTTGTTTTGTGACAATCAAACAGCTGTATATCTCTCCAATAACCAAATCTTTCATGAACGGACTAAACATATAAAACTTGATTGTCACTTCATTCGATGCAAAGTCACTTCTAGATTCTTGCACCTTTTGCCAATTTGCGCCCCAACATCAATTTGTTGATTTTTTACCTAGCCGCTATCTCCCGCCTTTTATTCCATATGTTTCAAATTTGAATTTCTTGATATCTTCGGTCTAGCTTAAGAGAGGCTATTGAATAAATTATACTAGATATTACTAAATATTATGGTAGCATAGAATATATTGTTTTGGTATTATGGTTATACAAAAAATCTTGTGTACTTTTATTGTTAATTAATAAACTCTAAGTTGTATATAAATATCCTATTTGAGGAGATGAAATCATCTAATAATTTCACTATTTCATTAGGTTTATTTATTAATTATCATTATTTAAATTATAATAAGTTACAAATAGTTTAAATTTTATGTTTTGTCCTAATTAAAATTTTATATTATTATACTAGTGTGCGCTATATATTTTTTTAAACTATTTTAATTTCTTGTTAATCAATCTTTTTGAAGTAATAAAAAAATTCAAGGTTTATTTATTCTTATTATTAAATTATAAGAAGTTACAATAGTTTGAATTTTTTATGTTTTGTCGTAATTAAAATTTTATATTATTATTCTTGTGTGTGTTATACTGTTTTAAAACTATTTTAATTTCCTGTCGATCAATCTTTTTGAAGTAATAAAAAAATTTTCAATCTAATAAATAAGCTAATAATTAAGCATATATAAAAAAAAAAAAGCAAAAATAAAATGAGCTTACTTGTGGATTCTCTCCTTAACTTTACTCAAAAGCTTGAGATTATCATTCTCAATGTGTTTGATGAGTTTTTGAATAAACAAATGGCGGTCCTCATCTCCAAGCTTACTAACATCCACAACTCTTCTCCCAGCTGCTCTCTCCTCGGCCTCTTCTCCGACGTCGTCCAACAACGACGATCGCAACCGTTTGAGTGTCGGTAATCGCTCTAGCGATGCCCAAAGCGAAGCATCTACGACATCATCGCCTTCTTCTTTTTCCACGGCTTCCACCGCTGCGAAGGTGCTGGTTCGGAAACTCGAAGTCGGTCGACGAAATGACGAGCTAAAGCTTCTCGGCCTTTCTATCTCTTCAACCTCAATCATTTTCTCTCGCTGGTTCACTCTCGGCTGTTGTTGGAGGTTTTTATTTTTTAATTTAAAAGAGAGAGAGGGAGAGAGGGAGAGAGAGAGAGGAGAGAGAAGAGGATTGGCTCAAATGTTGCAATCTTTTGATTCCTTTATGTATTTAAATTAATAGTGTGATGAGGCTTTCCTGACAAAGATAGATTGGTGTAGTTTAATAAATCTGATTATATAAGCTTAATATATATATATATATAAATATATATATATATATATTTTTTTTTTTTCTGATTTTGCGTCGACAAGAAGTGATTTCAAACAAGCATAAAATACAACATTGTTGGATTTTTGACAAAATATTAGAAGCGAATTATCCCACATCGAAAGGAAGCAAGAAGTGGTGCGCTCAAAGCACTAGCATGCGGCTTTGGTTTCATGTACTGGCTCTAGGTAAATTCCTTTGTATTCTCTTGTGTAGAGTGGGACAAAGGGTGTGAGTAGTATAAGCTTTGAAGAGAGTGTTTATTTTTCACATAGTTTCTTTCTGTCCGTGGTTTTTCTACGGTTGAGGAGTTTTTCCACGTAAATTCTTGTGTTTTCTTTTATTGTTTTTCTTTTAATTTCTCAATTATTTTCTACTTATTCCTGCAGTTATCAAAGAAGGTTTTTCCAACAAACCTCGTAACTAAGAAATAGTGGAACCAGCAAAAGTTTTGATTTTAATTCGATTTTCGATTTTAATTTCAATAAAAATTTAGTTTATTTTTCGATTTCTCCTATTTTTTTCACAACAGCCTCTTATTTTCACCAGAAAAGCAGCTGCAACCTCCATTAACGATTATTCATAATATTGCTAATTAAGCCAGGTTGCTCAGAAAAAGAATTGTCTAAGTATTTTAAATAGGCAAGAGCCACACAATCGGGAACCTCCTCGATCCAACACGAAGTCTGAGTTGCACCAGCTAAATGAACCGTTTTGTTTATTAAATATGATTGCCTATGGGATTTTTTATGTTTCTCGTAATCTTCTATTATATTTGTATTAATTAAAGAAATATATATTGTTCATTTATTATGTTATTTTAAAAATTAATCCGAGATTATAAAATAAGTTCCTTGAAAAATAGTTTGTAATACAACTGTTTAATGATATCTAACATATCACAATTCGTTTAGTAATATATTATGTAATACTGTTCAATATAATAATTGTATTTATATACTTATCATATGTTTCACAGCTTATTATTACGTTTACAATAATAAGTTTATTTGATATCATACCATTCATAAAACGTATCATCAAATAATATCGTTTGATATAGTATATATATTTTATAAAACACATACAACCAACTACTAGTATTGAATTGTAGCTATAAGACGTTATATTATCATCTACATTTATTCAATAAACAAAATTAGAATTATAATACCAATATCACATACTACTAATATATAATCAATATATATCTTAGTTCAATCGAAAGAGATGTTACGATTTTGAGAAAGAAACCAAAATATAATAAAAATTTTCCTATTCAAATTGGGATGACCATTGAGTAATGGGGAGAATGTTTTTACTCTGCGACAAATGGTTTTAGAAAAAAAAAGGAGAGAATCCGTTGTTGGTCGAAGACTTGAGCTCCAGAGTTGTGTTTACAATTAATTTTTTTTTTAAAATATGAATATATATAATAATATTTTCAACTCTTAGCTGGATTTGTAATATTTTTTTACTAATATGGTTATTTATGTAAAGAGCCCTTAATATAATATAATTTCTAACTACACCATAAAAAATAAAAATAAAAAATAAAAGAAACCAACTTGAAAATCTATAAAGGTAATATATTCTATAAGTATATATACATCATGTTATCAATGAATAGGGTGTTTTTTTTTTTTTTTTTAAATCGTAGTATCCGAAACAACTTGGTGTAGTGGAATGCAGCTGCATCATATTTGTAAGGGTAAATTATAAATTTAGTCCATCTGATTTATAGAAATTTAATGTTTAGTATATATGGTTTAATACAAATATATACTTTAGTTCATATAGTTTGATGAAAATCTACAAATTAGTTCCTATAGTTTGAAAAATTAAAATTTAGTCCCTAAAATTTGATAAAATCTAAAAAATAGTCCGCCGTTTGTAATTGTTGGTGAATAAATTACGCGTACAAGTTAGTTATTTTTGTCTTAAATGATGAAAGTGTAAGATAAGTAATTGATTGGACAAAAAAAAAAGATAATTCATACATTAAATTTACATACTTAATAATTCGCATACGATTTACGAATAACAATGATTATTTTTTAGGTTTATTAAGAACTAAATTCTATTTATTCAAACCAAATAAACTGAATTCTATATTTTTTTTTTTTTAATTATAGAGATTAAAGTCTAGATTTTTAAATAACAAGAAATAAACATAAATTTCCCTTACAAATAAAAAGTAACCAAATTGAAAGGAAAAATATTTACGTCCTAAAAATTAAAATGTTAACTAATTTAAAACCCTAACCTTTTTATTATATTTTCAACCCATGCATTGTTTTATTCCAAAATAAATAATAAATCAAAAACAAATTGAAATTGAAATTAAAGAAGAGATCGCAAGATATCATCCAAACACCCTTTTTTTTTCTTTTTTTTTTTTTTTTTTTTTTTTAATACATCAGATCCCATTACCATTCATTCTTTTAAAAAGATACCATTATTATTATTATTATTATTATTATTATTATTATCTATCTAAAAACCTTGGGCTGTCAATAATTAGTTTTTTTTTTTTTATATTTTATTTTATCAACTCTGTATGCTTGGCATGCACTACATGTCTTAAAACACGTGTGGCCTGCTGAAATTAATTATAAATTTAATATTTATTACTCAAATTTATTTTAAATAATGCTTTTCTTTTAATAATATAAAATTTTAAAAATATTTCAAATTACTTTTTTTTCAATGATTTTTTTTTGAATAGTCAAACAACCATCGCTTAAAATAAATCCATACTGTTAAAACTCTAATAAAAGAGCCAATGTTAGGGGAGGATCCTGCTCCAAAAACAAGACTCGTACGTCTTTAACAAAAAAAGAGACAGAATCTTCCACAACAAAGGATCATAAAAGACTTTTTTGACAAACAAATCGACCATCCTATTACTCTTTTTAAAATAATGAGAGAGCTTACAAACACCAAGTAAAGCAAAAAGATTCTTGACATCGTTAAGATCAGAGATGTCAAAGGAGTCATCACATACAACTTTGATTACACTAAGAACATCGGACTCCACAAGAAAATGGCACGGAGAAAAGGACTTCTAATACTCTCTCTCTCTCTCTCACATCCCTTCCCTCCTACGTTCAAGATTTTGATTGATTTACTCCAATATCTCAAGCTTGGACCCCAAACATTTTTTTCAATGATTTTAGTTTATTGATTTTTAATCAGTTAATTTGATTGTATATATCGATTTTACTTGATTGAAGTTTATCAATTTTAATGAATTGATGTAGTTAGTTTTGTGACTATCAATTTAAATTGATTGAATCATTTTTTGTCCATTGATTTATTTAATTATTTTTTTACCGCATTTCATAGGCAATATATTCTAAAAGCATATAAAAGAGTATTTGGGTAAATAAAAATATATTATAACAATTATTCTTATTAATTTAGATATTTGTAACCATTGAATTCATAAACTTTTTATTCGAGTAATCACCTCTCATAAGAATTGAAAAGTGTTGCAATTAACTCGTTTTAAGAGATTTCCATATGTGTGAGAGGGTAAAATTGTGTAAAAAAATATTTAGTCTTTCTTTTGTCTCTTTAAAAGTCTATAACTAGAGAAAATCATAATTTTTTACCTCTTATAAATTTATAATGAACAATTTATAAACTAATGAACTTTTTAAATGTGTATGTTTGTTAATTATTGAGTCTTTTCGTTATCATAATAATTTTTTCAGAAAGATTTTTTAAAAAATGATTAATTATTACAAAAATCAATTCATTTGTTTTTTCTTGACATAAAATATAATTAATTATTAATATAACATTAAATAAAAATATTCAAACGCTAACCTAACTAAAAAAACCAAAATTTTAATAATTTCAATAAAAAGAATTATCGATAAAGATATATATTTTTTAATTTTAAAATTTTCTTGAAAAAATTACTATAATGTTGAAAAGACCCATTAATTAACAAATATACACATTTAAAAAACGAATTAATTATAAATTTTTCATTATAAATTTATAAGAGGTAAGAAATTATGAATTTCTCTAGTTATTAGCTTTTAGCGTGACAAAAGAAAAAACTAAAATTTTTGGACAATTTTACTCTATGCATATATGTGAAAATCTTTTAAAATTAATTCAAATATATTAATTTCAGCATTTTTCAAACTTTAGAGGATGTGATTGTTCAAATTGAAACTTAACTGTTACCAACATCATAATGGTTTGTGCAATTTTCTCTATTAATTTTAGAGCCTACACATCTCTCTCTCATACACACAAAATTATAAAAATAGTGTTTTCTTCTTACAGTTATTATTAAAAATAGTTAATAATATTATAAAAAGAAAATTTATGATGTGAGAAAAAATGGCATGACTGAACCTTGTTGAAGTTGATGGCTTCCTCATGAAACATGCTACACAAATTTCTCTTTAACACTCAAATATCTGATCTCTCTTTATAATAATATATATATATAAATTTTAAATACTTTTAAAAACCATATCCAAACAAACATTTTACTGTAATCATTATTTCTAAATATTCAAAATAAATTTTTACATTTTTAAATAATTCACTCCAAATATCACAGATAGATTTCGAACCTATGATCTTGAGGGAGTATACCTTCAGAACCCAAGCGTTCAATCAACCGCGCCACCTCTTGAAAACAATGGTTAATTAATTATTCACTTTCATTCTCATTCTTACACTCATTCATATTCATAGTTAATTCTTCATAATTAATTATATTTAGTGAGTTTTTTAACTTTTGAAGGTGTGGCCAGCTTTGGAGTGAATACGTCAAAAAGCTCACACGTATGACTATTTCCAGAAGTCTAACACACGTGGATCTTAAGGAGATGACAAGGATTGGACATGCACAAAGGAGGAATGTCGTGTCCAAGTAGGATGTTGGACCGAACCCTAATTTAAACTGAGCCGGTTTGGGCCAGCCAAACCCTTAGTTCGGTTGAATATTATGGTTTGTTGTTGGTTAGGTTTTAAGCTGGATTTTAGAGAGATTTTTTTTTTTCGTTGGGTAAGGATGTTTGGCTACGGCAGAAAGAGAAAGGAAGGAATAAATAAAGAAAAATAAATAAATTAGTGATTAATGTAATGAAAGTTGATGAGTCAAACAATAGAAATGACTCTCTTCTCTATCATTCTCAGCCCTTTCCACCCCAACTAAACATGCCCGTTACTATTAGCACATTTTTTTTTTTTTTTGTTAAAAATTTATGGCTGGTTCTTGTTTGAGCTGCAACATATGTACAATGAACTCGATAGGTGTCGGGGTGGGTCTTTTGCTTCAATCAAGAAGATGGATGTGTGATTACTCTCGAAATCGTAGTAAAAATTCTGATTTAAGAGGATGAATAGTATTAAACCTATCTAGTTGGAGGCTCGTTACTTCATGTTGATTAAAGCCAAAGCTCGAAAGGCCATTTTGCTTGGTAGACTAGACCTTATTGCTGATTTTTTTTTTTTTTTTTCCATTTGTAAGGTCATGCTCTGGCCCGTAGAGACGGATCAATTTGTGGTTCCATGTTCTAGAATTAGTTTAAAGGTTAATGAATTAATTTCTTTTAACAAAATAATAGACATGGTGTTCAGCCTTGATCTTGACTTACAAATTTTTTTAATTAAATTTGGTTAAAATACCATTTTGATCCCTCAACTATCATGAAAGTTTCATTTTGGTCTTTCAACTTTCAAAAGTTCAATTGTAGTCCCTCAATTATCGCTTTCATTCAAAATGTTTAAAACTAGTCCTCACAAAAAATAAAAACTTAATGACAATTGCAAAAAAAAAATGATGAGATGGAAAAAAATAGTAACAATAAAATGTCATCATCTTCGTTTCCACCTCAAACCTGTAATTTTAGGAGAAAAAACAGAGCTTGAAAACTCAATGAAAAAATCGGCCTGAGATGAAGGTTTCTTCAGTGAGAGACGATACATGCTCATTTAAGCATTTTGTTGAATGGAGCACCTCTTTTCTACGGTCAACACTGTCCTCTTCCGATTCAACTTTCTTTGCAATTAAAAGTGATAACTCATCGGCGAAAGTTTTCGGGTCAGACTAAAATTGTCTTTGCGAATTGAGAGAACGCAGAAGGAAGAATTGGTCGGCTTTCCCTTTAAAATTCCCTTCTCATTTTCCTCCATTACCATCACGTCAGAATTTTCCTCTTCCATTTAGGTTTGTGAAATCAATTCCAAATTCGATCACCTCCTTTGTTCCTTTGTCAGGATGCAAATTGTACTAATCTTGTAGAGATCAAATATACAAAGTTGAGGGACCAAAATGAAACTTTCATGATAGTTGAGGGGCGAAAATGATATTTTAACCATTAAATTTAACAACAATTAAGATGGTGAACTTATGAGCATTCACTTATTCTATTTGAGTCATTACTCTTGTTGGAATTTCGATAAAATTTCCAACTGGTCACATCTATTGTGTATCTATGAAGATAAACTTAAGGATGATACTAAACATCATATTTTCTTAATTCAAAAATGAGATGAAGCAATAGTTGAAACAAAAAATGGATTCAGATATCACCCACAAGGGGGTTTCATAAATAACACAAAATTCACATTTTTCAAGGAGAATGATAACTATAAATATGTTACGCAACAAGAACCAATAATCAGAGAGCAAAGGAATCTTGAGCAGTTCTTTTATCATCAAATAGAAGACCATTTCTGCAACCTACGAAGATTCAGATCATCTTCACTTCAAAACAAATCAAACTTGTTGCAAAACATGATTTACTCAGCTCATTTACTAGAAATTTCATATTCAAAGAACCAGTTAGAGCTGAGTTGAGAAAATCATACCTGGAAATGCCAGACAGAAGGGAGTTCAAAGCCACTACAACTTTACATTACCAAATGCTCCTTTGAAGGAGCCATAAAGTGGCTGTGATCTTCTGAAATTGAAAATGTCATCTATTTTCACTGTGTTAGGTTGGATTGGTTGATTTAGATCTGCAGAATACTCCGACGCATGAAGATTTCCGTAAACCCGAACGCTCAAAGCCTTCTTATGGGGTGCACCCATTTTTATATGTTCATTGAAGAAGTCGACCAATTCCTGATGTGTGAGTGTCTTTAATGTTGCAACCTGGTTAAACCCAACGATAGAATATGTATGTATTAATAGTCGAATAAAATATTTGGTAGAATATGCCTATTAATTGTATTCTATAGTGATTTTTGTTCCATATTTATAATGTTTCCATACATGTAAGAGGTCTTTCTTCTATATAAGAAAACCTAGAATGAATATAGTTAAGGTGGTACCAGAGCATAATGTGGGTTATTATTCTCTCGAAATTCCGAGGACCCCATCTAAGCGAGCAAAGACTTAAGCGGATATTTGATGATTCCAAAAAGTTCGGATCCGACCCAAGCGAGTAAGCCAAAGCGGGTATTTTGGGCCACAAATTCGGATCTAATCCAAGATGACTTTCCCAAAAATGACATGGGGGCATGTTGGAGATACTCACCTTGTGGCCATTTGTCCCATGTTGGAAATGTGAATATTCTTCAACAGATTTATATGATATGTGGACTACTCCCCTCATTGTCCATTGGTTTTGAGATGGAACCCCGTACTATCGAATAATAGTCAATAATACCTCCCCTTTTAAAATTAAGAAGCAAAGATGAACATTTTTTTCTCTCTTGATAACGTATTAAAACCCTATTCAATAAAAAGCCAGCTAGTCATTATTTTGAGTTCAATGATTCGAATCCACTCTTTTTTAGTCATAAACAATTTTATGTCAGTTGAGCTATGTTCTTACTAACCAATGGTGCCATTATTTCGTCTTCGGGTGTTTATAAAACCATTAAAATGCTTTAGCCAAAGTTAGTAAACAAAGAGGAAATGTTCGATCTTATTGATATTAATGTCTTAAGTTAGATAACTTTAGTTTTTTTTAGTACAAATTGGGGGAGGGGACCACAAACCCTATATAGAGGACACTATTGCTCTCAAATAAATTGAGAGTCAAATACCGATTTTCAGGATCGAACTCGTGACACTGATGTTGAACTAGATTAACATCAAACAATGCACCACCAAACAATAAATTGAGAACTTCCGTCTTCATTTATTTGTTATTTGATTACTAGAATTTAGAAAGTTTGTTCAGATTAGTCTTTTCCTTCTTGTGTACAAATACATGTCTGTATCGTGAGTTTAATACAATACAAGAACATTAAAATTCTTTATGGTATTAGAGTCCACATAGTCCAAATGAATATTCGGTCATAAAAAGTAAATAAGATCAGATCTAAGAAAGTGAATTTAAGGAGGCATTAAAGAGGTACATTGAGGATCTCATACTCAAGATGTGAAAGGACTTCTTACATTCATAAGATAGATGAGTTACTCCATTTATTACCAATTAATTTTAAGATTCCAGATCTCTTTAAACAATACTATTTTCTAGTATTTTTAAATTTTAACTAAGGATTTTATAACCAAGTAGATTTTCAACTAAAAATAGCCAGGAAGAGAGTATTTTTAAACATAAATAGAAAAACATTAACAAAATGTTGTTGAATGATCCCAACCTAAAATTTCTGTTTAAAACTACACTGAATTTAAAAATGAGCGTAATATTTAGTGGCATACCTCTGATTCTCTCCTATCGAATTTCAGTGTCCCATCATCAATCTCTCGCCAGTAAAATCCAGATTCTTCCCTTAAGTTCTTGAATTTCTCAAGCTTCATATCAACTAGAGCATTTACATTGCTCTGCATAACCACCAATCAACAGCGCTATTAAGTATAAAGCAAGCTTTTGAAAAGTTTAGTGACTGAAACTCCCAAAAGAACAAACTTGGCTAAAAAAGCATCATGTGAACAAGAAGTGGAAAATTTAATATGGCTGGTAAATTAGATGTTCCTTTTTGTTCCTAGAGTATTACTCATGACCTGTCCATTGACATATGCAATACAAATATTTATGCTAATTGCTGTCTGAAAACACGTGGCCACCGCATTATTATAAGTTCACATGTAAATGGTAAATTTACACTACGTTTCATTAGGCTATCTCAAATTATTTGGACGAACTCTTGGTCGAGCCTTCAAGGATACATGGCAATTACTGCTCAGCTAAACTCACTTTGGTATCGGGTTGAATTCTTGTGAGAGTCTATGCCAACTTATGCAAATCTTGACTATTTCATTAGACAAACTATCCAACCCTACAACATTCAGTTGTCAAGAAAATTCATAAGAAAGTAATGAGTAGTATGTGTGCCACCACGAATTATACTGTGTTCATATAATCATACAAAGATAGTTACTGCTCTCACCTTGAATTCATCAATTGTCATCTCAACGAGCTTTTTCTCAAACATCTCTAGGAATGCTTCTACTCTCAAATCAATATTTCGAGGACCCTGCAACATCAAAATAAAGAGTATATGCACGAGGTGACAATAATGCAATGAAAGATCGGATCATGATACTTACCTTAACTGTGGATTGAATAATAAATTGAACTCCACGTATACCAGAGTCATTCCTGCATTTGAAAATAAATTAATTATACGGTAAATATTCCAAGTAAGGACAGTTCAGGAAAAAAAAAAATCTAACCTTAGCATTAGAAAAGTAATGTAGCCAAGTTGTTCAACAGTTCTAAGCTGATGAAAAGCTGCTTGTTTAGCCACGAGAGCAAAAAGTTGAAGCTTTACATTCTGTAGAAAATCATCTCGATTCACCTAAATATTAAAGCCAGAATACTTAGAAAACTGCAGAAAACCTATACAAAAAGAAGGGTTAAGCAGGAATTTCTCTGTGCAATAGAGTGAGTTGTTTTTCTTTTCTTTTCTTTGTACAAGTACATCTACATCAATGAAAGTTTGATTGAATTTATTACTTGCAATGACTTGGACTCGCTATTTATCTTACAAGAAATATAGTTTTGCAACTCTTGATGTTCATTGAAGAAGTTTCTTGTAATTATTGATAGGGGTTTTTTGTAAGCGTTTAATACATAAAAGAAAGTTTTTGATTACTGTAACAAAACAGTAAATAGTGGACATCAACATTATAGCTGTAGTTTTTAATTTATCACGCTCCCTGTAATTTAGGCAGTTTCCTGTAAGCATCAAATACCAATTTTTTACAACCAACTCACAGAACATTACTTAAATACACAATAGAAATGGAAAAACTGTTTTATTGATTGATCCACTATTCAGCATGAATCACAATAGCAATAACAAGAACAAGGAAATTTGAGGCTAGAAATGCAAGAAGCTCATCAAAATCGGTGATTTCAACATCTTTTAGAGATCTTCAAAAATCCAGTTGCCAAGGAAAAGTTGCCTTATCCCAAAATGATGCGACATTACCATTTTTATTCAGAGACAAATAGTAAAGCCTAGGAAACTGAGACTTCAAAGAATCCACACCAGACCACCCATCATGCCAATTAGGGATTGATAGCTTGAAACTTCGTTACGGGGCTCTATTGGCTAATGACAATTGTTCATAGCCAAATTCTTTGTGGCATAAAGTAATGGCGAGTCAAAGACAATTTAAAATGCTACTCTTTATCGAATTTTTCAAATTAATTTGATTGAAAAAGTGAACCTATTTAAATTAATAAATAATTTTTTTTGAAAAGGGAAACGGAGATTTTATTAAGTAATAAATTAATAAATAATTAGTTTTACAAAGCACTAAAATTAATTAAAATTCCCACGCAATCACTTTTTAAGTTTTCAAAATCAAAACGAGACCAAAGATTTGTTTCATTAGACACGAGAAAAAAACAGAAAACTCAAAACAAAAATGGTTATAATCATTCATGAAGTAAAGTGGATTAGTTTATAACCTGAATATAGTGGACTAGAGCCGAATTTTCATCATTTGGATTGAGGCCCTCTGCTGAATAGATATAACCATTGCCTTTCTCAAGCTTCACAATTCTATTGGTTGGATGCTGTGATGGATATAATGGTCGGGATATTGGATTTGGCCCGTTGAAAAACATATCTTCTATGTGTTGGATCATTGATTCAGATTCACTCCTTTCAATGTTTCCTGAACAATTAACCATTTAAGCCAAAGCATGTGATCCCTGAGATGTTGAAGACAAGCGAAAATAATACAGACCAGCAATGTAACATTCCAAGTAGGCACTTGAGAGCAAAGTGGGAACAAATTTGACTAGATCTTCAGCACTCAAATGTGGAAGGATTGCAAGTTCCTCCATCAATGGCCAGGTGTGATCTTGAAGTATTAATGAACAATAGTATAAAGCCTGCTGATAAGGCTTCTGAAACTTAAAATTTTGGTACTCCTTCATCACAGTTTCCTAATAGTAAAATCGAATGTTAAATAAGATAATTTTTTCTGAACATTTGATTGAAAATGGAAGGAAAAAAAACAATATTATTGGTTTACTTCTATAGTCGTTGACTAAATTATGCAATTTCTTATTGTACCATAATTCTTATATACTGCTCGTCTTTTTCTATCAACTGAAATTTTAATAACTCAACATTTGATAGATATGATTCTAGCTCCATGTTTAATTAATACATAAATTCAGGTTTCAACTCTAATCAAGAAGATAAATTTTCTATGTTTAGACAGTTTATGCAAACAAATTGTAACGATACCTTGATGACAAGAAACCTATCAGGTTTCACACTGAATTTTGCAATTTTTTCAACAATAGTTTCCAATAGAATCCTTAACTTGTGATTGTAACCAATCAGCGTCACCTAAAGAACAACAATATAAAAAACAAGAGAGAAATTATGACAGTAATTATAAACTATCAGTTTGGGCAGATCATTTACCAAAATAACAGAGATCAGATAAAAAAAAAATTGTACTTTTATTGCAAATTACGGCAAGATTACAAAATAAGTACTCTATTTTTAGGAGTATAAAAACAAGAGGGAATTTACGACAGTAATTAAATATTATCAGTTTGGACAGATCATTTACCAAAATAAAGAGATCAGATTAAAAAAAAACTAGTACTTTTTTTTTTTGCAAACTACCGGCAAGATAACAAAATAAGCACTCTATATCTAGTCCAACACGAAATACTTATCCCATTTTTACCAATTTCCTTTTTAGGATATAATACACACTATATGCTTTCTAAAAAGCATTTAAGCCCAGCAAAGTAAATTCAATTAAAAAGAAGTAAACAAGAAGTTCACTTCTCATACTCTGAAATTAGTTGTATGTTTTGCCACTTTTTGCACTATTTAAAGAAAATGCCTAGTTTGCATTATAAAATGGTACCTGGAAACCAAAGTCTGCAGGGCTTATGCCATAATATAGTCCAGCAACCTGAGCACTATAAGCTGCAAGACAAGAAAAGTTTAGTTTCCATCCCTTGAGATGCTTGTAAAATAAATTAGAGAAGCTTACAAAATAAAATATTCATTAAAAACTATATATCTTTTTTTAATTATTTAAAACTATATTTCAGACCGTAAAACACAAGTAAAGTCTCTAGATGAATCAGCAGAAGATCTATTCTAGATTATTAAACTTACAACCAAACCAACAAAACAGTAAATGAAAAATATAAAAACTAAAAATAGGAACAAGAACAAGAAGGTTAGCCAAATTACTTAGTTACTTGGACTGACTTACCGTACTCATTCAGATAATCCATCAATAACCTCGTAAAAATTTCTGTTAGGACTTCTGCTTCAGGTGAGATGTCAGCATGGGGACATTTAAAATCAATCTTAACATATGCTTTGGGCGTGAAGAACTTTGTGTCAGGTTTGAACCATATTGTCGAATATGATGACTTTCTTAACAGAACAGGAAACTCAGCCTATTTCAATGGCCAATCGTATTAGGAAAGACCTAAACTGGCAAATGAATAGCATCTTCATAATATAAATAGAAGTTCATATTAAACCTTTTCACATGCACCCTTAAGTGATAAATCAGTAGGGATGAAAATGTTCGGAGCTGGTAGATGCAATTTTACATCAGGAGCAGATCGCATCCATTCCTGCAGACAAGTAAACAAATTCGTAATTTTCATTTCATTTTCTTTCAATAGAAAATCCAGCATTTTAATGAAAACAAAAAATATACAATAAAGAAAACATGTCAAACTTCCAGAAATTGGAGCAAATTGGGCCTAAAACAAGCATCTCAGTTGAGAAAAGAAACAATCAAGTCATTTGACATGAGAAGACAGCGTCAAAAGTGGTGTGTGAGTGTGCGTAATATGAGAGTGCTCTATATAAACTCTCTTAAAATCTTAGCCCCATTTGACCTACGTTTTAGTACTCTCATCCCTTAATAAAACAATTCTCTCCTCTGCTCGTGGACGTATTTTGATTTTGATAACAATAATCCTAGTAGTGACATGTTTGGCGGTGTATGACGTGTGACATGTCACATGATCAGCATCCATAAGTTTTCCAGTTGTGTGTTCACGGGTAGTGGGAGACGTATGGTGTGTTTGGCAGTCTATGATGTGCGACATGTCGCCATTAGTGAGTTTCCTAGCAGATTGTTCGCTGCCGGTATGTGTTGTGTGTGTTGTGCGACAGTGTATGACCTCTCTCTGATAAATTAACATTTGTTTTTTGAACAAGTGGATTTTTTCGTATTTTATTTCGCATGTCTTGTATATTGATACAGTTATGTACTGAAAAATAAAAATATTAATATAGTTCTAATTTTAGAATCTTGAATAAATATGGAAATTTTTATTCAAATAAGCACGTCATTTTAAAATGAACTTATCTAGCAAGTAAAAATGATGTTAAATAATGAAAATGGCAGGATAAATAAGTGCATATATTTATATTATTTCAAACAATTAGAAAACATTATGCATATATTGTTTAATAGAAACTATTGAACGTATTAACAAATAAGTTATTCGTAGTAAATCGTAAATGAAATTTGTAATCAATATTCATAATAATAATAAATAAAGACATAAAAGATGTAGACAAACAGACATGTAGGTTTAGATAAAAGGGCACACGGGTTTAGATAAATCATCGATTATAATAACCGATGGGCCAAACATGAGTTGGGTTATGATAACTCTGCCACCCTTTACATAAAATGAGCCCAAACGACCCTTCGAAGTTTCTTCAAACTTTTTAATCAAAACATGCACTTCAAATAAAAAGGATTTAAAGGAACCTTAATCCTTAAAACCCTAATAAAATAAAAATAACCATAAATGACAAACCTGAATTGAAGATGAGGAAAATCTCTCAATGGAGTAAGCAGTCCCATACCACCGCTCAATCTTATCCGTCTCGCCTTCAAATTTCTTCGACTCCCAAAAGATGCTTCAGAAAATAAATCGATCAGAGAACTGCTGCAATACGTTTTATTTAATAGGAAACAAATACTTTATTGATAGTTATTAAAAGTTGAGAGAAACGCCACAATACTTATACATGACACCCAACCTGAGCAACATTTTAACATTTATACATGAGGATCTAGATCCCTTAAGCTATGTGCTGGAGATACTACTCCTCTCATAGACAATTGGTTTTGAGATGGATGCCCGCACTTTCTAATATGGTATCAGAGCTCCATGTTATTAGTCCCCCGAAATTCCGAGGACCCCACCCAAGCAGGCAAAATACTTAAAACCAATTGGTTGTGGGAGGAGTAGTATCTCCAACATGCCCCCTCAAGATGGCACCATTTTTGGGAAAGCCATCATGGACTAGATCGGATTTTGTGACCTGGAATATACCCACTTTGGCTCACTCGCTTGGGTCGGATCCAATACTTTGGGATCATCAAATGCCCGCTTAAGTATTTTGCCCGCTTGGGTGGGGTCATCGAAATTTCGGGGGACTAATAATCTGAAGCTCTGATACCATATTAGAAAGTGTGGGCATCCATCCAACTTGAGCAACATTGTATTTACTATTATACTTTTTAACAGCTATATTTACTATTTGAGAACTTGTATAAAATGTTGTATCATAGTAACATTCAATATTAACAATGAGCATTAGTAAGATTTTCCTATGAGTTTGGCTCGGCTCAAAGCTGCAAATCCATGATGAAGGAGTTTTTTTTTTCCATCTTCCCTTTCGTGCACCCGTTGTTTGTGCTATTGTCTAGTGATTTTAAGGGAAAGAGACTATAGATTTAGAAGGAATGGGAAACCTTCGAATAGGGTTGAAGCATGTTAAATCAACCATAAGCTCATAGATTAAGCAGATAAGGTTGGGGTCAATTTAATCAAGTTTCTTTATATTTAACTTCATTTAAGTTTTCTTAAGCTTCTATTTTAAATATGGTAAGTTAGGTATTAAATAGTTTCAATCTGTTGTACCTATAAGTCAGATGGATTTCCATGAGAAGTTTGTAACTCCATAGATTTTTGTACTAAAATTGTGAAACCAAATTTAAGTACACCATATTTTATAATACAATATTGTACTGCATTTAATATAACTCATTCCTTTAATTCAACAGTTCATCTATTTTATCACTCTCTCGTTCTCACTTTGTACAAAAAAGATTGAAACTTCGATGATTTTTGTTTCTTCAACATTTGTTTCATCTTCCATTTTTTCTCAACAATTACCCTCTTGATGGCACTTGACTTTCATAAGACAATTGAAGGATGCTGAACTGGAAAGTTTTCATAATCTATCGGTTTCACTCGATTAGGTCCACCCTTAGTGGATCAAAGAATATGGACCCTTAATCCTCATGCTTCTTTTCTGTGAATTACCGCTCCTTGTTGTTTTATAGTGATTTTCCAATAGACAACCCATTAAGTATGGGAGTAATGGAACACTTCCAGTTCAGGGAGAGTTAATATTTTATTTTTATCCTTCTACATGAGCGTCCTCCGCCACGACGGAAATTGTTTTGATAGTGTGTGCGAGGACTTCCGGCGGCGTGTGCGGCTTATACCAAGGTACAATGGCAGTGATTTTGAATGAGTTTTGTAGATTTTCTTTCGGGGTTTCCAATGATATATTATCTGTAGAAAACGGATGGCAGAAACCCAAGGCATTCTTTGATGAGCAGCAGGGTCTATCCGAACATCTGCTATTTAAAGAAGGAAAAAAATGTTTTCCACCAAATGGGGACAGTGATTCTCCTTCTCGGACAGCAGCACTACTTTCTAGGTAGGTGGCGTCGAAACACAACGAACCAACCCCAAACCCTAATCCCGAGTGTAAACCCCAAGAGAGCCATAATGCTCTGATACCATGTAAATGGTAGAGAGACAGAAAATGTCGTCGTGCTTTTTATTTATGTGGCTATGTCTATATATACAAGTATAGGGCAGTAAACTCTAACTACTAAATGGACCTAACATGCCTAATACAATCTTTATATAAATGAAAATAAATACTCAAATAACTCTAACACACACATATATAAGTGATCGGTCTACTCTTAGGGTGTGTTTGGGGCACCGGGTTGGTTATAATAACGATGAGTTATAATAAATGGTGTTTAGGGTGCAGGTTATTAAAACAGTGGTTATGATAAATGCTATTTGGATTGCATGTAATAAATGAGTTATGAATTTTTTTTATAAAATCAATTTTAAATAGTATAAATTCAATCTTTTTTTTTAGAAAAAATGCAATTGTTTAACAATTTTTTTTTTAGGTTACAACAATTGAGGTAGGGGGATTCGAACCCGTGACCTCGTGGTCCTTGGGTATACACTGATGCCGCCGAGCTATTGCTCTTTCGGCTGTTTAACAAAGTATTTTTACTAACCCTTTAATTAATATTTGACCTAATGAAAATAAAGTAACATTTTTTGTTTTTATTAGTTGGAGTTTTCATATTATAATTGACATATATTATATATTGATATAATTTGGACTAAAAATAAGTATATTAGTATAGTTTTAATGTGAGAATATTGATTAAAAATGAATTTTATTAATCAAATAATACATTTTCTTTTGAAAAGAAATTCTCAAATTAGTAAAAATGAATTTAAATAATGAAAAAAAAATTATTTTGAATGAACAAAAGATAACAATTAAAGTGAAAATGGTTGGGTTAATGAAAAGGTCATCTGCAAAACAAATATGATTAAGCTTTAAACTAGAGCAGCCTGTATGATACTGAAGAAACACACGATATTAATAGATCAAAAGACATTGTCACATAAGAATTTCAAAATTTTAAGAAATATATGAACTCAAAATTTTATGCAATAAAAAAAATTGAGCAATTTTCGATCAAATATTGAATTAGTGTATATTTAAAAAAATCGGAAAAAAAAATGATTTTATACCTAACAATGTGTGGGCCCCACTTTATTCCCATTGCACAATAAAATTGAAATTAATTTTATATCTTTGGTGACTTTTACACTATTTGAGTGTCTTTTGCACTATTTGAGGGTGTATATCATGAGTAACCACCGTTTATAACAAACAGCACCCCAAACAAGAGTTGGGTTATGATAACCCAACCGCCCGTTTTGAAATTGGGGGCCCAAACACACCCATAGTTGTGAACAATATGAGATACATATGTATATAGAAAAGATCTAACCTGTTAATACCTTCCATTTTAAGGCTCTAATGATAGATAAGAATTCAACTGACCAGTAACTTACCGACAATTATCTACAGAAAGCTGATCCAGAACCATTCCTATTAAGTTTGGATTGAATTTTGAAGGCAAGGACGAACCAACTAGCCAATCCTCCGGAGGATATAACTGCAAACAGGTTCCAAAATAAGCTTAGACCTTCTCTCATCAAACACACTGCTTTTTATTTTAATAAATAAGAAACAAAACTTCTACCATGAGTTCAGCACCTATAAGGTTGAAAGAAAGCTACTTAAATATGTAAGAATAAAATATACGAGATATCCAATGTTTGATGTTTTAAAAAAGGGAGTTTGATAATGCTCATGCCGCTTTGTCTGCATGTTGTGTCCTGTTACTACTCCATGGTCTATATCTTTTACCTTATAAACAAGCGAGCAACTTTTTGACCACTAGCTAGGTTTTAGGGTATGCATTTAAGTTCATGGTACCAAATGATTTAAATTAAATAACGCAAAATTACACATTTGGTTCCTTAGGTTAGGTATCAAAACGATTGCTTTTAGTCTCCAAGGTTTAGAAAATAGTTCTAAACCATCTCTAAGTCCAAATTAACAGATGATGTGACAATTACTTGTTGACTAAGATTCATGATCTGGTCAACTATATAACTTCGTCGGTGTCTCCATCTCCATCCTCTCTATTAATATTCATTTTCATCGCACCCCTTCCACTTCCATATCTCAAAAGGTTCCTTTCGTGGGGCTCCACTACCTAAGCTGAAACTGAGTTATAAAATGAGGGATGATGATTACGGGAGAACCTCTCTGTGAACATAACAATTAAGGGGGTGTTTGGAAGAAGGGAAATAAGAATGATTATGGGGAATGAGAATTAGGGGAGGGGGGAGAGAGAGAGAGAGAGAGAAAGATCATGAAAAAAATGGTTATTTGTGTTTGACGTGAAGAGAATGATTATGGTGAAAATGATTACTTGTGTTTGGAATGAAGTGAATGATTACGAGAAATATAAATTAACAAGTATGGTGTGAGTGAAAAATAATTAATGGAAAGATTAAGAAGTTGTTAGGGGAAGAACAACAAAAAGTCAAGAGGAGAATATAGAGGTAATTTTGGGGAAACGCAATTATGGGGAACGATTCTCAGTGGCCCAAACACAAGATGGAAATTCACGAGATGAAGAGGAAGGGAGGAAACTCTCCAATTCACGAGATGTCAGCCCGATCTATAATCACCCCCACCCAAAAGAAGCCTCTAATCACCTTCCATCCCCGCCCAAAAGAAGCCTCTAATCACCTTCCATACTTCTAACCACCTTTTAAGAGCTTTAGTAAGAGAAAAGAAGTATAAAGGCAGACCATTAAGCATCTAAGAAAAGGACTGCTCAACTCCTTTCGTAAGCAATGAATTCTTCTTCTCAGATACCTTGAAGGAGCTGGAGCTTCAAAAATGGTTTTACCTACTGTGTTAGTTTATATAATTAAATTTACTTCAACCTATCAGCTTAAGCTTTTAGGTTGATTGGTGATTTACATAATTCAATATGGTATCAAAGCAAGAGGTCTTGAGTTTAAATCCATGTCGTGTCGTTTTCCACCACATTTAAAATTAATTCCACTTGTAGGACATTTCTAAAATTTCTAAGTCCACAGGTGAGGGGAGTGTCAGTTGATAAAATTAAATTTACCCCAACCTATCAGCTTAAGTTTTTAGGTTGATTGGTGTTTTGCATAATTCAACGTACTGTTATCAGCTGATGAATGAACTCTTTCTGCTTCCGAGTCAGGAAAGAGTATCCTCCTTCCACTAACTTACCACTATACTGTAGATCTTGAGATAAGCAAGCTACAAGTCTGCCACTACAAAAAGGCCTATAAAAGGCCTCCTACAAAACGGGTCAATTCTAAAATTTGAAAGCCTAACTTGATATCAGCTATGGATGTCACATTCTTCAAAGAACTTTCGTATTATCCCAAAAGATTGGAGGAAAGCTGAGTAGGAAGAAGTTAAGACCATTGAGAAAAACGACACAACGGCAGTGACCAATCTACCCAGTGAAAAACGAACGGTTGGATGTAAGTAGATCTTCACAGTAAAACATAGCGTGGATGGAAATACTGAAAGATTAAATGTTAGACTTGTAGCCAAGAAATTTACGCATGGATTGACTACAATGAAACGCTCGCACTTGTTGCCAAACTCAAAACCATAAGGATCATCTTGTCATTTGCTGTAAACCTTTATTGGGGTCTTCAATAGATAGATTAGGGCATGTCTACATATAGATATTAGACTAGTAGACACCTTATATATATGTCTCACACTTGACCAAATATCATGCTTCGTTGTCAGTTTGGTTAGTCAGTTCATGTATAGCACTAAAAACGAACATATGGAAGCAGTATACAAGATCCTCAAATACCTAAATATGATTATCGGAAAGGAATTACCGTTTAAACGAACCGTAAAGAGGAAATGTTGAAGTATGCTCAGATGCATATTGGATATGTGATAGTACAAAGAGAAGATCCACCTCAGGCTACTGTTCGTTTGTGTGGAGGAATCTTGTCACATGAAGAGTAAAAAACAACTTGTGGTTGCAAGAGCCAAGAAGTATTTTTGAAGCTGAATAGAGAGCACTCGTTCTTGGGATGTGTGAAGGCATCTATCTCAACAAAGCCCTTAGGAGGTATTTATTTATGAGTTTTAATTAAATTTGAGGTGTTAGGTTTTATCAAATGCTTGTTTGGGAAGCCAAAAAATGGAGCACTTAAGTGCCCAAATAAGTGCTCCATAAACCAACAAAATATATCCATGTGCTCCTAATAAGTGCTTCATAAACCCACAAAATAAGTGCTCCAAATTTTTTATTACAATCACTCTACCAAAATCACCCTACAAACAAGCAATTACCTCGAAACCAACAACAAAACCATCACACAAACGAACAACCATATATAAACCTTTTTCCAAAACCATGAAACAAACAAGTATTTAATTCTAAACACTCCACTTAAACTATCAAACAAACGAGCTATTATAAAAACAAAAATTTCTAAACACTCCTAATAATTCCTCATACCTAAACACTCAAAATAAACACTCCATAAAATCTCAAACAAACACCCCCTAAGCGAGTTAGAAAAAGATTGTCCATCACCCGTACAGATTTTGTGTGATAACCAAGCTACGATTAGTATTGCCATGAATCCAGTTCATCATGACAGGACCAAACATGTTGAGATTGACCGGCACTTCATATTTGAGAAAGTTAATAACAAAGTTGTCTAACTGAGCTATGTTCCTACTAAACATCAGCTAGCAGATATCCTCACTAACCCATTGTTGAAACCTGATTTTGAAGATCTGGATAACAAGTTCGGTTTGTATATAAAACCTTAAGGGGTAGTGTTGACAGTCAAAGTCGGCTTGTAACAATTTGTAAATATCTTATTATGTTTAGCTTATTTCTACTTTAAGGGTGTGTTTGGGCCCCATTTTCAAAACGAGAACCCAACCCTTGATTGGAAGCCCATTTATTATAAACAAAGGTTACTCATAATATATGTCTCCGAACAGTGTAAAGTCGCCAAAAATAAAATATTTTGTAATGGAAATTAAGTGGGACCCGCGCCTTGTTATGTATAAGAAAAAAGTTCTCTTTTTTTTCTCTGTTTTTTTTAATATACGCCAGTTCAATTTTTCTTTAATTCTTTTATTGCATGAAATTTTGAATTCATATATTTCTCAAAATTTTGAAATTCTTATGTGACTATGTCCCTTGATCTATTAATTAAGACAACCATTTTCACTTTAATTGTTATTTTTTCCGTTCAAAATAATCATTTTCATTATTTAAAATCATTTTTACTCTTGGGAGAAGTTACTTTTCAAAAGAAAATGTATTATTTGGATAAAAAGAATTCATTTTTATAAGATACTCGCATTAAAACTATACTAATATACTTATTTTTAGTGCATAATTATATCAATATACAATATATGCCCAATAGAATAAGAAAAATCCATTGATTTATTTTCATTAGGTCCCATATTAATTAAAAGTTCAGTAAAAATACTTTGTTAAACATTTGCATTTTTTCTAAGAAAATTTAAATTCAAACTATTTAAAAATAATTGTATAAAAAAATTCATAACTCCTCTTATAATAACATGTCTTCCAAATACCATTTATCATAACCACAATTATAATAACAAGCACCCTAAACACCATTTATCATAATCCATTGTTTATCATAACTCCCATTTATTATAACCCTCAGTCTATAATAACCAAATCGGTGCCTCAAACGCACCCTTAGGGTTATTAAGTGAGAAGTCTTACCTAAAGATTCTCATAGTTTGTTAACTCTAAGTTGCATATATGAGTGTGATTTATGAGGAAATAAATAAAAAGGGAAGAAGAAACTCATTTACGATATCAGAGTAGGAGGTCTTGAGTTCGAGTCCCTACCAAGTCGTTTCCTCCCCAATTAAAATTAAAAATTCCACTTGTAAGGTATTTCTTAGTTTTATAAGTCCACAAGTGAAGAAGAGTGTTGACATAATTAAATTTATCCAACTCATCAGCTTAAGCTTTTGAGTTTATTGGTGGTTTAACATAACTCAACAATTACCAATTTAAGGTTTTTCTTGTAAAGCATCTATGTGTGCCTCTTTTTTTCCTAATCTTTTCTCTCTTTTTTCTCATTGAATGTGCTTCTTAAATTTCAAACATGGGCTTGGAAAAACAATATCATGTTATTCTCCAATGACTTTGAAGAAAAATGTTCTATGCCAATATGATTTACACGAGGAAATAAACTATCAATTACAAGAAATAAGAGAGAAATATTTGACGAATAATATAAACTAATGGTTATTAAGAATTAATAATACCTGCATATTCAATGAGAGATTGACTACGTAGTCAATTGGGCGAATTTTATCTTGGTAATGGAACTTCGTTTCGCAAATAGCTGAAAGCTTGACAAAGGTAGAAGAGTTGCCTCAGAATCTTTGTGAATCAAAAGCACAAGAATAACTTTATAGCAAATGTGGACTGTTAAATAGGAAGTAAAAACGAAGAAAATTTGGTTAAGAGATGGCAAAATCACACTTGCTTTTATTCACTACAATAAAAATTCTAAAGTTTTCTTATTTCAAGGATCTGAATAACGTATCGTCTGTCAACTATGCTTAAAAATATAGAAAGAAATAAGCAAATAAATTATGGAAGAACATGTGGATGGTGTCTGCAAAGTCAAACAACATAGAGGTTTTAAAGCCTCAATAACACCACCCCCAACAATACACACAACAAAAAGGACAAATCTATCTTCAACAGAAGCTATACCAGATATCATAGTAATCATAGCAGTGCATGCACATACCTCATCAAATATCCATTCGCATATACCAGATTGCTTCAAGAGGCCAATATATTTAAAGAGCAGGCCGACAACATCCTGCATGTGTTCTACAACATCAAGAGAATAAAATTTCAGATTAAGCTAATGACGATGGTTAAAAAGAAATAAAGATCGAGAGAGAACCTTGACCAACATCAGTGAGATCAACTATTACTTTGAAAAAGGAAAAATCTGTGGTGGAATCAGATTCACCCGCAGAGAGCCCAGTTGCCCACCCTGTATTATTTTCCCCACAATATAACACATCAGTTTCCAGTAAAAAAAACAAGGGCTAAAATTTGCGACAATAAACACTGGGAAACTATATTTTGATGATAAGAGTTTTTAACTAAAGAGAAGAGAATTGTCGTAATGTACTGAGGAAGTTGGCTACATGGGGAGACTTCATTATGAAATCACTTGAAACTAAAATGAGAAAAGGAAGACTTGTAAGGAAAACCAGGGTGCCTGACACAAACCAATTACATTTTCTTCCTATGTGAACAAAATTATTCTGGTTTCTAAAGGTATTTAATAAATAAATAAATAATGTTTTTGTGAAAGGTAAGATGCTCCTTTTCTCTCCTCTCGGCTCTAATTTTTTTTTGAAAAACAACAAACTTTTCATTGATAATGAAAAAAGACAAAAGCTCTTGATTACAAGGCCCAAATGGGAAACAGAAAACCAATAACAAAAACAAAATAAAAATGGAAAATTGACGCAAAGAGATAAGCAGAGCATAAAAAAAGAAAAATAAAGCTACATAAATGCTTCCCAATTGATTGAGATGTCTAGGGCTGAATATGAACTGAAATGCTTTGACTGTAAACTCCAAAAAGAGGCTTTGAGCTTAACTTGCTCGAATCTGAAGCTCCAAGGAAGAGAGCTATCTTCAAAAATCCTTTGATTTCTTTCTCACCATATTTCATATAAGAACGCCTTTACTGCATTGACCCAAAAAATCCTACCTTTTTGTTTATTCTTGGAGCCGAGAGCAAGCTGAAGACATTTGACCTTGAGTCGCCTGAGAAGACCCAGTTGATCTTGAATTATATAAATAGGCTGAGCCAGCAAGCCCTAGAGTAATTGCATAGGAAGAGAAGGTGGATTGATGATTCTGAAGCTTGGCAGCTGAGGGGGCAGAACGAAGGAGAAATAGCCATATAAGGAAGCTTCTTTTGAATTATATCCGCCGAATTTATTCTTCCATGAAGAAGTATCCATGAAAAAATAATTACTTTTTAGATTTTGCATTTTTGTTTCACTCCGACTTTTGTCAGTCATCTGCTAAGACTTCCTTGGGAGTATTTTATCTGAATCGTGGTTTTAAGTAGCTGTTGTGTGGCTAAAAGATTATTTTCCATCATCAAGTTGGGTACCGAGTTTGTCAAACTTGAAGAAAGAAATGGTAACTGGCAGTTTTTCATATCTACCAACAGTAAGCAACTGCAACTTGACTGTTATCCATTTAGGGTCTCAGCTCACAGTACTTGTGAAAAGTAAATGGATAAAAAAACTGCATGAAGATTGAGAGTTTTTCAAAAAGCACCCGGTTAAGGGACAAAAAATCTTCGAGGAATCTCCACATTGTATTAGGCTCCAAAAGAGGATAATTTTGGGATATTAATATTATGTGTAAGGCAGGATAGTTTTTTTTTGAGAAAGCAACAAAATTTCATTAAGAAAATGAAAGAGCTGAAACTCAAAATTACAATAATACCGACCCCTAAGGGAAGTGAGAAAACTAAAAAGAAAATACTGGTAACAAAACAAAGGATTAAGATTAAAAGGTACATCAGACATTTAAGAAGTAAAATCGAGGATGCAGTCTCAGTTGCTAATGATGATGTGTAAGGTAGGATAGTATTTAGTAATTAAGGGCTTTAGTATAAATAAGAGAGTTGGGGTCTCTTGGAGGATATGGAAATTGGTATTATTGTCTTGGTAAAGACATTGGGAGAGAGTAGCCATCTCAAAAGGTTAGTCGTATTCTACTGTTCTTGTTGTATTTATCTTCTCCTGTAGTAGTTCTCTTGTAATTGTTAAGTTTATCAGTGTTTTAACAAATTAGTATCAAAGCAATTTCTTCATGGAGCATCAATTCAAACAATGGATTACGATGAAGCCACGTTGAAGCTACAAGCATCCGCAGCCAAACAAGAGCAAAAGTGTGAAGAAATGAAACAAACTTTGAAGAAACTAAAGAAAGTTTGAAGGTAGTACAAAAATAAATGGTTCTTGGCAACCAAAAGGTGAAACAAAAAAAAAGAGAAAAAAAAAGAGAGAAGAGGATGATCATAAGAAGGAACCCGAAATAAAAAACAACACAACCCAAAAAGTGGGTAAGTAAAGTCAACACGTGGCAACAAAGCGTCGAAAACAAGGTAAGGAGCAAAAGTAAAAGAAAGAAAAAAAAAAAGAGATCATACCAATTCTCTTGTGATTGTTAAGATTATTGGTATCTTAACATATTGGTATGATATTGTCCACTTTTGGCATAAGCTCTCATGGCTTTGTTTTTATAAACGCGTGATCTTCTACATCTTAATTAACCAATGTGGCACTACACACTTTATTTGCATCCCCAACAATCCTCCCCTCGAACAAAAGATCGCTTAAGAGTCTCCTTTATCAGATAGTCATTTTTTGAATCATTTAAGCCCACCTTATCTCAAACTATGAATTCTTCCAAATTATACTTTAGTCAATAGAAACTTAACCACATATCCACCTGATTTATGTTTAAGCAAACAATAGTTTCCCTTCATCGAGACAACTATTTCAAAACAACTCCACACTGAAGTACACAGAGGTTCAATCACAAGAACATTCAAAAGGACTCCCATCAAAGCACACATTAGAAGACTTAACCATGGATTTTCATAATGACTATTTCACATCATTCATGTCATATTGAGTCTCTCGTAAATTCTTTCTTTCATACTCGAGGGTTCTTCAAGTATAGCTAAGTCAAAGGGCACCACTCTGATACCATTGGTCAAGGGACGACAAATCCTCGAGGAATCTCCACATTGATACGATAACACTACAAAGATTGTCAAACCCATATGACAGAATTGAAGCATGCTTAAAAACTACATACAAACAAGCTTTTGACTGCTATCATTACTCCTAAATACTTAAAATAAATCCTCATTCTAAATACTCTTAAAAACTACATCCAAACAAGCTTTTGACTGCAATCATTACTTCTAAATACTCAAAATAAATCATCATTTTAAATACTTTTAAAAAACTACATCCAAACAAACTTTGACTACAATTATTACTTCTAAATACTCAAAATAAATCTTCATTCTAAATACTAAAAAATTACAACCAAACAACTTTTTGACTGCAATCATCATTCTAAATAAAACTTCATTCTAAATACTAATCATAAATAATTTTAAAATCTCAATCCAAACATCCCCTAACATAAATGAAAGAACTGCGAGGAAAGGTCCAGCCAAAACAAGTGGGCAACAAAAAGAAAATTACAAAAGAATCCCAATTTTGGCAACCAAAATAAATTATGGTCCAACATGGAACTAATTAGAATAAAAACGCACCTAATGTTTTGAGAACGTAATACAAAGAACCTTCTCCTTCGTGGCCAATAAGATGACCGAGATATCGGCACGGCCCTTCCTTGTAATTATGAATTTCTGGAGTTATCGGCCAAACAATTCTCAGTTTATGACCTTGTTTAATTGGGATGGATTTAACAAGGACCTGAAAGGCAGAAAAACAATATAAGGTCATAACCAGAAGTAGTCACATTTTTTAACATGTAACAAAAACCTTCAATGATGATACCGCAGCCACTTCATATTCTTAGAATAGACTTGTTTTTGTTTTTTCCTTGTACAGTTTTTGATTAATAAAAACTTGTTTCCGTTTCAAAAAATAAAAAGAAAAATTCTTAGAATAGACTTGCAGAAGCAATCACTTCAAAATTAAAAACAAGTCCAGAAATGAAACTGAGCATATACAATGCCCCGTCAACATAATCATTACGGAGAAGCAAATAAATATACCTGAAGATGCTCTGACAAGCATGGCTGACCAGGAAAAGTAGCGCGATTGCAGTTATGATTTGGAATATCTTGAAATATGTTTTCCACTAGGGTTTGTACTTTATCAAGGTTTTCTGAATGAAGTAAAAATAAACTATACGTACTTTAGCACAGTTCTCAATAAGGTAAAAATAAGAAATTTGGGTCGCCATCAATTTATTCTACACAGCACAAAAACCCAATTTATAATGGTCAGAATGATTACTGACCTTTTGCATATACAACCAGATGCATGATGTTGGATGAATAGTTATTTTCATAGAATTTTAGAAGTTCCTGTCTTGTATCCAGTCCTTTAACTTTAGGTTGAACCTCCAAAGTGTCCCAATTCCCTGTGTAAGTACAAGTATCTAGCAAAATAAGGAAACTAGTGGCTACACACTGCCATCAAAGCAAAAATAATTCAATAACCGAGAGGTAAATGGCATGAACTAGAAGAGTTCCACTAACTCAACGAGTGATCTGCCAGAAAAGTAGTCACATTTAAAAATTAATTGAAAGGGGGAATTCTTAATTTGAACACGTTAATGAGGAAGAAGATAACAAACCAAGAACCCAAGCAAATAAATTTGAACTTTCTTCATCCACATGCAAATAGTTCACATATTATGATATGCAACAAAACTTGTAGACTAATCAAATCAATCAAATGACAACTCTCATGAAATCCATATAATGTTATAACCTGTGCTGAATTTATGAAATGGATGACTTTCGGAACTTATATGTCTCTGAAGCTGCATAAAGTGATAACTATTAGTCAGAAAGGTGATTAACTTATATTTCTCTAAATATAAATATTTCCAAAATTCTGAACTCGAGATAAAGGGTCATACATGGGATGGAGAAAATTTTGAAAAAATATAGGGGCTGTTTGTTTAGCTTTTTATAGAGCTATTAAAAACGAGTTTTTATAATCACTCCTTAAGCACCTTATACAAACGAACTATTACTACAGTGTCTTCTTTAAAATCACTCAAAATAATCTCTCATTTCTAATCACTCCACAATTATTCATCCAAACACTCCATACCTGTTAACAAGGCAATATTGTTGGAGGGAGGAGAAAGGTTACATTAAGGATTTATCCTCAGAGACAGGAGTGAATTGTCAACTTGTGCAGTGAGGTTTATTTGGAAAACTAAGGTCTCTTGGTTCTTTATTAGGCTTCCATTTTATTTCAGCGTGCTTGAAAGCTTCTTTATGGGTTTGGGATTGTTTATTCTTAGAGATGCTTCCCTTTGCCCCTCTTAGGGTGTGTTTCTTTTTGGTAGAAAAGAGCGGAGTGGAGTGTAGTGGAGTGGAAGGGTTAATGGTAGTTTGGAGTAGTTAACAGTAGTTGAGTGATATGTTTGATGGAAAATTTGATTGAGTCGTTTGATAGAGGGTTTGATGAGTGGTTGTTTACTACCAAATACAAACGAGTGGCTTTTGAGGGAGTAGTTAACCACTCCTCTCTACCAAAAACAAGCATAACCTTAGTTTTATCTTACAATTTTCGGTCATTTCTTCTCTTTCCATTTCTTACATCTTTTTCACTCCTTTTGTAGTTTGTATCTTGACTTTAGTCTCTTTTCATTTACTTAATAAAAAGTTTGTTTCTCATTTCAAAATCACGGAGAGAATTACACTGGCCATTTTGCTTGTCCCTCCGTAAAGTTAACAATAATAAAATAGCATATCTTGCATTATTTTTTTTTATGACCAAAAAATGGAGTTTTGTCCCACACCATACCCAAGGCCCAGACTCGGTAGACCACAAGTGATTTTACACTCACTGTTGAGTAAAGTATCATTGCATTATTGCACATCCAAATAAGTAATCATGGGAAAAAAATTACCTGGTGAATTCTCCACCCATCAGACAATAAGTTTTTTTGATTTTCTGCAATACAGATGAGGCTTTCATTAAGAAAGATGAAAGTACAAGATGCCAGAAAATATATATATTGTAAAAGTTACAAATCATAAAATAAATTATAGAACAATAACATTTACTATCCTGAATATTTTATTTTTGTTCATTTGGTTATTAATATCAATTTGGCTAAAGGAATATATGATGTAAACATATACTACCAGAATCAACAGCTTTGATTTCTCTCATTGTAGCATCAGGAGACATTAAGGGTTTAATGAAAAATTGAGCAAATCTGGAAGTACAAAATGGTAAATCATCATCAGACAACATTATGTGTATGCAACAAAAAGAAGTGAAATAGCACTATACCTGTCCAATGCCTCCTCAAAACAATCAACATTAACCTCAAAATAATAATTTGTCTGCTCAGATGCCGTGAAGGCATTCATGCTACCTCCATGCTATATGTCAACAAAAAAAAACAAAAATATTTTTAACAAAGCATACACATGAAGAATGAGAATTCTATGATCAGTTCCAACACAAAAAGTACAAGGATTTGAAACTCAATATCTATCACATTATGACATTTTTATATCTACAACTGACCTCAGAAACCAATATTATTATGTTACTATTTGATAACTATAATACACAGTTCACAAATCTGAACAAGACTTCTTTCCCTGTCAAGAAACAGACAACGTTGGTTTCACAGTACATGGATGATAGAACTAAAAGACTTATACTCCAAGTTTTATTGACGCACATCCATGTCTAGATATTACTATTTCATGCCTTTGATGTCCTTTGCTCATACTGGAAAATATTAACTATGATTAGAACTGATGAACAAAAATCAGCAAATTAACTATGCTTTCAGCATGGTAACTTTCCCATGGGTCTTTTGATCCTTCCTAATTTCATAGATCAATGAAGTTGTTTCTTATTCAAAAAAAAATAAAAGAAAAACTATGCTAGGAGGGCTCCATCAATTTCACATGATTGCATGAATAAATAAGTGCAATGAGCAAAATGTCCTTTTTTTTTTTTGAAAAAGAGACAAGATTTTCATTGAGGGTATGAAAAGAGAACTACATTGGTGCCCCAAAGGAGACAAAAAGAAAAATAGATAGTTAAAAGAAGACAGAAAGCATTAAACATAGAAGAAAAAAACAACATGCAATAGGTAAGAAAACATAAACCAAATGAGGGCTAAAAGAAAGCAGGCCGATTGGAATATATATCTTGAGTGTGATATCCATCAAAGGACTTAGCCAAAGAACACCAGAAAGAAGCCTTGAGTTTTGCAATATCAATCTTCGATTGCCAAGTGATGTGGGAGTCTTGAAAAATTCTTTAATTTCTTTCCCACCATATTTCATATAGGAGGGATTTTTCATTTAACCAAAGCAATCTGCCCTTTTGGCTTAATTTAGGGCCTTTTAAAATACTTAAAACTGTTGCCCGAATAATGTCATAGAAAACTCAGCTAAGCTAAAGATTCCCATAAGAATGGAGCCAACACGAGCTTGAGAAATGACAAGGAAATAAAATATATTTCTCATAAATGCAATTTTGTTAACGGTAATTTTATAGGTACCTCAGTGATATATTTCGAGTAACTATCCTCTAATGGATACTTTTCACTTGCATAAAACAGCATATGCTCTGTCAAAGAATTGTAAATAAGTTGATTAAGAAGAAACCAAAACAAAAAAAACTAGCGTACAATAATAACAAAACACTACACCTTAGGACACGAGATACGAACTCGACACGACACGTCAACACGGACACGTGACATGCCATTATTTGAAAATGCAGAACATGGACACGTTATTTATTATTATTTTTATGATATAATTATTAAAAGATCAAACCAAAATATTTAAGTTTTTTTTACTAACTATGAAAAATAATTCAAACAAGGATGAAAATGAAGTTAACCTAGAAGGATTATCTAGAACTTCAATTGGTTGACCATACTACAAATCCACGAAATTCCTTTAATAGAAATCCACAAGTAGCAATAATATTGACAAACATTTCAAGAATTTCAACTAGAACACACTGCTGATCATCAAAGGAAGACGATGAAGGGGAAATAGCTAGTTGAGCTAAATTAGAGGGAGAAATTATCGTGTCTTATATAATAAGTATTCTCAAAGCATCAATTCATCTAAGTATTATCGTGTGTTATATAATAAGTATTCTCAAATGTTAGGCCAATCGTCAAAGCATCAATTCATCTAAGAGCTAAATTATCGTGTCTTATATAATAAGTATTCTCAAAATACTTTAATGCTGCCAAATAAATCGAGAACTACAAGCGTAAACATCAGCAATGGAAGTCCAGAGTAAGATAATTTGGTTTAAGTTACGAAGTGAATTCAATGGATTAAAAAGCCATAACCAAATTCTTACCAAGAAAATGTGCTAAACCCTCAAGGCCTTCGGGGTCGCTGAAAGAACCAACGTTCACAGTCATGGAAGCAGCACTCTGAAATCCAATCAGATAATCACATGAATTCATGAAACACATAGCCCTAATCTGAGTAACTTCACTAAAATGCATAAGAAAATAAAAAATAAAAAACAAACAAGAATCAAATTGAAAACAACCAATCTAAAAAAAGAAAATGGAAGTTGGGTTTGCCTTATCGGTATCAGGATCGCTGACGAGCAGAACTTCAAGGGAGTTCCCCAGAACGACTCTCCTGTAGTCTCTTTTGTCAGTACGGGGCTTCACTATATCCTGACAAACCTGTTCCTTTCCAACCGCCATTTCTTCTATCCCCACTTCAATCACCAAATCCAATAGTAAGAACACATAAATCCAGTTGCAAAATAAGTAAATTCAAGCATATGAAAGAAATCAAACATCAAAATAAGAACGACAAAAAGAAAATTGAGAATGTATGAGCGATAATTACTTACACAGAAAAGGAGGGTATTGAATCGCAATTCTAAGCAGCTCGATCAGTGATTATGCAAAGTTTTGCGACAAATTTTGCGGGAAGCGAAGATCGAAACGTGGGAGCTAAATGGATATGACCGATTGGCGACGACTTCAATCTGGATTTTATGTCTCTTCTGTTTTGGCCGTTATAGAATGGTTTATTTACGAAAATGCACCTTCGGTGGGGGACTGGTTTGAAAAGTTTCTTTTTCTTCAAGTCTCTAAAAAAATATTTTGGTTACTTTTCAAACTTGGTCTTCCATCGGGAAAATTTATTATATTATTTGAAGATATAATCTTAGTGTGATTAGTAAAAAATGACCTAATTTAACAAAGCGTCTTACCTTTTGACCTACTGATTAATAAATTAAATAAAATAAAGGCACTTCGACGTCAATTATTAAAAAGATCAAAAGGTAATATGGAAAGTTTCTCAAAATATTTTATATATCTATGTAGTAAAAAAATTGGTGTTTCATGTAAAATAATCAAAATACTCTCGCATCAATCAGTTCAATTGATAGACTTCAGCAGTTCGTTAATAGATTCAAACAGTCTGCTTTCAATTAATTTGTTGAAAAAATGTGTAAAATTGAAATTTTTGAAAAACAAATGAAAATTTGCTAGGTATGAGTTGTTTTTTTTAATAGTATAATTAAAATAGATGAGTGAAAAATTTAGTGAGTTCTTAAGATTATATATATATATATATGTATAAGTCGAAAAAAATTTGCAAACATAACCAAAATTAATGTACAACTCTTCCTAAAAACATTTTAATCATTTAGATCACTATTATGTTTGGTAAACTTAATGAAGTTAGTTTTGTATAGGTCAATAACGACAATGTGATTTTTTTAGTTTAAGTCTTAAGAACATTTAGGACATCATTAGTAAAATAGGAGAATGGAAAATTGAATGATTATTGGGGTTTGGGTCATCGAGAATCATTCCTTCCATAATCACGTTTTCTCAAAATTATTTTTTATTTTCTTCCTAACTACTTTTTATTCTTTTTTCATAACAACTTTTTATTCTCTATATAACTATTTTTTATTCATATCATACTCTTTTTTTTCTTTTTTTTTTTCATTATCATTTTCTTCACCCCAAACAGAATTAATGATTCTCTTCATAATCATTCTCTTAACCACAAACACAATTGATCATTCTCTCTATAATCATTCATTTAACTACAAACACAATTAATCATGTTGTCCATAATTATTCCATTTTTTATTCTCTCCATAATTCTCATTTCTCTCGTAATCATTCTCATTCCATTTGTCTCAAACACACCATTAACTATGGGTGAAGTTTTTTTTTTTTTAACCAAAGATGGGTGAAGTTATAACCTATGGATAATTAAGTCCACTAAAAGAAATCACATTATTTACACATGAATTATCTCCATGTATATCATTGATAATATCTTTTTCAAATGGGTTAGAGTATCATTTGTCCTTGAACTTTTTGTATCATTTTAGTTCATACACTTTCAAGTTTGTACCATTTTGATCATTCGATTTTCAAATTTCAATTTTAGTTTATTGCCTTAAAAAAAGTTTAAATTTTATCTCTAAACTTGAAGTTAATATTAATTAAATTGGTTCGAAATCATTTTAATACAAGTAAAAGATATACATGTAAATATTTCTAAAATTTGTAGAGAAATTTGGTGATTTATAAACAAAAATTAACAAATAAATTATGAATAAAGACCCATTTTAAATTTTTGTTGAAGTATATATACTAAAATTGATTAAATTTAAAAATTCAAAAACCAAAGTAAAATAAATATAAAAGTTACTGATATCAAAATTGAACTTCTAAAAATTATGGATCAAAAAAGAACTCAAAGTCAACATACCAAAATAGTATTTAAACATATTTAAATTTTAACAAACAATAAAACTAAATTATAGATTTTAAGATCATTACTAAATTTTTACTTTTCTCTAGAACAATAAAAAAAAATATATATATATATAATGTTCCCAGAAAAGTAAATTTAAATTTTTAGAAATAAATCGCCCATTAAGAATGAAGCAGCAATATGTGATTTCATTTCAAACAACACAATAAACAAGGAACTGTTTGTAAAAAATTCAACTAATTTTGAGGGTTCTGAGTCCAGTTTCAAAATCAACTGTACAAGGTGACATAATGTCCAACCAATGAAAGATCATATTACAATATCATCTTCCCTCAAAAGCATCACATTTTAAAACAAAATTTTTGCAGATATCATAGCTGTG
>JBBMEG010000018.1:11166485-11179088 GCA_037832605.1 Cyclanthera cordifolia
TATATTAATGACCAAAAAGATTTTGTAGTTAGAATTTTCCAATCTCCTATTATTTATATATATGTATATGTGTGTGTGTGTGTATATATATATATATATAATAAAAAAAATAATGGTAAGCGATTCAAACTAGACTTGGTTAGGAACTGTTTTACTTTAGTCGCATTCTGTGCCATGCTCGATGTCATCTTTCATTGCACGACGTGGGGGAGATCAAGCTGCCACTCCTGAAGCGAGAACCAAGCTTGCGCCACTTTTCAGAGTCGCATTTGTTGAGCAGGATGTGCACAATGAGGCCAAGCCCACGTCTGAACCTGTAGTCAAACGTGCACGAGTCGTCCAAAGCAAGTAGTTAACAAGAGAACAAAAGGTTATTTTGTTGACAATGTCGATAGGAGAACTGAACTACAAACTTTGATGTTGTTAGTACAAAATGTCAATTGAACTATGTTCATTTCGACCGCATAATTACAAGCAGAAAATCCAGCAGTTAAAAAGATACTCTCACAAAAGGAGGCCTATTCATATCTATAAGCTAAGTTCATTAATTGAAACATGAATTGTAGGCTTGGAGCTCGTTTTGAAAGAACCTATAACATTTTTTCAAAGTCAAAAGGCAACATAAATAGTTGTCAAATTTCAACCTTTTTGCTTCACTTCCCCAGGGGCTGTTTGCGTGAAGCTTTTATAGAGCGGTTAAAAATAGGCTTTTATAATCTCTCTATAACAACCTCATCCAAATGAATTATTACCCCAATTTATTCTTCATAACCACTCAAAATAATCTCTCATTTCTAACAACTCAAAATAATCACTCCACAAACAAATACCTCCTTCAATTTTCCCTCACAAATTCCTTGTAGAAAGACATGGGAGCTTGATTACTTTCGTTCAACTTCGAGCTCTTCGATCTAACTCTTTAAAACTCGGCTAAAATGAGGCCGGTTCAACCAACATAAACAAGTATGATCAACCTGGAGGTCAGATTCTCCTCCCCCTGTCCATTTCCAACAAAAATGTCATCAAGTGTTGTAATGTGTATTCTTTCTTCATTATCCAGATAAATATTTGAATACAAGAACATACAACATTCAAATTCTGATTATCCTTCATTTTGTGAAAGTGAGGGACACAAAAATTGAAGGAAAAAGAATATGGATGAGAGAAAATATCAGGAAACTATTCACCAGAAATCCTTACAAGAACAAGTTCCCTTTACAAATTTATGGAATCGAACTCGGTCTCGTACAATGATTTCCCTATCGTATATATTACTAATTATCTTAATCACTTCATGACAATCTCCGCAGACCCTCAGATTATTAACTACTCTAATCACAACAGGTGCTCTAGTTTTTAGTAGCCCATATGCAATTGCAAACCTTTCACTATGCTCACCTAGAGTACCTTCTTTCTCTTCATCCACAACTTTGTGAAGTACATCTGAAATACTAGGCCTATACCCGGTATCACGAATTTGATCGGCCATTTCTTCCATAAACAAACTCAACATTTTCACCTCTGGATGGGACTGGCCACCCATCATAAACTCATGCACAACACCACCAACTTCGATCGAGCTACAACCAGGTATCGGCTTGATGCCTTTCTCCTTCAACTTCTTTCTTTGTTCACTCATCTTCTCCCATTGTGAAAAAGAAGAATACAAATTTGAGATCAGAATATAGTTCTCTGCATTTGAGGGTTCTAGTTCAAGAAGATACCTGGCGGCAATCTCACCTAGATTCAACAGCTTTTTCTTCTTGCAACCTACTAGCAAAGTCCGCCAAGTTGCAGGATTCGGTGGGATGCTTGTTGTTGTAATGATTCTATAAGCTTCTTCCACAAGACCTGATCGGCATAGTAAATCAACTAAGCAACCATAATGCTCAACTGATGGTTCAATCCCAAATTCAAGCATGAGTGACCAAAATCTTCGACCTCGTGAGACTAGTCCACCGTGAGCACATGCGGACAAAATGCCAATGAAAGTTATATGGTCCGGCATCACCTGAAACCACCACCAGAAAAATTAGCAGAAGAAAAACAGTTTTTTTAATCTCTTAATGTATGTAGAACTATTATAATGGAGAACTTTTACCAAACAAAAACTAAAACATATACAGAAAAAATGTACTTGTAAATTTGTAAAGAATGCCTGTAAATTTGTAAGGAAAGAAATGCATCATTAGAGATTGTTAATTCTGCCAGTTAAATTCCAATTTTATTTCTGAAATCTCTATCATGATCTATTTCTTGACGTGATACTTGATTGAAAACAAGTGAGGGAACAAGATATTAGGCAACCAGAACAATGATAGTATATAAGCTAAAATATTTGATTTAGGATGTGTTTCACCTACATGGTCATCAAATTCTTTTGGCCTTCCCTTCATTTTATTTAGTAGGCCTAGTCTCTGACTCTCTTGCACTACTACGCCATCACATATCATTAATCGTTTGCCTAATCACTATGCAGCATCAATATTCAACTAATAAGGATTGTCGATTGGGCTAGTGGTTAGTAGTCTTGATGAATCACCATGAACCTCGATGAATCAAAAAGTTACGAGTTCAATACAAATTAGCTACAAAAGAAAACAAGTTTTTACGGGTTTCCTAAACCCTAACACCCAAGGGTTATAGGATCATGAGGGATATCATACAAGAATAATCGAGTTGCGCGTAAGCTATCTCGGACACTTGCGGATATATTTGAAAAAAAAGAAAGTTCATAAATATAATTGAAACTTTTCAAAGTCCCCGAGAGGTGGCATGGTTGTCAAGGCTTAAACTTTAAAGGTTTCCCCTCAAAGTCTACTTGTAACATTGATTTGTAGACACCTTATGTTTCTCCATTCCTTCGATGTCTCTCGTTGTTTGGCCTAGAGACGAGCGTGATTGCCTCGGGTGTAATGGAGCGAAGCTTAGATTTTTCGATTTCAGAAAAAAAAAAAGAAAAAAAAAAAGAAGAAACTTTTCAAAATTTTTAAGCTAACTAAACGAATGTACTAAATTTCTATTTCAACGTATGAGAAACTTGCACATCTTCGTATGTTACCTCAGCTTCCAACATTTGTTGAAACGCATCAATAGCATCCTCTGAAAGTCCATGTGATGCAAACCCCATAATCATCGAGCTCCAAGCTCTTGTATCCTTCACAGGCATATCAACAAAAACCTGCTTCGCCCTCTCAATGTATCCGCATTTAGCATACATATCTACAAGTGCAGTACTAAGCTCGAGATCAATCAAAACACAATATTTCTCAATATAAGCATGTAACCAGCAGCCAATGTCGAAAGCTCCCGCCACAGCACAAGCCGAAAGCACACTTGCTAGAGTCGCAGCATCCGGTTCAATCCCAGTCTTTTGCATCTCCCTAAACAACCCCATAGCCTCGTCGACTGCTCCAACTCTCACGTGCCCACTAATCATCGCAGTCCAAGCCACCAAGTTTCTCTCAGGCATTTCGTCGAACACCTTCCTTGCAAGACCAATCTCTTCGCATTTGCCATAAAAGTTAACCAACGCAGTCTGAACGAATGGACTACAACCAAACCCATCTTTCAAAACACGGCAATGAACCTGCAAACCCTCTTCAAAAGCAGTAACAATGGCACAAGCCTTGAGAACAAAAGCAAGAGTGAAGGAGTTGGGAACAGGGTACCCTGTTTCAGTAAGTTTCTTGAACAAAAACATCGGCTCCTTGGATGGGTTTTGGATCCGAGAACAGCCCCTGATAAGGGAATTCCAAGAGAAAATGTTGGGATATGGGATTTGAGCGAAAACTGAGCGAGCATAATCGATGTTGCCGAGCGGGGAAAGAGCAGAAAAGGCGAGGATTTTGGAAAGTGCAAAGGAAAATGTGGAAAGGGGAAGTGGGCGAGCGAGAATGTGAGAGTGAAGCTGTCGAAGTATTCGCATGTTGGGACATTTTCGTATGAGGGACGCAAATCGTTCTTCTTCTTCTTCCAGTTCTGAAGCTTTCCCGCTGGAGCTTGAAACTTCTGTTCCTGCTGAGGTTAGCAAATTTGGAAGTATAGGTTTCTTTTAGACGTTCAATTTTGAAGTTTTAGGTTAAGGGTGTGTTTGTTTTTTTGTATAAAAGAGAGGTGTGGGGAGGAGTGATTGAGTTAATAGTAGTTGAATACTTGTTTTATAATTGATGTTAATAGTAGTCGAGTAATAAATCAGTTATTTAGTTTGATGTGTGGTTAATAGGAATTGTTTACTATCAAATACAAATAAATGATTTTTGAAGAGTAGTGGTTAACGGCTCCATTAAATGGATGCGAGAAAAACACATATCATGCATTTATATATATATATATACAATTTTTATATTTTAGTGCAACATGAGTCTCATCTATCCTTTTTATCCGTCACGAAATGTTTAGTCCGTTCTTCAAAGTTTTAGGTCCAAATTCGCACCCATTTGGCCTGTATGGGCACTTTTAGGTGATGATTATTCAGGGACCTGAGTTTCGAGTTTCAAGGACTATTTCGTGCAATTCCAGGCCCAGTAAGGGAATGTTTCCCCAATATAGGTTCATTGTGGTGTTATTTGAGCATGTCTTTAATTTAATTGTATTGAATATATGTTTTGTGATTCCAGATGATTCCCGAGCATGTGTTTGTTGTGTGACTTTGATTTGTGAGATTTTGAGAGCAAAACCAGCATGCGATAACTTGTGAACTTCTGATTTGAGATTCATGTGTTTATGAGTTTCGAGAGCAAAATAATATTTAAAAGTGTAGTTTGAATCCATTATCTTTTAATTATAAGAAATTATATTCTTGTGCCCAAAGTGAACATAACTTAGCTGACACTAATGATGTATTAGTATTCACTCGATCAGTGATTTGAGTGCCTACTAATTGACAGAAGAAAGAGTGTCAACGAGAGCAATTAGCTTAATTACATCAATATGCCAAAGTCATAGATTTGATCCTATCCCTATTGTTGAATTAAAAAGAAAGAAAAAAAGAAAAAAAAAAAAAAGAAAGAAAGAAAGCGAATGAAGAAAACAAGAATGTGTGTTTAGGCCAAAGTTTGGGCTTTGGACAGATCAAAGCCCAAAACCATTCAAGCCCAATTAATGCATAGAGCCCACATACCCAACGACTTTTTTTTTTTTTTTTGAAATTTATACCCAACAAAATTTTAAGTGATAATTGAAAGGAATTTTAGTAAGTTAATTAATTAAAAAGATTGAGAAAATTAAGTTTATTCATTTATTTTAATATTTTTTATGACATGTGAGTGGATCAAATCTCTAAATTTTGAGATAGCTAGTAACAAGATATTAATCCATTACTCGCGTCTATGTATATTACTGCATCAAAAATTATATAATATATCAATATGTCACAAGTTCAAAATCCATCTCTCTAAATGTTGAATAAAGAAAACAAAATAATACAATATCTATTATTATATGATTAATTATGCTAATTAATGTTTGTATGTAAAAAATTTTAATTTTTCTTTAGTAATTTCTTAAAAAAAAAATACCTTATTTAAACAAGATTGCTCCTACAATGCGACAATTATGAATTCATACGACAAGAAAAAAAAAACACCTTATTTTTTTCGGAAAAATATGAATATATTGGAAAAGCAGGCAAGCAATTACAAAAAATTCTTCTAATTTAATACAATGTAAGTGGTTTGTATAGTGTTAAAAATGTTTAGATTTTGCACTCCATTTAACAATACTAACAATGATATCATCTCATATTTTTGACGGAGATCTATTTTTACAATTATCTAAAAAAATATGACTACTTCTGTCCGATCAATTATAACCAATCGATTTTGAGATAAAACCCATGTAATATAATTTCAAATCGAAAACAAGTACTTAAGACTCGTATTTGATTACAAAATAATTGACCTGTTGAAAATCTTTATCATTGTCATAAATTGAAAAGATGAAAAGTTTCTAACATCCTTTATATAATACGTTAGCTACTCATTTCAGTACTAATTCAAGTGAGATCGATCATAACTTAAACCCTAATTTTTCTTAAAAATCTTGGGTTGGATGAAAATAAGAAATTAGAGGTGACACATAAATATGAAATGGGTATGCTAGCTATAAGCTTTATGTAAAGTGTGTTTTATTTCAGATCCAATTTTTCTCAAAGAACATTAAAATGAAACCAAACCTCAAATAAAAACATCATCACCAAAAAAAAGGCTGAAAATTAAGAAAAATGCAAATAATTTTGAGAGTTTGAGATCTCTCTTGTTGTTGCTGCAGCTGGTTTTTCTTTCTTATTTCATATAGTTTTTTGAAACCTGCAAGACCAAAAATTCAACACGAGTAACCTTAAATCTTAGTTAATGTTTGACTACGACGGTAAAAAAGGAAGAGGTAAACGAAAGAAAATGCGAATAAATTAATGGTTGATAACGTGTAACTTGGTGGATCAAACAGTAGGAAGACACCAAACATAACTTAACATCATCATTGTTCTTTTGATTTAAGGGTTTTTTTTTTTAATTTTTTTTTTTCATTCTAATGTTTTGTTGGTAAATTGAATATGGAATAGCAAAATAATGACTTGCAAAGATATCATATGATATAAACAAATATATATCAAATCAAACCTAAACAAAACTTTATGGAATCCTGGAAAGTTTGATCTTTCTGCCAAACACATCACATTTATGTCTATTCCTTTGAAATTTTCACTTTTCTAAGGTTTCACTTTTTTTTTCTAATAATAGGAAAATCGAAAATGGAATGTCACATTTTACCCTTTCGTATTATATTTCAAAGATTGCCTCAATAGCCCTCGATTGGAGGGCTTTTTTGTAATCATCTACTTGTTTACTCTTCGCCTTCAACAATTGAACTACGAATTTGTTTTTAGTACATCGCAAACTCTTTCCAACTCTTTCTCAAATTCTCTAACATCTCATCACACCTCAAAAATCAAACCTTAAATCAAATTTCATCTAAAATCAAATTCTCTAACTAACTCTTCTCCTCTCCTCGATCCAAAATCAAATTAAACACCTTAATGTTATCATTATAGAAGTTGCCCAAATGATAATTAAGATGATCTTGAAGAAACTAAAATTCTATAAATTTTTGTTAAACTTCTACAATATGTTAATTAATCTTCTAATTATTATTAAAAGAAAAAACTCACATTTTAATTAAAATTACTCACCATTATCCAAAAACCCTCCCAGCAACAAAACAAAGAAATAATTTCACAATACAATTGCAAATTAATTAATTTGTAATTGAATATTAAAAAAAAAAGAAGAGAAATGTGGGAAAGTTTAATAATAATTAAAATTAGTACCAGAAAATAGCTTTCACCATGCTGCAAAGTGTGCAGTGAGATTCCAAATTGATTGGTAAGAACTGGGAGTCCTGATGAATGAACCAACACTCTCTCTTCCCCAAACATTGTCTTCACATCCACTCCTCCTTTTGGTACTTCTGTTGCAACTCCATTTATGAATATTGTAATATAACCTAACAAAAACAAACATCATTGGAGATTTGAATTCATCATTTATTTTTAAAAATTACAATTATATGTTCAAATTCAAATTCATGACTGCTTGACAATATGAGTAATTGCGGTTTTTGTCGATTTTGTTTCGACTATCAAATCAATATCCTTGATTTTTCAACAATTGATCACAAACCCAATGTTTAATAAATAACAAAACCATTGATTTGTGTTTTCATTTGTTTCCGCTCGGTTTTTTAGTTTAGCTTTCGATTTTGATTTCACTTAGAATTTGGTTTACTTTACAATTTTTGTCTCATTTTCATTTTGTTTTTTATTTGATTTAAAAAAGTTTTCTTTCCTAAAAAAAAAAAAAAAATAAATGTTTATAACTTCATATTTGACCTCCAAATTTGTTCTTCCATCAAATATAAATATCAATGTATTTTTTATTTTTCTTTATATATTTAATATATTCGATTTGGTTTTATGTTAGTTTTTTTTTTTTTTAAATCAAGAACCGAAATGAAATTAATATATATTGGTTTCTAAAATATTAAACCTAATGTTAAAAAAAAAAAAATCAAATCGATTCATAGTTTGATTCAGTTTCGTCAGTTTTTTGTTTACCTCTACTTGATGTTATTAAACTTATGATTTTTTTGGAGAGGAGAATGTGAATGATTATGAGAAGAATGAAAATTTGTATTTGGGTGAAAGAAATGATTATAAGAAGAATGATTAATTGTGTTTAAGGCAAATGAGATGATAATAAATAAAATAAAATAATAAGTATAATGTGACTCGTGAATGAAAAATATTTTGGAGAATCCAAAGCTGTTAGGAGAATAATAAAAAGTAGTTATGAGAAGAATAAAAATGTAATTTTGGAGAACCCAAAAACAATTACGGTTAATCTAAACACCGACAATCATTATCATTCTCATTCTCCATCTTTATTCTTGACCGTCCAAACACAACCAAAGAAGTTCATATCAATTTCACTAACCTATTGTTGACATCCAATTCTATCTCTATTAATTATTACCTAAAAAAAATACATTTTTATTATTGCAATTTTCTTACAAAATTAGTAAATGTTGAAACATCAATCTTTCAATGTTTCTTTTGATTTTAGTGTTTAAAATTTTCAGCTCAAGAACGAACTGTCACATCTTTAAAAAGTTTATGCTGCCCTTTGATTCCCACGGGTAAAATAGAATCTATTCAAAAAGAAAAATATTATTATTATTATTATTATTTTTTTTTTTAAATAAATCCTTTTGAATCTTGCAATTTATCTAATATGGTGTTAAAATGGTCGTAATTTCTATTAGCAAATATTGATTATTTTTCGTTTGAGCCTGTTAATTTAAGCTTTTGAGTTACGTGGTTTTAAATAAGAACGAAACCAGGGTTGGATGAAACATGCATAATCACATACCTGATTGAAACTCCAAATTCGAGGTTTCCGAAGGGAAAAACGACGAAGTAACAACCATTTGTTGATCAATATCGGACAAACCAATATGATTTGATAACGAAAAACCACCACCGCCACCGTCTCCTCCAACCCTAGAAGTCGAAGAGGAAGAGGACGATCCTCCTCCTCCTCCAAGGTAAGAAGAGGAAGTAGCAAAATTTATAACATTACCGCCGCCGCCGCTACAACTATCGTCGTAATGATTTGCACCACCACCACCTTGGTGATTCGCTGCCGCCAGTAGTTGTCGCTGGCGGCGGCGAGACCGAGATCGGCGGTTTTGAAACCAATAGAAAACATTGGCATCACCAACAGAGCCAAATTTCTCAAGCAGTTTTCTAATTCTAACGGTCTCATCCTTGGGAGGATTAACCATTCCACTGTTGAAAATTGACTCCAAAATCAAAATCTGCTCCGGCTTCGGCGACCACCGTGATCTCATCGGCTCCGCCCTGTCGGAGCTTTGATTTGGACTGTTTGGTTCATCACTATGATTTTCCATTGCAATTTGGGTGTAAAAATGTTCTGATATTTCTTCTACTTCTCTCTTTAAAAACCTAGACGTCACAAATCTCTATATATAGAGAAATTATTTCGGCATGAAATGTGAATATTTGTAAAATTAAGGTTAAAATTATAAATTTGAAGAAAATTGGGAGTATTTGTTTGAAACTTTTTTTTAGATATTAAAAATGAGTTTTTATAATCATTTTTTAAAAACTTCATACACATTAGTTATTATTACAATTTTTCGTTTAAAATCGCTACATTTCTACCATTATACATCTATACACCTCTAGTCCTATAATTTATAAATCTAGAAACTACTCTGTTCATAGTTTAGAGAAACCTATAATTTAGTATGAATGAACCATTATCGAGGTCAATAGGGTCTTGAGGAAATTAAGAAGTTGACGTGTTCAATCTATGGTAGTCATATATCTAAGAATTAATTTCATACAATTTCGCCTGAACAGTCAAAATAAAAAAAAAATAAAAAAATAAAATAGTTTCAGTGATTTGACATCGATCAAGTGGATACTAGTGCATCATTAATGCCAGCTGAGCTATGCTCGCTTTGGCAAGTACATACATGTAACTTCTGATATATGAATATCACGTTTTTTTTGTCTGTCTAATCTATTACTTATCTTATACTCTCTTCAATAAGATATAAAGAGCTAACTTCTACCTATTTTATTCACCGACAATTACCAACGACGTAGACTATATTTTAAATTTTATCAAAACATATAGACGTATATATTAAATTCTAATTTTTTTAACTATATAAATTAAATTCTATTTTTTAAAATCATAACCACTAAATTCAAACTTTCTTAAAACGATACGATCAAATTTATAAATTATCTTAAAATTAATTATTGCCCTTTGGAAAACCATACTCTCCAACATTATTCTTGGTTTTAACAAATAAATATTGGATTCCCTCCTAATTGGATGATAAAATTGTCTAATTTTTCACACACCAAGGGCTAGAGGAGGCTGCAATTGTGTTTTCCAATTGATTTTATTTTGGTTTAATTAAATCTTAATTAATTAAAGAAGATTTCAAACTATAATTTAATAGTTACTAACTTTATACAAATGTCACTAGAATTTATTCTAATTAATTGTCTTAATTTAACCTAAATTAATTTAATTTAATTAAAGTATATATTTATCAAATTAGTTACGAAACTGCTACCCATTCAGCATGATATAGTAGTAAGATTTGTTTACCGATTATGGATTTAAACTATATTATTAAGATTAATAAGGTTGATTTAGATATGTTAATAGGTTTCTGAATTTGGAAGTTTGTTTTTAAATTTAAATCTTTTTTTGTTTAAACGATAGTTAACTATTTTTAGGCGTGTTTTTTCTTTAATTATTTTTGTTAATTAATGGTTAATTAAAAGGAGTTTTTTTAATTAATCAACCTATCATGTACTAAAGTAAACTATTAATAAAGTAAAGTTATATGATGAAATTTGATAAATATGAGGGAACAAGAAAGCTCAAATTTAGCCTAATCTAGCTATCCTCTCAAATTCAAGTGGGTATTATTATAAAAAAAATGATAAGAGGTATTTAGATGCTGTCTGGACTGACTGACTCTAGGCGATGTCTTGTGCACCACTTTTTTTTTAAAAGTACGTAATTTTTTAAATTTAAAAAATTAATTTTTTTTTTTTTGTGTGGTGCGCCTCAAACTTTCTCTAGGTGATGTCTTGTGCACGTAGGAGGCAGCATGCAGCTCAAACAACATCTAAATACCTATAATTTGATTAAGTTGTTTGAACCAATATGAAAATTGATTAATTACCATTTCAATTGGAAGCAGACAGTAGAACCTGTCACCTCATGGTCTTTATTTTTTTTTAAATAACCAATAATTAGAGGTGGAGATTCGAATTCTTGACCTCGGGATCTTTACAAGTAGCTGTTATTCTGTTCATCTCGTGAACCTCTATAATTTTGATAAACAAAATGCAATAATTAGTTTTAATTATGTGTTTTTTATTTTTAAATTCAATGAAATTGTACTTTAGTAAATTAGATTTGTTAAGATATAATTGTAGGAAAAAGAGAAAGATTTGATTCAGAAGATTAATTATTGCTACCATAGGCTTAATCATTTTGTCTTTTACCCAACCTTTCTCCCAATTTAAAATTAAGACTTGAAATTCTAAATAATTCCATTTGAATAATAAAATTACAAAAGTGAAAATAAATAACTAAATTATATTAAGGGAAAAAAAAAAAAAATTATAATATTTATGTAAGTATTAATTCCAATAGAGGATACGTAGTGATTTAATATACCACTTTCTCGAATTTCTACACTTGCAATTCTTTAAAGCTTAAAAACGTGCTGTTTATGGAAGCTTTTAGAATCTTCAAAGTTTTCCAAAATTGTACTATGCTGCGTTTCGCCCTCGGGGTTCAAATTTAAATAAAATTATTAATTACAAATTTAATTATAATCGCACTAATTAATTGGTGTTAGTTTATTAATTTAAAATGTTCTTAATTCTGTCTCTTAATCTTAATGATTATGTCCATTTGGATTTTGCTTTTTGAAAAAGTTGAGATGAAGAAACTTCTTTTAACAACAAAGAACGAGCATGGTGTTCATACATTTTTTGAAAATTGATTCGGTCGATTGAAATCGACCGAATTAAAAGTGGTTGATCGATTTTCAAGAGTAAGCAATCGATGTCGATTAAAAAAAATTTAACCGAATTTTTCGGTTGGTTCGATTGGTTCAGTTTGTAGGTTAATAAAAATTTTCTTAATATAATATAAGTAATTTTCATATTTTTATTATTAAATTATTGTAAAATTAACTTTAATTTTTAAATTGTTTTAAAAATATTTAATATGTTCATTTTTTTAACTAATTCTCAAAATTTTAATTTTTAAATTGTTTTAAAAGATATTTAATATGTTCATTTTTTTTTAATTAATTCTCAAAATTTTAATAAAAAATTGTATGATGAATATGTTTCTTAATTAAAAAAATGTAAAATAAAATTAACCGACTGAATCGATCTGTTGTCGTTGCAAAGCGACCGTGAGGCACTTGCTCTAACCCGGCGAGCAAGTCAGCCAAACGAAAACGCAGAGCGGG
>JBBMEG010000018.1:11179188-11204958 GCA_037832605.1 Cyclanthera cordifolia
TTCTCCAATTATCTTTTAATATAAGATCTTAAAAGATATTGTTCTTGTCTTGTTTGAATGTCTTACTAAGCCTATAAATTGAGGCGATGTGGGCTCTCTATTTTCATCTCCTTCATCTCACACATAGTGAGAATACCCTTTCAAAGGTTAAGAGTTCTCTCCTCTAGAATTGTCAAACCTCTGCCAAAAATTTTTAAGCTCCGTTTTATGTAAAAGGCTTCTCACCAAGGACAATGTTAGGAATGATTCATAGCTTGGATGATTGGAGGAGACCAATCAAGTAAACCACAAGAATAGTCGATCATACTCAACATAATGACCCACCCATATATTCAAAAGCATTATCAATATAAGTATTTATTGTACCATAACGAATCTATCAACTAGGGGTTTTGCATGTAGATTAAACTAATTAATTAATTGAATCCACATGCTTCCACTGTATTAATTGAATGTTTCTACCTCTCAATTCATAACAACAGTATCATAGCTTAATCTAGAAAAATCTAGAAAAATGATGAGTGTTCTATACAAAATTTCATTGCATGATACTTTATTTTGATATTAACTAGAGGCTTATGACATTAGGATTTAAATTCTTAGATTTTTGTAAACCCAATTTATTGGGTATAGAAGCTTTGTAATTCTTCAGTGTTTTCAATTTAAATTGGGTAATGATGAGAACAAAGAACACCAAGAGGAAGAAGAAGAGGATCGAGCACCGTGTGCACGAGGTGGGGTTCTTGTTAAGTCATTAAAGTCCTATTGCAACAATTAGATTTTTTTTATCTTTTCCTAATATATTTTAAACAGAACCAGTTCTTGATATACATTTTAAGCCCAAATGTTATACGTACATTTTTTAGAATGTTAAATATTCTTTTGCTTTAAAAAATATCTACAAATGTATTATGTTCTTTGTTATATTGTTTAGTGTGAGGATATATTTATAGAGCGGTGTTGTTTGCCACTCTTATCATAACGACGTCGTCTCTCATTCTCTCCTTCTTCTCCTTTTTGTTTCTTCTCTGTAAACGTGTCGTTTTTTCATTTGTTATTGTGTAACCAATTCTTTGCCATTGTGTGTGTAAAGACCCGACCCTTTAAGGGTCCCTCAAAACCCTTACCCCAAGTGCATGAATTAATAAACTTGAAATCATTTAATGAGACACACTAATTTATTAATTCTTCAATGGTTTAAATCATCAAAACATAAGTTCAAAAAGATTCGGAGTACTCCTTCAAAGGAAATAAGTTACAAAAGGAGGGAAAAACACACAGTTCTTTAAAAGTAGTTTAAACGTTAAAACACAAGTTCCTCAGCAAGCAAATATGAAAAGGAAAAAACTAAACAGGATGCAAGACGTAAGAAGGACTCGATATGCCCATGGTCTCCGCTGCACCAGATCAGCCATCCTGGTAAAGCCCGTGCGTACCTGTGGGTTACCACAAAAGAAAGAAAAGGGGGGGGGGGATGAGTATTATACTCACCGAGATATAAAATAATGAGTTCGTTCATGCATAAGAACGTTAAATAATGAAAATAACGAAAATCAGACAATCAGGGGACTCAAATACAACGATGTCGGGGCAACCCGAAGGCTAAGCCATCCCGATCCCTCATGGTTCACACACCGGGGCATCCCTACTAGAGATAAGCCTACCTGGTTTCGTCCTCTTATATAACAACGGGGCAACCCATTTAGGGCTAGGCCAACCTGGTTTCGGAATATATGCAGGTGTAATATATGCAGGTATCACATAGTAAAAACTACAATCTCACAAATAATATCAAACTTGTACACGGTTACACCTAACTAACATTATTCAAACTTATCTAACACACATTTATTCAATCAAAGCAGTTCAAGACAAGAGTTAACCCCCTTACCTTGGTCGTTATCTACTCCAAGTACTCCTAAGTGCCCGAATTGCGACTTCCAGAAGTCTCTCCTACAAAAACTTGTAAAATAGGGTTAGAACTTCAAAATTAGGCCCTAAAAGTATCAAAAACGGATCCAGAGCGTCGAAATTACCCAAAAACAAGTATCCGGAAATTTTTCGGCGACCGACGGCGGTGCGTGGCCGAAAAAATGGCCGGAGAAAGCAACGACGGCGTTGAGGCTCAGCGGAACGTGAGCGAGGCGCACGGAGACAAAAATGTCGCAAGTGGGATGCGTCGCCCGTGCTGGATGGTCGAAAGCAGGCTCGGAAATCACTCAGGCTCGGGAGACAAGAAGACAGGTCCTGATTCGTTGGCCAATACGAAGCTGGGGATCTCTAGCAACGGTGGCGGCTATCGGCACACGTGCGGGACAAAGAGACAGGCGACGTGATGGTGGCAGGTTCTGTCACGGCTTCTGATTGGGTGTCGTTGTCTCTCTCTTCACGCGATTGGTCGAAACTGCTGGCGCGACTTTCCGAGGCGACAAGGCTATCGGCGGCGCTGACGCTGTCGGCACCTTAAACAACGTCAATGATTGGCTGTCAGAAGCTGTCGGCGCAGAAATCCGTCGATAATGATTGTGTGGCAGAAGCTGTCAGAAATCGTAGAAAACGAGAGGAAAATGGTTGGGCAGCGCTGAAATACACAGAACTAATCAAAACCCTAATTATTTGGTCTCTTTTGTCCTTTTATATAAGGACAAAACAGATGGCATAATTTACAAAAATAGCCCTAGACCTAAAAATTTTCATTTTACCCCTAGTTTTGATCAATTTCCGATTTCACACCTTTCGAAATAAAACTTTAAAAAAATACTTGTAACTCTAAATAAAGTTCAAAACGACCTCCGGGATTCCCGGTAAGTCTAAATCAAACAAACTAACCTTGAGAATAAGGGAAAAGTCGGGCTATCTGAGTGTGTATTTATAGTGGCCATTTTCTTATCAATAAGATATCATCATTTTCTGCTGCTTGTCGTTTTCGTCTGTGCTCTCTGTAATCAAATTATTTCTTTGAGTTTTTGTCTGAGAATTTATTATTTATCATAAATAACCAATTAAGTCTTAATGTTAATAGAGTGATATGAATGCAAGTAGAGCTGGATGAAGTGTGTGCATAATGGGTTGAATTTCATGAATATTACATGTGAGGATTCATATTTTTTTTATCTATACAATTATTTTGGAAGCAATAAGATGTTTGTTTGTTGGTGGATATATTTTGAAAAACTACAAACTTTGTTGTATACAATAAGTTTTAGAAATAGTTAGGCAATACAATTAAAATCCAAATAGTTTTTTATATTAATAAATTTTAAAATGTGGTTCCATATGATTTTCAATTAGGTAAAACTTTAGTATTTGAAATATATATTGTATTTGATGCTTATGTCGAGTCGTTGAAATTGTAATTTATTTTGGAAATTTTCAACTAAGATATCATTATGTATATATTTACATGATGAACAAGATAGATTAGATAAATGAGACTGAAATTTGAATATATATATATATATATATATATATATAAATAAACCTGAACCAAAATTTTTCTTGATAGTTATACAATGTCAACAAAACCATCACATGACACTTTAATAGTGTAAACTACTTATTGATTTGACATTTGAAATATACCAACTATAAAAATAAATAACACTTTTTCAAGTGTCAATTGTAGTGACTTTAGTTGACACTAGATCAATAAACATTTTTTAAAATGTAAACTATACTTTATAGTTGACATTCTATGCACATCGACTAACACACTTTTTTGAAATAATGATTTATAATTGTATATATAAGTTTTGTAGTTCATCTTCATGATTGCTTCTGATCATTTATATTATAGTTTTGTAGTTGTTTTAGATGACTAAATTCATTACTTTGTATATAGGAGTTTTGTAAACACGTGGACTTTATTTTTAGAATTGTAATATTTTGCTGTAATTCTAACCAATATCTTGATTGATTTTTTTAATAAAAAGTTCCTTTATAAATTTAGTTTCACTGTTAACTTTCATTCACAATTGAACTATTTTTGTTTGAGATTTGATTGGACCGAACACATATTAAAAAACCATATAATTGTTAAAGTTGGACACCTTGAGTCACGGGCAATCGATCATTAATAAACTTTAATGACTAACAATTTTAAGGATGGACACCTTTCACAACCCGTCATAAAAACTCTTCAATGATTGTCATCTATTATGACAAGTATGTTTGATGATGAGAAAAACACCTTTCGTAACGACACTATATTAATATCAGTATCTTTTAATGACATTAATTGGATCTTCATACGTTGAGTGCTTTTATTGACAAACACGTTTTATGATGGACTACCACCATTAAAGATTGTATGTCATGAAAGACCTTTTATGTCACCTTCTTTCATATTGAGCTCGTGTCTGACATAAAAGTCTTACTAATTATGTCGGTAACTAATACATGTTAACATATCAGCTTCTCTCTTTATGAACCTGGGAATAATGAGCACATAACTATTCCTAATGGTAGCTTGTCCAAGAATATTTCATTTATTATGTCGAAGTTCATATAACGTTGCAACCAAAAAGTATGCGAAAAATTTCAAAGAACTAAAAACATAAAACTAAATATCACTTGTTGAATAAAACCTTTGATTATAACCGTATGAATATGTCTAAAACAACTTAAATATTTAATAAAAGCAACAAAATAGAAAACACAGGAATAATTTACGTGAAAAAATTCAAAAAAAATATGAAGATTAAAATTGATGCTTAAAATTATTCCTAAATAGTAAATTTCTTGTTATCTTTTAAAGATTAAATCTTATTCTCCATAAATATTTTCTGAAATATGTTTACATTTTTTTCATTTCTTGTATTAAAATTAATAAAAGGAAAAAATATATCATTTGGTATTCAACGTTCAAAAATCAAATTTTAACTTTAAATTTTGAGATTTGGTCCACTTTAGTCCATGAACATTCAAAAGTCCAATTTTAATCCCTAAAGTTTTTTATTTGCTTTGTTTCAGTCCAACGTTAAAAAAAAAAAAAAAAAAAAAAAAAAAAAAAAAAAAAAAAAAAAAAAAAATTATTGATCATTATAAATTTTTGTTTTAAAAAAATTACCATCTTCTTCCATAAACTTTTTAAATTATTCACATTTTATTTTTGATTGTACTAAATTAAAACTATTAATGTAACATCCGGGGTTAGGAGGGGTACGTACATGAATGAACCGAGTCCACATCTGTATGAGAGAGATCTTAGAATATAGTCTCATGGTTAAGAAAGACTTAAGAGAATTGATTTGTAATACCTATATCGATAATGTGCACTTTTTTTTTGGTGGCTCAATCGAAGAAACTTCATAGTTAAGCGTGCTTAGCTTGAAGTAGTCCCGAAATGAGTGACCTTGTTGAACCATTTCAATTTTAGCTTCAAATTTTCTATAGCGACCAATTTTATTTTTTAATAAAGTACAAATCAAAAATTGGACTTTTGAAAGTTCATGAACTAAAATGGAACAAATCTCAAAGTTTATGTACTAACATTGAATTTTTAAAAGTTTGTTCACGTACCAAAATGATATTTTACCCTTAATAAAATTATTTAGATAGATTTGGGAAAAAAAAACGGTTGAATTTGAAATAATAGAATTAAGCTGATCTTATTCTAATAATTGATGAAAATAATACGATAATACTCTTCTTAAATAGGAGAAATTCTATTCATCAAACAACGTAAACTTACAATAAGGAATAACTTACAAAAGGAATAAAACTAAGTATGGATTAAAATAAAATAAAATAGTTCAACACTCACCTCTAACGTGGTGCAATGATATTTGGCATAGCTAGTTTTTCAATAAGTTTGTCCAATTGTAACCAGAAGCCCTTTAGTCAAAGTATTACTAATCCTTTGTATATGTTGGTGTTTAATCATCCTCTCACTTTTGTTGAATTGGTCGTCTGTTGGTAAGTATGCGATGCAAGTTACTCCGCTACTAATTTTTCTCCTTAATAAATGATTGTCAATTTCAATATGATTGGCTACGTCACGAAGGATCGGGGTATGAGCAATGAAGATAGCACATTTATTGTCACAATGAACTCGAAAATGTGTTGCTTTTGTGATAGTTAGCTCATCTAGAAGCTTTCTATCCTTATACCTTCAAAGATGCCATAGGCTGAAGCTCTAATTAAATTCAACTTCATCACTGCTTCTTGCTACGATACTTTATTTTTTTACTTCTCTTTTAAAAAAATTTCCTCCCATAAAAGTACGATAATAACTTGATGTGTAGATTTTCTATTTGTAGTGCTTCCTACTCAGTCAGTGCTATTGTAAATTTCAATATCCAAACTCCAGTAGTTAGAAAACGGAGAAGTGGTGATGGGCAGCGATCGACATATTTGATATATAATGTCAGGCTCTAGCCTGCCATCTATACCGAGACATAAAAAAGGTTTGAAGATCATGACCATTAAAGATGACACGTAGAAAACTACATTGTTAATAATTGGTGGCAAACTAAGATGCTCGTCATTATATGTCTTTGATGAGATACACACTTGTCATTAATAATTTTTTTAAGACATCTATTGCCTGTTATCAATGCTCTTTTATTACATCTAATGTCTATCATCAATTCTTATTTATGACAATTCATTCCTGTCATCTTTTATAATAATATATCTGTCATCAATTCTCATTTATATCACCTGTCATAAATTCTTTTTTAGAACTTATTATGCTTGTCATCAGTTTTTTTTTATGACTGACTTTCCATGTCATCAATTCTTTTTTAACATTGCCTTTCAGTTTTAATCTTTGAAGAAAGGCTAATATTTGATTTTTTTTTTTTGTCACTAAAATATGGGTTCAAATTTTTTTAAAAAAAAATTGACCATGTGGGATTCATGATTTATTGTTACATATACAATATATTTTGTGCATTTTGTGAATCGCGATCGTTTGTGCCAGACATTAAAAATTATACACCTTACAAAAAAAAATCATGATGATAATTTGCATATTACAAGGAAATTATAAACAAACTTTTAACTTCTCAACAAATTAAAACACATGGTAAATAAGAAGATACAACCACTAGAAAATTTGGCAACACAATGTCTCAATAATGCGATTCTCAAAAGTTTATTCACTTTATAACAATCCAATATCAAATAATAAAATAGTCATTTAGTTACTTAGTTGACCATTCGGTAGATCAACTATATCCTAGGCAAGATGGAAGAGGATTCGAACCTATAACTTAATTTGATTGATGAACCATTAAGTTAACATTATATGGTCCATATAAAAATGAAAAGCATATTTTAACTAACATAGAATAACCAACGATAACACAATTCAATTGACATGATACATGATTGAGTAAACAATACTATGAGATTGATGGAGTTTGAAAACTTTTAACCTCTTAATAACAAGAGATGTCCCCAAAATTCTAAATGATGCGAATGGGCGCAGAAATATTTGTAGGGGATGCCTATAAATTAATGCCACAAAGGAGGTTCAAACTTGGATCCTCAAAAGAAACATACCTTCAAAACTCGGTCTTCCGAGACCAACTACACCGCCCTTCGAGGGCAACCTCAAATATTTAATATATTTTCTTTTCAATGACCAAGAGTTTCATTATTTACCCAAGTAATTCTTTTTCAATAGAGAGTTAAATGTTTTTTTTTTTTTTTTAATAGAAATGGTTAGTTTTACATAAACTTTGTTTGATGATGTAACAATTAATATAAACGTTATAGGCTTTTATAGCCTTTGCATGCCGTGAAGTAAAAAAAGGTATGTGATGCAAGGAATCCACTTTTCAGTGTCATGGCATCAAATGTAATTGTGCTAAAACATTTAGAAATAAGGGCATGTTTAAGGTACAAGGATCTAGGACGAATGAGAAAAGAAGAAATCTTCGGTCTTATCTCATCAATCACTATTTTATTTTTTTTTATCTCTTTATTTTCCTAAATTATTATTTCAAGGATTTATTTAATTGATTTTGCTTATTCAATTTTGAATGTCCTTACTAAAAGGGTTAGTGATGCATTGGTTTCATTATCTAGTGGTAATCTAGTTAAACACCACGTCACGGGTTTGATTCTAGAAATTGGTATTTGACTCTCATTTATTTGAGAGCATTTGTGGTCTCTCATTGAGAGAATATGGAATCGTGTACCTATATTATTTGTGAAGGCTCACGTTGGCTTTTTGGTCTTTTACATTGGACCGTCCATTTTTTCTGCTATAGATGCAAATAGTTATACATGATATTTTATTGTTTTTTTTATTATACCTACAAAATCCCCTAGTTTTTACTTTGGAAAAAGAAAGAAACATTGTGCGAAGAAATATGCAAACATTTATTACTATTTCTCTCGTTACCAATTAGTTTTGAGATAGATGTCTACACTTTCTAATATAGTATTAAAGTCCATAGACCTAAACAGATGTACCGATTAGTAAAAATGCATGCAAGTTGATCACACATTTATGCATGTTTGATTCTTTTTTGGTAGCCCAAGCTATAGAAAGAAAAAAAAAACCCCACCATATCCAAATGTAAAACCTTAGTTACCCTTCCAAATAATGAGTATTGTGTTCCATATGCACAGTGCAAGAATTAATGGTTCCATTCTTCATGGGTTGGATGAAAAACTTTAGTTAGGGTTTTGAATTAAAGAAGCCAAAAAAGGGTTCACCCATAGCAATAACAAACCAAAAGAGAGAAATTTAAAGAAAGGGGAAAGAAATATGTATATAGATATTGAAATGGGTATATAAATGCTAGCTAGTAAGCTTTATGATAATGTGTTCTTGTTTCAAATCCAAATTTACCAGAGAACATCAAAAAAACCCAAATTAAAACATCAACACCAAAAAAAAAAGAAGCAAATGATTTGAAAATATGAGATCTCTTATAAATTTTATTGTTGGTAGGTGGCTGTTCTGTTGTTGTTGTTGCTGCAGCAGCAGCTGGTTTCTTTCCTAACTCATGTCTGTCTAGAAACCTGTGAGACCAAAATTCCAACATAAATAATCTTAGTCATCATCATTCTTCTTTTGTTTTTCTGTTTTTTTTTTTTTGGATTCATTGAATATGGAATAGATATTAAAAAATACTTAAGATTATCATATGAGATGCCATTTCAACAGCATATCCAGATGACAAACTTCATGGAATCCTGGAAAGTTTCTTTTCTGCCAAACAAATCAAATTTATGTTTTTTTTTTTAATTTACATGTTTTTTTGGATGTTTAATCAAACTAATATTTACTAAATACTCCAAAAATAAATTAGATCTATACGAGCTTTTGACCTACATCGTTATTTCTAAATATTTAAAAGAAATCTTTATTTTAAATACTAATTTTAAATATTATATTCAAACAAGCTTTTAACTGTTATCACTGTTTTTAAATACTCAAAATAAAACTTCATTCTAAATACTAATTTTTCTATACACCGAAAATCTCAATCAGGTTTTTGACATCTACCATAAATGCAATAGAGATAAGGAGTTTGATCCCTATCCTTCAATTATAAATATAGGAACAATAACATTTGCAGCTTAATCAAGAAATTTACAATAAGATCATATGTATATTAATTTCTTTGTTAAATAGAGATGTTTGTATTTTTGACAGGTTAATCTAAGTTTTTGGGTTCCAATTTTAATTTCCATTTATTGCCAAACTAAAAAAAAAGTTTGATGTGGTTTGATATTATTTTATGCTGGCTATTTACATATACATTTGTCTGAATATAAATAAATAATATAATTGTCTGTTCTTTCTTTTCCAATGAAAAGAATCTTAGTCAATTAAAGCACCCAGTATATACTTTTATTCCTGAATTTGAGGACATTTTTGGATTCATTTGCATAAATCCACACCAAATTATGTTGCTATGTTTTGATACTTATTTAATGACTACCAATGTGACAAAAAGGATTACAAATCATATTAGGATTACAAATCAAATATTATTAAATAAAAAATATTCTGTTAATTTATACCAATTTTCTTTCTTTCATTTTTCTTTTTCCTCATACATTAATGTTTATGAAAATTTTAAATTATACCTTAATTATTTTGTGGAATACAATTTATTTTTTCTAAATAAAAGTTAAGTGTAGGAAAGTTTCATGTTTATTTGTAGATTATTTTCTTATAAATTCTTACCCACATACCCCTTTTTTTTTTTTTTCTTTATACTTGATCTAATTACACTTTTTCATGCATACACCTCTTTTTCACACATTCTTAGCTAGTATCTGTATACTTTTCTTTTTCACAAAGGACATCAACACACTTCTCAGATCTAAGATTGTGTATTGGTCGGGGTTAAAAATGATACATGAATACATGTGAGTCTAGATTCTAAGAAAAATTCATGAATAAGAAATTATTGAAAAAAAGTATCGATAATTACTAGTCATATTCAACAAGATATGTACTTTTTGTTTCAATAGTTGAATTGTAAGAATCTTATAGTTTAGTGTGCTTAATTTGGAGAAATTTTAAGTTGAGATTTTTGAGAATTTTCTTAAAAATCGTGTAAGTGTGAACAAAATATGTTGAAAGAATTTGTGTTAGTTTGTGTTGGATAGTTTTTTAATTACTCTTAGAAGCAGTTCAAGGAAAGTGGGTAACATGACTGATCACAAGAGATACAGGAAAATGTCGTATACAAGAAGTGTCGAATATGAATCTCATCAAATTTTGGATTACGGCGTTACACAAAATGTGAATTCAAATTCACACCTATGTTTACCTTGACATTTCAATGTATCTCTTGCAACCTTTGTCTTGTCGCCTTGAACTACTTCTAAAAATGATGATAACTATCTCTACAATATTGAACCCAGATCCTATCTCTATTAAGTAGTTGTCTTAGAATTTTTTTTTACAAAAAAAAAAAAAAAAAAATATCTAAGACAACTACTTTAATGGACGTTTAACTTTAATGATGTGTTTGTTTGTAAAACTGTAGAGTGTTTATTTTGATTGTTTAGAAATGAGGAGTTATTTTGAGTGATTATAAAAAAAAAAAATTGTAATAATAGCTCGTTTGTATAAGATTTTTAAAAAATGATAATAAAAGCTCGTTTATAAAATCTCCATAACCACTCAAAACAAACATCCCCTAAAATTTCTATAAATGAATCTCCCAGAGGAAAGAGGGCACCTTTTTAATATAAAACTATCCACTTTTAAAGTATTTCTTTTCCATATTTGTATATTCTTAAGATCTATTTCATTCAGATATCGATACCCATTTGTGTACCTTTCCTAAAACTATTTAATTACCCACATTTTCTCTATAAACACAAACTTTTATAAACTAATATTTCATCACATATTTATTCCCCCAATTTATTTCAGTAATTAACCTTCCAATTGAAAAAAAAATAAATAAATAAAAAACCATCTTAATTAACTACAAGCCATTCCCCAAAAACCCTCCTTGTAATTAAGATTAGAACAAACATCCAAATGATAGAAATTATTCATTAAGCATCCCTCAACAACCCAAAAAATTGCAACCCACATTTGTTTGATTAATTGTTTGCATATGATCTGTTTATTATTAATCTTTTAAAATTTAAAAAGAAAAATGAAAAAGAGTAATAATGAATTACCAGAAAATAGCTTTCACCATGCTGTAAACTGTGCAGTGAGATTCCAAATTGATTGGTAAGAACTGGGAGTCCTGATGAATGAACTAACACTGTCTCTTCCCCAAACATTGCCCTCATGTCTACTGCTCCTTTTGCCACTTCTGTTGCTACTCCATTTATAAATATTATAATATTACCTTCAAAAAACAAAAACATCATTCATTTCAACATCCACAAAAACAAAAAAGAAAAAGACATGTTTGTTCCAATGTTCTTACAAAAATTAATTTAATGTCCAAACCACCAGATCCACAACCCAGACACCAGCATCAATTTTAATTTTCAGAACTGTTTGTAATTGTAATTCTTCATAAACTAATGAAAACAAGTTTATACTGATTTTGATTCTCCATTAGTGAAAAAACTGAATTAAAGATTAACCCTTTTTTTTTTAGACTTTGTTTTTGTACTTCAATTATTATTTATTTGAATTTTTTTTTTTTTTTTTGAGGGTTTGGAGAAACATGCATAGCGATACCTGGTTGAAATTCTAAGTTTGGGGTTTCCGAATGACAAAACAGCGGAGTTATAGCCATGGGATGATCAATTTCAGAGAAACCTATACGAGTATCCGTCATCGAATAACCGCTTCCGCTACCGCCGCCATCTCCACCGACCTCAGAAGCGGAGGAGGACGAGCCTCCTCCTCCTCCGAAGTAAGAAGAGGAAGCAGAAAAATTCATACCACCTCCACTATTACTACCTCCACAACCACCATCATAACTAATTGCACCACCATCCTGGTGACCCGTCGCCGCCAGAAGCTGACGCTGGCGGCGACGAGACCGAGAACGGCGATTCTGAAACCAGTAGAAAACATTGGCATCTCCAACAGAGCCAAATTTCTCAAGCAACTTTCTAATTCTAACAGTCTCGTCTTTGGGAGGGTTAACCATTCCACTGTTGAAAATGGACTCCAAAATCAGAATCTGCTCCGGCTTCGGCGTCCACCGTGATCTGACCGGCTCCGACCTCTCCGAGCTGTGATTTGGACTGTTTGGGTCATCTCCATGATCCTCCATAACAAAAGCTAGGGATCAAGAACACAAAATATATTAAAAAAGAAATTGAAAAGTGTAGTATAAAAATGATGTCTTTGTTGCAGTTCCCTCTTTGAAAACCTAGAGATCACAAATATATATATATAGATAATAATTAGAGATATTTATGGTGGGTGAAAATTAATAATTGCCCTTGGGTGTTTTGGAAAACTATATTTCCCAACAATATTCTTGATTTTAACAAATAATATTGGATTCCTTGTATGATAAAATTGTCTTTTCACACTCCAAGGGCTAGAGGGTGCACCAATATATATAATGAGTTTATTAAATAATAATATTCTATTCATTTTATGACTATGTGGTTTTCATTTTCAACAATTAATTTTAGGTTCTTAGGGATATCTTAATGCATAAGTTTTTACCATTTGTAAGTAATTCTTTTTAAAAATTACATTTTTTTTCTTTTTCTTTTATGGTTTAAACAATATTTCAAATAACCATGTACATTTTTCCAATTAATATATTAATCTAGCTATGTTTTTGTTTTGATTTAACAAAAATGGAAGATAGAGATTCAAATTTATGATATTTTAGTTATGTATATACATGTATGTTATTGAATTAATGTCTTTGTTAGCTTCAATATTATATAATCGTGCTTCCAAATTTCGAACTTAATAGACTAGACTTCTAAAAAATGAGACTTCTAAAAAATGCATAGATTGAAAATTTGCTAAGTCTTTATCAACGCGAAATTGCCTCTTGTAATAATTTCAGTGTTTCATTAGATAATATGACATTTTATATCAAAACTCTTCATTTGGAACGATATGCGTATTTCCAGCAATGTTCTTTAAGATGCCGTTTTTTTAAGATAGTGTCATAAAGAAAACTCCATCTTAAATAGATTGGGTTCAAATTACTCACTTAGCCTTATTTGAATAGGAATCTTTGGGATTAAATACCCACTTAATTTTTGCTAGTTTAGATTGAGTTTAAATTATCTCCTTAGGATTATGTATTTTAGTTTAATCAAAATTAAAAACTAATATATTCATTGAGAGCTCTTATACCAAATTGAATAATATAAAGTTTCACCTCCAATTGACAGAAGTTGAAAATCCCTTACCACTATATATGAAACAAAAATGAGTATTTTCAACGTGGTTTAATTAAAAAAAAAAAAAAACAATAATCTATGAAAATTTTGTTTGGATGAGTTTAGTTTCTCTATTCATTAAAAAAAAAAAACAAAGTAAATCCTTGAACTTAAACTTTAGAGAGCATAACTGCTCAAATTCGTAACGTAGATGTTAAACTGAATATCAAACAATGAAACCAAGACGTTATTAAGTCTTAAACTTAAGCTCATATAAGTTAAAAAAAAAATAAGTTCTGATCTTGCAACTTCGTATCTAGGAAAATTTTGTTTATGTGGGCAACTCTATCTAATTTCATTTATGGCTGAAGATATATTTGGTAAAAATGCCAATTTCCCCTCAAAAAAAAATAAAAGATAAATAAAAATAAAAGATAAAAAAAGGTTTTCTCAACCATTTTTTCGGTTTATGAAAAATTGTTATAATCACACAAAATTCTCTTTCCGACTTCAATTACATACACTTTCTTCAAAACTTATACTACTCATACCATTTGTTCCAATCTCCACAAAAAAATACAAAAAATAAAAAAGTTAACTAAAGTCCGTACATCAAACTTCAAAACAAAACAACCGTAATCTTTTTACAGTGTTTAGAGCAAATTGCATTCTTGCATATTTCCACATTGAATTATTCTCTTCTAAAATTTACCAAAATTTCAACAGTTAAGATCGAAAATGTTTGAGCAGACTAACGTTAATATAATTAGAAAATCTTATTAAACTAGTCAAATTTAGAAAATAATTACAATCATTTACAAAAATAATAAATGTAGTTATTTTACTTTCTTAAAATTTACTTACATTTATAATTTATAACTAGTTGATGAGAATAGTTATTCGAGGGTGATTGGATTTTGGTGTTGAGAGAGGAAAGGAAGAATTCAAACGTCTTGTTTATTTTTAGTACATCGCAACCTCTTCTCAAGTCTCTCTCCACTCCTCTTCAACTTCTCTCTCCAACATTTCATCAAACCTCAAATCAAACTTTATATTAAATTTAATCTATAACAAAAACATTCTAAAACACAAATCTCAATCAAACTTTATACTAAACTTAATATAAAATAAACATCTTCTTTCATTAAACAAAAATTTCAATAAGATTTTTAAACATCTTCTCTCTAAAACATCAATTTCCAAACAAATACTTCATATTCCCAACTTACTCAATTTTCTCTTATTTCTCCGTTTTCTCTCCTCTCATGAACTCCAAAATCCTATCACCCCTAATAAAAATGTTTCTCACTTATATGCCGAGAATATGACTCCTTTGATATTGTTGATGAGCTCGTGTCTTTGGGAACCCATTTTAAAGCAAAAAGACTCCAAACAAATAGTAATATGAGATTTCGGTTGCAATTTTAACAATTTTCTCCTCAAACAAAGTATTAGCGAACTAGACAATGCTAACTTTTTTGTTCACCAAGAGGTTAATAACTTTGGTCACATACTCAACCCGAACTATGGCGAATGTATTAAGTTGGCCGGTATATCGCAGTTTAAGTATTGATTAACTATAATCTAATTAATAAATTAAAGTTTAGGGATGGAGTTTTTAAATCTAATTAAGGGAACAAGAAAGCAAAAGTTCAGCCTGTTTTCAAAAAGCTAGTCATATATAAACATATACCTTTGCTGATTTAAAACGGCAGTAGTAGTTGGATTATTTGTCTATGCCTAAGCTAGCTACCCCTACAATTAAAGTGGGTAATATCATTAACAATGAACATCCCCTCTTCTTAGCTTCTAAATAATTAACTTGTTTGAATCAATTTGCAAGTTAGTTAACAATGAATATATATCCATCATTCTTATCCTATGTGAATTTCAAGGTAAAACTTTTGGCTATGTAAAGAAAGAAGATGAAATAGGATGTACACAATTATTAGGATACCTTGGGTATTTTAATTCATTTGTCTTCAAAGTTTTGACTTTTTTTTTTAGAAATCAAAGTTTTGACTTTTGTTATTTTACTTTACTTCAGTTTCCTCCAACTTTTGGTCATCAATGAATCAGTTAAAATTCAGCAGTTAAATGCAGATTGTATTGCCAAATTCGGAAAGGGGCTTTGGAAATTGTAATAATGCTGGGATATTTAAAAGAAATGAAATTTTATTTGAATTTGAATTATAGGTAAAGACACACCTATTCAAGTAATTCAAATGCATAATTTTCATCAAAATATTAATAACCAAAATAAGTTAGCGGCTCGTTAGTTTCATTGTTTGATGGTAATTCAGTCTATATCTTTCAATTTGCACTAAAAAAAAATCACTTATCATTACATTATTTAGATTCCATTTGATTTTTTTTTTTTTAATTTAAGTCTATAACTACTATTTCTAAAGAAAAGATGAAACGTGCATAAAAAATTTGGGTAAATATAAGTTTAAATTTTAAAAATTAAAAACTAAAAACTAAATAGTTATCAAATGGGACTGTAATTTTCATTTTCCTTAAAGAAGAAAAAGAAGGTCATCGAGTGGGTAATTTCAAATTTTAAAAATAAAAATAAAACTTAAAAGGCCCATGATTTCATACTCCTTCCAAAATTTCAATTTGCTCTTCCATATATTGATCTATCATCTCCTCTCACAAAACTGCTATATCTTTCCAAATGTTTTCCCAATTCCATATCTCGACCCCATATTCAATTCTTCTTGAGCCATAATTTCAACGGTTTAACTTGTCATTGCGTCTTCGATCGTTGAGATATGCCTTTGAATTATGATGGTCACCATTTACTTAGTCGAGGGTCTTGCTGCTCAGTCAGCGAGTCAAGGTCCAGGGAAGATGGCTTCGAGAACAACGCCTCTGAAACCTAGACAAAATTATAATTGGATTTATGTTTTTGTATTTGGGCTTTTTCTGTATTTGAATAGTTTTTGTAATAGAGTTTGATAAGAATACACTATAGAAACTCTCATTAAAATAGAGAATAAGCAAATATAAACACATACAGATTTATGTGATTCACTAATGGTGAGTTAGCTACATCTACAGGCAAAAAGAACAATTTTATTAAGGAAAAATGAATACAAAATGTCTGTAACAACACGAATTTCCTTTCATCCCCTATTTCCAAGGTTAGTTTTGTCATTTTTTGGCTTACCAGGATTCCCGGGGATCTTTTTAAAAATTGTTTTGGTTTATTTTTGCTCATTTAAGTTATATCTCAAAACATATGAAGTCGAATTTTGAAAAATATGGGTAAAATGGTCATTTTTAGCCCTATGGGCATTTTTATAATTTTGCCAATCGTTTTCAGCAGCAGCCAGTGAATCTCTTAGTTTTTTGCAATTTCGGACGACTCTCGGCTGCAGTCGCTGACAGTTGCCTCGTCTTCGGTGCGGTTGAATCTCATGCTCCCCGCGACCGCCAGCATCAGCAAATAAGAAGCATCCATGTCACAAGCTTGCAGACGCCCCCAGCTCACTACCATCGAAAGACTGATGTAGCTTTCTGTGCCACCCAATCCGAAGCTGAGGTTTTGTCGCCTGAGTCCGATTTGTCTCTCGAGCCTATCGACGCATCTTCTGAACCTGTTTTCAGGCATTCCGCGCACGCCATGTATCCCGAGCCTGCAGATTTTGTCCCCTACTCGTCTGATTCACGCGCTGGTGAGCTCCTCCTCCACGCGCCGCCGCCGATCACTTATCTGGCCACGTGCCACCGTGGGTCGCTGAAAAATTCTCAGATACTCTATACTGGGTTATTTTGAAGCTCTAAATCCTTTTTTGATAGTTTTAAGGGCTATTGTTTACTCTTTGACCTTGTATTGATCAAATTTCATTGGAGAAATGTCTAGGACTCGTAGTTCGGGCACTTGTTAGCGCATTTAGATGCATGATTATATCATTGGCTTGGGCTCATGTGACTAATTATATGCATGATTAGGGGAATTGGATGAACGTATCTGACAACTGGTTATGTATTTTGTGATTATTACTTATGTGATGTTTGGATGTTACCACCTTAAACTGTTGCTTGATAATGTTATGCCATGATGTGACTGAATGTGAACCTTCACTCTATAACCTATATCAAGGTCGGGGTTGGCTTAGCCCTATTAGGGTTATCTTGGCAACATTAGCTATAACCGACCCGGGTTGGCTTAGCCCTAGCAGGGTTGCCCTGGCGTACTAAACACGAAGGATCGGGATGTCTGAGCCCCTAGGGTTGCCTCGACACTTTTACGCATTAAATTCATCGTTGATTCATTCGTTCATTTCTATTTATCGTATTCATGCTCTATACTGATCCTACGTTAAGGACTCCTTACTGGGTTTAATATACTCACCCTTTTTCTTTAATTATGTGGGCATCCAAAGGTACACACGAGCTTTATCAAGATGGGTGATCCGGCGCAGGGGAAACCATGGATCTATCCCTTGGTTTTGCATCAATGTTTACTCTTATTTCTTGGATTTTACTTGAGAACATGTGTTTATTGATTTTCTACTTTGTCGAACAGTTTTTACGAATCGAGTACCTTGTTTTTGTTGATTTGCGAACTCTTCGTTGAATTATTTAATGAAGCATTTACTCGTTATGTCCTAATATTTAAGGTTGTTTTACTCATGTACATAGGGTAAAGGCCTGGGTTGGACCCTGAAGGGTCGGGTCTTTACAATGTCGGTTTTATATCATGGATGCTCCATTGTGAGCCCTAAACCGTCAAAGAGGCAAAAGCTTGACGAAGATGAAATGCACCCAACCATCGTTTTCTCACCCCTCACCATCTCAACCTTTATCTACTTCTTCAAGAACATAAGTTGATATTAAGTTATTTATTGTGTACATATTTGTGTGCGAATTGATTAGGTAGTTTCTTTCAATTACTTATAGCAGAACTGAATACGTTAGCCAAATTAGCAGCAAAAGTCTTTTTTAGAATTAGTTCGACAAAATTCTCTTCTTTGAATTGATTTTAATTCGATGCAGTGGATACAATTTTAAACATTGTTATTATTAGCCTATTTTATTGCAAGTTCTAATATTTGTCATTGGACGTGTTCAAAATATTTAAAAATCTAATTTTTTTAATGCCATGACATGCAATATCAGGTCATATGCTTTTTTTTGCTTAACTATGTTCCTTGTGTTTTGTTTTTTTCTTTTTCATTATCTTAATGGGATTCAAGTAACAAGAGAGTCTATTTTTCATTTGCTATTTTTCATTTGAATCTTTGCTTTAGTGAGGGTTCCAAACATTGTGTTATGTCAATGCACAATGCATCTCATCCAAATGAGATCTTTATTAGTTTTAACTATCAACAAGAATATAGCTGCAAATCTCCCATCTGTAGGCATCAGTTCAACAACTTACCTAGGCACTAACCACCTAACTAACAAGCTTGTGTATATATAAATAAACATCAGTTAAATCACACTAGTGTAAGAGAGTTGTGTATGCATGCTTGTGATATGTGTTGATCAAAATGGTGTATTTCGTCTATCATTTGTAATGAAAATCACTCACATGTGTGTGTTCTCTCGACAATATGTCCTAGTTGATGAACCACGTTAATCCCTTTGTCTATTCTCTAGTTTTTCACTCTTCTCTTTGTTCTGCTTTGTGTTCGATTTACAATTTCCTCATAACAAAGCCTAGAGAGCATTAGATAAAAAAAAAACTCAAGAAAGAATTAAAAGAAAGAAATGTATGGAAAGAACTCATACTTGAAGAGATTTGTGGTTGAGCTGAGGCTACATTTCGTTGGAGCTTTACTAGGGTAAAAAAATTAAATGGTAACTATCTGAAGAATGATGAACATTGGCCATGGGAAAAAGGTTTTTTTCGAGGAAAGATGGTGAGTTGTCGACATAGATTATCACGAGAGATGAAACTATTCAATGAAAGATTACAACAACAAAATGAATCTTCCTAAAAAGTGGGGAAGAGCTAGCAGATGCTTCAATTGATCAAGAAGGCTCATATTTATATATATAGGTAGTGACAACAACTAAACAACAGTCCATGGCTAAACATATGGAGGATAAGGAAGATTGAGTCTTAAACTCAGGTTATACCATAAACACATGGTTTGTTCATTATACTTCTTACTTCAATACTATGTCTTTATTTCATGGGGAGCAGAAGGTTGTTTCTTGATGATCATGAAGAATGCGTATCCCAAATTTATATTACTTATCACTTCTATTGATCTGCACGAACTATTTAAATTATATTATTTAATTCATTTCAATATCGTGCTTAATTTTGTTTTTAACTATTTTGGATAGTCGATTATTTTATCATTAATGAACTATTTCGTATATGAACCTCTTTTGGATTTTATTTATCGAGTGTACGTAATTACGATATTTAATCATGTATGTTAGTAAAGTCTCATTCAAGCTTTATTTTAAGTTAGATGTTTACGCTTATTTTGTTCTAAGTGTAACAAACATGTACAATCATTTTAACTCATTTATAAAATTTTATGTACTTAAAATAATAAATTAGAGACTATAGAATCTAACATCTCTAAAAAGTTTGAAATTTGTGCATTTTGCATGTATAAAATCGACATATATTATATTTGAGTATATAATTTTATCATAGTGTGACCTCTGATTTTTCTTATAAATTCTTTTTCATAAATAAAACCATGATTTTTATGAACCTTTTCGATGCGTCTAATAAAAAATTGTTTATATACTAAATTGCTATGACTATACGTTTACTAGAGAACTGACTTAGGCCAACGTGAAACTAAGAAAGAGAGATGTGTCTACCCACGAGAGCTCCTAAAAATAATGTTATAGAGTGACAGGCTTACATGTATAAGCATTAAAACGACACTCCCAAGCAATAACTTGAGAGGGAAAAAGAAAAGGCTATAATGGTAAATTACTAAATGAAAAAAATAAACAACAATAATAATACTGATATTGTGTGAGAGTGTTGACAAGAAACGAGTTATGGTTTCGGCAGCCATGTCATGGAAGGAACTTAATTGTTTAATATTTGTTTTCAAAGACGAAAATTCCAAAAAGATGCTAAAACAAACCTTGCAGCATAAGGGTGGATGGTACACTAGTTTAATCAAATTCAACACCAGTATTACAGGTTTCATTTACTACGTATGATAAATCTCTATAAATTAAATATTAAATGGAATAAAAGTTTAGTTTTGATTTTTCAAGAAAATTAAATTAATTCTCGAAGAAGAAGATTTAAACAAATGACCAAAGGTCTTAGAAATATACTAATACTACTATCAAGCAGTAGTACAACGGCATCAGCGAACGTCGAATGGTCATGAGGTCACGGATTTGAATCCTCTCTTTTCAATTGTTTTAATCTCAAAAAAAAAAAAAAAAAAATTTGAAGTTATTAGATCATTAACTTAACTTCTTCAAATATATAAAATAATTCAGATAAAAATTGAGTTGAATTAAAATTGCCTTTATTTTCATCTCTAAACTTTATCAAAAGTTTAATTTTAGTTTTTAGATTTTGAATTTGATTTCATTTAGATTCGTGAGCAAATTCCAATTTTAGTCGTTATGGTTTCAAAAACATAAAAATTTATTCCTTTAATAAATTTAAAATCATTGTTAATCAAAATTTGTTCAAAAATATTAATATATTTAATATAATCAAAGATAAAATTTTAAAACAATTTTAAAATTTAAACAGGACTATGACAATTTTTTAAAGAAAAATAAACAACAACAAAAAACAAATCTAAGAACCAATATAATTTTTTTTTTAAATTGAAAGTACGTTATGTATAACGGCCCGAAATTTCGATTAATTTAAAGATATTTATGTTTTTATTTATCTGGGAAAATTCAAGGATTAATTGGATGAAATTGCCCTCCAAAAAAGAGTTTATTGGACTTAAAGATTAAGGGCAAAAATGTCTTTTCAAGGAAATTAAGTTAAAATTGCAATTTAAGTGAATTAGGAGCAATTTGGTAATTTTGCCTCTAAAAGACAAATTAGAGAAAATGACGAATTAGCACTTTTTCTATAAATACTAATCATCAGGTCATTAATGACCCATGATTAGCCATCGTCTAGTTTTCAACATTTCACAAAAATCCGTGTAGCCACCACCGTCAAACGAGGAAGTCAGTGTCGTCGTCGCAGATAGCAGAGCCGCCGGTCGCCATGGGCCACGTGTTGCAAACCAATTAATGTCGACAGCACGCGTCACGGCCGCTTTTGGTGCCCAATCAAAGCGCGCCTCCCTGACGACCAATCAATGCCTGCCATCGTTGCAGCCAAATGGGAAGCGTTGTCGAGCCAACCAATCAACATCGGCGCCTCTAATTTGCAACCACGTGTTGAGCCAATTGTGGATCGCCTACGTCAGACGTAGCCACGAAATGGTCCACGCCAGACTCGAACCTGACGCGCATTCCGAACCTAGTAGTGAGCAGCGCACATGCTTGACTCTCGAACCAAGTCGCGCACTATGAGCCTGCATTGGATACGCCCGAGTCTGTTCTCCACGCGCCAGCGAGTGTAACCTCACGTGTTGCCGTCTTCCGACGGCTTCGCTGTCTCTAATGACCGGAAAATCTAGACTTCGCTCCCGAAGGTAAATTCTGTGTCCCGAGTCTATTTTTAGGGTTTTTAAGACATAATCTCACATGTTTGACCTGTATAGCTACTTTTAGGTGGAGATTCTTGATTAGAGTTCCAAGAGACATTTCGAGCGGATTTCGGCCAAGGTAAGGGGCTGTTTCCCTAGTATAGGATCGTTGTGGGTAATCTTGAACATGTATATGATTGGCTAAGCATTGAATAATGTGTTTTGTCACGAATGTTTGAATCTAAGGTTTTAGTATGTCTTGTACGTAATTAGATCGTTTGAGCATGATTCCCGAGATTGTTGCTTATGTGTTGCTTCATATGTTTAGTAATGAGTTTTGGCCCCATAATAGTATGATTTGTTCTTGAATGATTCTAGGGTTTTAGGTTGTCCTATATGTTATGTCTAGATCGTTTCAAAGTGATTCCCGAGATTGTTTGCTTAGCATTACTTCGTATGTTCAATCAAGATAGAATCATCATGATTAGGGCTGAGGATAGTGTGATATGCTTAGGTTTGCTAGTCCCGGAAAGGGGACCGTTAGTGTTGAACCTGTTTAGGAGTTCCCAAGGGAACCGAGTTTGAGTAGCCGAGTTTAGGTATTCCAAAGGGAACCGTTGAGTTTTACCCGAGTTTAAAGGTTTCAAATGGGGCAAGAGGTATAGAGCACGAGCTACGATTAGGTTAGACGTGTCTTGATCGCTAGACTCGGTAGGGGATTAGTTCGAGTGTCGAGCATTGAGGAAGATATTTTTACTTTGCGGTAGTATCAGGGATCATAGGGCCACCCGCGATTAGCCATACCCACCCAGAGTTTGCTAATTAATGTTTTCTAGGTGTCGTGCTAGGAGTGTGAGTTAGAGATATCCCATTGCGGAGGGTCTTTGATCTACCCATTCGCGCAAGTGTTCGAAGTCTGGCAGCAACCAGATTGTTTCGGCTCGCCGAGGTGCGCGCTCCCACACTAGTATAGGTTACCAAGTTTAAAGTTTGAGATTTAAAATTAAAGATTATGCTATAAAGACTGAGACATTTGTGTAATCATGTTACTTTGTGTTTCGCTGGTTATTTACGTGTTATTGTTAGATCCCGTGTTGGAACTCTTCTGAGTTTTCGCGAACTCACCATTTCAATTGTGGAATCCATCCAGGTACTCGCAGGTGAATCGGGATGGCTGAGCTAGAGCTAGTGTGACCATGGGCAAGCTACATTAAAATTTAGGAAGTTTGTTATTAAAGTTTGTTATTTTATTTGATTGTTTAAAGCACAAACCCTGATTTTGAAACATGTATAGGTTTTAATATTGTTTTGTTGTTTTTCGGGTACCATTGAAGTTGTTTATGTTTTTTTAAGTTATTTCAATAAATGCAAATGTTATTTCAACATCTCTCCAAGAGTTTATTAAATGTTTAATCCATGCATAAGAGGTTAAGACCCCGAGTTTGACTCCATGTTGGACCGGGTCCTTATATATATTATGTGGTCAAAACATAACAAAACTTAAAATTCATAAGCTAAAAAATTTCAAAAGTTTATGGATTAAAATGGAACAAATCTCAAAGTTTAGAGACTAAAATTGAACTTTTGAATATTCAATGATCAAAATAGAATAAATGCAGAAAGTTAGAAGATCAAAATAATATTTTATAAAATAATTATAATTTTATAATAAAATGTTACGTGTTAAAAATTATCATTTTCAAAGAGTAAATATAATCTTATCATGAAATCTTTATAAATTCACATTTGTTATTGTCTTTTTTAATTTAACAATATTTTCGGTCAAATTTGTTAATTCTAAATACGGTTAGATTAACAAATTTGATCCAAAATCGATAATAATTCAATTTAACACAAAATTACGAGTTCGATCATAAAAATTGATATTTTATCCTCATTTATTTGAAATAATAGTATTTTTATGTAAAATTTATGGTTTGGGTTGGATTTGTATTAAAAATATAATATACATACACGGTTGAATTGTAGTAGAAAAAAACAAAGAAATGAAGAGAGAGAAAACCAAAACATTAAAATATTAAAATGCAGGAAGTGGGTTAGAACTCAAAAACACACTTTTATTTTGCATCCTCAAATTTCATATTAATTTAAAAGGCGAACCGACTCTGTTCCTCAGCCGCGGTTTTCTGCCATCTGTGTTTTATTGTTTGTCTTTTAGGGTGCAATGTCCCTCTTCTCTTCTCTTCTCTTCTTCCCTTTTTTTCTACACATCAAAATATTTTATATAATTCTAAACATATCTATGGGCTTCCAATGTTAGCTACAGTTTACTATTCAACTACTAACAAACGTAAAAAAAAAAAATGTACATTATCGATATAAATAGTATAAATTAATTATCTCCAAAGATCTCTATTATTCATACGTAAACACAACTCATTCGTGTATTCTTCCACAACTCGGATGTTACAGTTTAATTAGATTGCAACGTAGAAGTTCTGATTGTTTCGCTTTTCTGAAACTTATCAATTTTGTGTCTAAGGCATTGGAAATCAAAATTTTGATATCTTAGATTTTTTTTTTTTTTCGAAAACTCATCGTACGGTATATATTTATGTTTTTTAAGGATTTTAGAATGTATGCTAAAATTACCTAAGATATTAACTTTAGGAGGTTTCAATTATGTTCGAAAAGTTTTATATTAATCTTTAGGTTTTTTTATAAAGTAAGCTTATGAATTATAGGGAGACATTATAATTGAAGCAATACTTTTAAAGGTTAAGGAATATCTTATATGTATAATTTTTTTTTTTTTCTTTTTTTTGGACAGAATATGTATATAATTAAATAGAGCTCTAGGAATTAAATGTTGGTATTAGGCTCTTTGATGACAATACCAAAAAAAGAGTTTTCTAGTCTATGAATATCCAAACCATTGGAAATTGTTTCAATTAATTAATAAAGACAATAGTGCCATTAAAAAAATGAGTTAGATATATCATGAACACATTTTAAATATTTTCTATAATTTAGAGTACATTTCTTTTTGTCGTCTGTACGATATTATTTAAAATTTTAAAAAAAAAATACCCTAATGTCTGTCTCTTTGGGTTAAAAGTTAAATTCCATGATTAGATGCTGTTTGTCTTTGTTAGTACAAGCTCTTATAATCTATGCTTTGAAAGTGCTTTTTTTCATATCGGTTGTCACAAAATTTCAGTTAATTAATACACCTACGTGAAGGTTGGCTGATTTTAAGTTTAAGCTAAGCTACAAAGATGAGGAGAAAAAATAGGTGTTGGTAAATGCTCTGAATCTCATTTATTCTATTTGAAGAGGAAGATTCCGTTTCTCATCTTCCAAAAAAGTAATTTAATTGCAATCATATCCATTTCCATTTTTTTGAATTTAATAATACATAGGATTTGACTAGAAT
>JBBMEG010000018.1:11205058-11215893 GCA_037832605.1 Cyclanthera cordifolia
ATCTTTGCAATTAAGATCAATTTGGGATAAAAATGTAATAATTATTTCCTACTTGAATATCCATGTTAAATTCCCAATAAATTATTGTATTTAACGTATCAAGGAGCAATCTAAACTTCTTGTAAGTATAATTATGTTGATGACAATAAATGGTCAACGGATATCTACAGTAAGATTTTTATTATTGAAGATAAAAAGCCTGTAAAAAAGAATACTTTAGTGGTGTGGTGTGAGCCATAAGACCTCTGATGCCTAAGTAAGTACGAATTTTATGAGAGTAATTTAGAGAACCTTTAGAACTAAGAATGACACAATAATATTTAGCGTAGTAATTTAGCTTAAGATTCGCCTCCCTTGAAATGGAGAATGATCTGATTTATTATAGCAATCGGTTTCATAACCACTACAGTTCACTTATGGGTGGCTTAATGGTCGGCCGTTGGAAAGGTCTGTCATTAAGCCGGGTATGAATACCGGCGTAACTCTTGACCGTTACCCTTTGGGGGTGTAACAGCTTTGACTCAAGTGTTACTTGGACTCGGTCAACCTTTGTAGGTCCACACCTCCACGGCCGACCCCTAAGAGGTACAGCCGTCTCATTGTAACACTAGGACGCTACGGGTGAGCAACATCTCCAAGCGCTACTTGGACTTGGTCGACTTATCCACAGGAAAGTCCTAACCTCCACAACCAACCCACTCGGGTTGGCCTACTTAATCGTCCTCCTCAAAGGTCGGCTTTGGACTCGATCAACTCTTACGGGTCCTCACCTCCATGATCCCACTCGGGTAAACCTACTCGATGTAACTGGGGACGCCACAGGGTGCAGCGTCTCCATGCGTTATTTGGACTCGGTCAACTCCTGGGGGAGAGTCCTAATCCACGCCAATCCACTCAAGCTGACCTACTCGTTGTAACCTTAGGACGCCACGAGGTGCATCGTCCATAAACGTTACTTTGACTCAGTCGACTCGTCCACTAGAGAGTCATAACCTCCACGACCAACCCACTCGGATTGGCCTACTCGTTTTAACTAGGGACGCCACCGGGTGCAGCGTCTCCATACGTTACTTAGACTCGGTCGAATCTAGGGGAGTCCTGACCTCCACGACCAACCTACTAGGGTTAACCTACTCGTTGTAACGGAGCCACCGCGGGGTGATGCGTCTCCATATGTTACTTGGACTCGATCAACTCTTCGGAGAGTCTTAACCTCCACGACCAACCCACTCGGATTTGCCTACTCGACGTAACTTCTGAACGTTATCAGCAAATCCAGTAGTTACTTAGACTCTGTCGACTCTAAGGAGTCTTGACCTCCACGACTTTCCCTCTAAGGGGTGTCGCCTTCTTTTGCCGGACCCAGTTGGGTCGAGACTGCAAGGGCAGACCCCTAGGGAGTCGAGGCCTTCCTTTGGCGGGGGTCGAAGCCTTCATTTTGCCAACCTCCGGGGGATCAGCAGGAACTTAACCGACTCACGGGGGTCGGCATGGACTTGGCCGACCCCTGGGTTTCAAGGCCTCCATTTGGGCTACCCCCGTGGGGTCGGCATGGACTTGGCCGACCCCCTCAGGGGTCAAGGCCTCCACTTGGCCAACCCCCGGGAGGTCGGCATAGACTTGGCCGACCCTCTAGGGGTCATGGCTTCCACTTAGCCTACCCGTGGGAGGTTGGTATTGACTTGGTCGACCCCCTAGGGGTCAAGGCCTCCATTTGGCCTATTTCCGGATGGGGTTCTAGCCTTCTCCGAGTATTTCCAGAAATTTTCGCTTACAGCAAATTAAATCATTAAAAAATTGAGAAAATTTGTTATACATATATATAAGCCACCTTTATCTCAACCATTTTAATTATAGCAATTTGTTTCTAAAATAATTTATTTGTAACACATTCTTTTTTTTTTCCTCTTTTTCTTATTCTATAATTGAATTTTATCATATTATTTTCTTTAATCTGTGGTTTTAATTATCGGCTGAATTAATTAAAATGATCAGTTCACATGATTTTAAACGTAAACAAAACAAGATATTAAATATTGAAGTAATCGTGATTTTAATCACGAGTAGTTGAGCTATAGTCATTCTTCAAAGTTCCAGTGAGATGTATCATGGAGTCGCAATTTGTTCCCTATACAATTACGAAGCAGCGTCATTCTGTATGTCCAGCCTCGTTGTGTCGCTATTTATTCGCACCATAATTTCGTTTCAAGCAAGTCCCACCATGTAGATTCAAACTCGATTCGAGCGTCGCTTGTCGAGCATGCTTTAGTGTCCATTCCAAGCAAATCGACAGCTAAGTCGATTTGCCCTAGCGTCGAAATGGTCTGAGCCACGAAGCCGCACACGCACGAGTGTAGTTGCACAACCTTTTTCATTCATTTTTTGTCACTCACTAGAGTTAGATTTTCCCTATTTAACCTCTTTGGTAAGTTTGATGTCGTGATTTCATTTTTAGAAGTTTAATATGATAGTTTTGAGTTTTTTTCATGACGTTTGTCGTGCGAGTGTTATTTGACCTCGTCTAGACTTGGGGTTACCTGGTTCCCCTTAGCTTGTGGATTCAACCTAAGTAAGGGATATGTTTCCTTTATTCGTGGTCTATGGTTATTGAACATGAGTAATTACAACCTAGACTTATGTGATTTATGTTTGATTTACGTAAGGGATATTCATGATTGCTTTGTTTGATAACATGTTCTTTTACATGAAAAATTATGTTAATTGTTATTATATGGACTACGACGAGCATGCATATTTATTGTCTTCCTATATGTGTATTTGGAAACATAGCTTGCATTTGATGCATATAGTTGATTTGATATCTCATAAAGGACTAGCTGTTGATATATCATCCCATAGAGGTTGTGTGTTGTTGTTTTTTCATAGGGAACTTGTTGTGTTGCATACATATTTGGAATGTTCCATAAGAAACTTGTTTGATCTTATAGCACGTAGTGATATCCATCGTAGACTTAGCTTAAACGAAGTATCAGATAGAGGTGTTCATTAGGTGTCAAACGAGAGGTGGTATCTTACTTATAGTAGTGTTAAAGAACCAGAGGGTTGGTCGATTTTCTACTTACTATAGTTCACTTTACATTAGCCTAGAGGTCTTGTCAAGGTTGGAAATACATGGGTGATATCCCATTGTGAATGGTGTTAGTACTATCACCTCATATTAAGTGTATGAGACATGAGTGTTGTCAGGTTGCTGCCTATACAAGTCACTCTCTCTAGTATAGGTAGAACATATTGGTCAAGAAAGTCAAAGAACTCTAACGAGTATTTTCAGTCTTTTGGCAAGGTCATTAGATAAGTCATAAAAGCATGGTTCATAAAACCCCTTTGATGTTTATGTGTTGCATTCTTATGGCTTATCGTATTATATGTTTTTCTCTAGTGACTGTATCATATCGTACCTCGAGTTGGGATCTTTACTCAGTTTCATAACTCGTTCCTTTGTCGAAGGATATGAGCATGCAATTAACGCATTTGAAGCTTGTGTAACATATAAAAATTTATATAATTAATCAAATTAATTACTTGCATGTATTTACCCTGGGTGATTAACTTGTTATAGAATAGTCTACTCACATTGAATGACATCTCTAAATTATTTTGGCGCATCTTTATGTTGAGTAGCATCGATCAACCACTAGACGAATTGAACAATCTCTTTCAATCTTCCATGTTGTATCTCTCTTGTTAACATTAAGTGCCTTGTGGGAGGCTTTTAGAGAAAAGAAGTTGGAACAATTTTGTCAGAGGTTTGACAAAGAAGGGAGGAAGAGAGATCTTAACTTCTAAGGGGGTGTTCTCTCTTTAAGATGGGATACTCACTATGAGAAGGGATGAGAATAGTGAGCTCTCAAAAGAGAATGGATATAATCTAGGAAAGAATATTTTTCAATATCACATATTAAAAGATATTCGCTAATAATATTTATTTAATAAATATTTTCTCTCATTTCTTTCTTATTGGACAAATTCAAAAATCATCCCCTCCCTACAAGGGAATCGATTTTCCATTTCTATATAGGAAGGAAAATTTTGAATTCTACAATAAATCTCATATATTATTTTATTTATTTTTAATAAATATCAATTATATAATATATCCAATATATAATTTTCTCAATAAATAAATGTTTGATTAATATATCTATATATTCATTGATCATCGCTTTAATAATTAACCGATAATTATTAATACAAATAATATGCATAACATATTAATTATTTCTCTTCCAATTATTATCCAATAACTATTTACTTAATTAATATATCCAATATATTAATTATTCTTTTTGAATATTTATCCAACAAATATTAACTTATCAATATATTCAATATATTAAGAACTAAGTTTAATAAATTAAACTTAAGCTCCAATTATGTTCAACATAATTACTTAGTAAGTTTTAACTCTTCTAACTCTCTATCTAGCTAAACGGTGTACTAGCAAATATGAGCTAGCCTGGGGAATAGTAGACCTATAGGATGAAAGCTACAACGACTCGAGAACCAATCCATATCTGTTAATATCAGGCTTATTCCACTATAGACATGTGTTGAACTATTTTATACTATAGGATAAGTTATGTCTACGGATATAATCGGTCATCTGTCATATGATCCTTCACGAGCTTGTTTGTAATTCACAACTAGCAAAAGAAATTTGTCTTGCCATTGATTTCTCTGATGAACAATTTATGGTCCTACCATAAACCAGTATCGTCTCGAGCTAATGAGAGGCAGGTATCCTTTATTTAAGACCTGAAATTAGTTCTTAAGGGAACAACTCTTCTACTTTCTCAAAAATAAGAAAATAGTGAATTTCTTCTTGTGACAAGGCATTTCCGACCACTCACTACATAATTTCCCAACGAGGGAGGCATATTGACCCAACACTATTTGACTAGTCTCACTCGTGCACATCAAATGACGCTTAATAAAGTAAGATCAATTTACACCCACTCAGGATTAATGCCACATCTACATACTATCATCCTAGTGAAGTACTTGATCAAAGTCTATAACAGAATTACTAGACCGACTAATTACAATACTTCTAGTCTAATCTTATGCAAAATATATATACATTACATAGGCACCTACACGAACATATGTTCATATGAACAAACAGGATCGTGTTGTCTATAACCATTGCAAAGCGAGTCGTACAACAATGTCCCAAGGACTTAGGCGTCTTTCCTTAGTCCATATATTATAAACGTTTTAAGTTATAAACTTGGAACTAGATGTAAATCGCGTGGTGCAGAATTTGGAGGAGGTTCTGGAATCTGAACTTGGCCCCTATAGGCATCAACATTTCAAGATCTTATCTAAATCTTGGACCACGAGCGTTACAAATGGTATCATAGTCATACCTCTCTCAATAAGATGTGGTTCAGGGATGAACCAAAGAGGAAAGTGGGCATGTAATGCCTAAGTTTGCGAGAGGTACATGAATGAACCGAGTCCACATCTAAATAAGAGAGATCATTGGGATAAAAGGCTTAAAAGAATTGATTTTCGCTACCTATACCAACTAGGTGCACCTTCCTTTTCAATGGCTCAATTGTAGGAACTTCACAATTAAGTGTGCTTAGCTTGGAACAATCCGAGATTAGGTGACCTTCTAGGAATTTTCCTAGGATGCATGTGAGTGAGGACAAAACATGTTGAAATGACTCCTGTTAGTCTGTGTGGATAGTCTTCACTCTTAGAACTACTTAAAGGCTGGTAGATAACGTGACCGGGTCGCAGGAGATGCACGGGAATGTTGGTGCACAAAGGGGTTAAGTCTGAATTCCAAGACTTCATCCAAATCCTAGACTACGAGCATTACAAATGGTATCAAAGCGATACCTCTCATAGTAGGATGTGTTTCCAAGACGACCCAAAGCAGAAGTTGTTGGGTATAATGCTCGAGTTTACGAGGGGTACATAAATGAATCGAGTTTGCATCTGAATAAGAGAGATTATTGTGATAAAAGGCTTACAGAATTGATTTGTACTATCTATACCAACAAGGTGCACCTTCCTTATCGGTGGGTTAATCATAGAAATTTCTCAGTTAAATGTGCTTAGCTTATAGTAGTCCTTGGTTGGGTGACCTCCTAGGAATTTTCTCTAAGATGCATGTGAGTGGGAATAAAAACATTACAAAAGATCTATTATTAAAAACTACTGAGCCTTTAAGGCACAGTCCCTAACATCGTTTTCATGTGGATTGTTTCCCCTTGTACTTGAACCAAGATGATGACAAAGTTGTTGATGTTTACTATAAGAACAGTTGCATTAGTGTTTACATGTCTATTTTAGCGTATTTTTATTTTGTTATTTAATAATTACTCATTTTAAGTACTTTTACTCTTTTGTGATCTTTTTGAAATATTTGTCTTATAAAATAAGTGCTTACTAAGTTTTTACTGTTTTACTTATAAATTGTTGTTTCAGTACTCTCTTTGTTGATTAACAACTCATTTACATGCATAAGGAGTGAAGTTACTTATTTTAGTCTTTTGAAAATATGGATCTTTACGGTTGAAATCAGAGCTTAGAGTCATAGATTTTGTAGACTAGCTTACTATGTAAGTTTGTTTAGCTTTTCATAGTCATAAGTGAGTTTATCATCATCATGTAACAAGAAAGGATTTTTAGTATACAGTTAAGCATGTTCTACAATTAAGCCTTGTGTAATTAGTTGTGATATCTTGTTGATGTTTCATGATTGTTTGATAGTTACTTGTTTTGAGTTTCAAAAGTAATAATCTTGAGACCAGCTCGAGAGCGAGTTACTCGAAGACAGACTATTTGTTTTGCATGAGAAGCTAAGAAGTTAGCATATGTGTTCTTAGAATAGATGACACGCTATATTCAGGACTTGCAGCTGGGTGGATTACTATAAACCTATCACATAGTAAGGTGGGTGGTCGAGTAGTGATCTAGGTTGTATGTGACTTTCCGAGTGATGCGCTGGAAAGCTTGTGTACTGTAACCTCAGATAAGAGCTTTTCGGCTTCATTGTTCTGTTTAAACTCTTGTTTTGTTGAGGGTAGTGCTTAGTCAAGTTTGACTTGATTAGCTAAGTGATTGTCTCATAGCTCAGAGCCAGTGGTTCTATACATGTGTTTGGAGTTGTGGTAGCAAATAAGTGAATGTGACAACATCTTAAGTGTCTTCAGAAGCTTGAGGTTCTTATTAGAGTCACTCTTCGCCCAAATTGTTGTTCTGCTTTGGTCTAATGGGTTCTTGTCTAACCGCTTCAAGAAAGTGGTAAGCCATGTTTATTGTTTAATTTTTATTATAGTTGAACTTTTCAAGGTGGCCAAGCTAATTTGAGTCACTTTGGAGCTTTGAGTCATTTTGGAGCTTGACAAACAAAGATGAGAGAAATGACTAGGATGCCCATAAGTATATAAGTATTGGTTTGGCGTGATGCGATGCGTAGATTAACATTGTGGTGCTATTGAAAAAGCAGTGTAGTCTTTCACGACGAACAAAGCACTCGGTCACTTAAAGAGCTCAAGCTGCAACAGTCATATCTCACTTCGCAATGCGCCTACAATTTGTTATTAATAGTTAGCCGATTCTATGAATTTTTTTTTTTTTTTAAGAATCATTTTCGCCTCATTTTGGAGAGAGGAAGTCTATTTTGAGGCTTAAACCTCCACTTTGTAGCTAGATCTCTCATGCACTTAAGTTTACACTCCCCGACTTATGGGTGGCGACGATTCTAACTTACCCGAAAATTTTGTGTATATATTTAATGAGATTTTTGCGTATTTCTTGTTATATTTTTGTTGTGCATGTTTTACATCCTTTCTCACATTAATCTCAAGGTTGTAATGTTTGACAAATGAAAACCATGTTAACCAATAGCTAGCTAAGTCCATACCAAGTTTACCCAAATAGTAAGAAGCATGTAGTTTAATTGTTAACTAGTTTTTTCTTGTGAAAGAAGATCGAAAATAGAGATGGTAAGCAACCTCCTATCGTCTTCATTATGGCTTGACTTGATGGTATGATTTTGAGATATTCTTTCACATTCATTTTCTTGCTTTGATGAAAACTTCTTTCCTTCACTCTTTTCTGTTTTGTTTGTGTAAAACATACAAATGCTTGCAATAAATTGTAAAAATAAAGAGAAGAAAGTGAAATGATTGATACAATAATTTGGCCTAAAAATAACTTGAGCAAGATTTTATTCAAACTTTACAGACTTGAGTAAACTTGTATGTTTTAGAAAATTAATATAATATTTAGGTTGTTATGATTGTTTAACTCCCTTAATTAAGTGAAGTCAATTTGTAACTGATCTTGATTTAACACGTGTTTCTCTCCCTCACAAGCTTGAGTCTTAGTTTAGATGGTATAAAGTATAATGTATATATGATTCTCAACAATAGTACTTTTGCTCTAATTAAAAGCTTAGAAGGATCTTCTCCATTATCTAACTGCTAGAGAACAGATGAAACTCAATGAAATTATAAGAAAAGGTGGTTGAATGGGTGAAACAATAATTTCACCCCCAACTCTAACATTCCCTTGAATGTCGGAAAGGGTAAGATAAGAAATTCTTCTGATTAATTTTAGATGCTGATATATATATAACAAACAACAAAAATATGTCATTCCTCGTATAAAACAAAACGTATACAACATAATCGTTTAATATACAACCCGCAGCCTACCAGCAAATGAAAACGACGACAGTAGGGCGAAACTCGCAAATAAACTACTAGAGGACCAAATGAAAGAATTGGCTGCCTGGTTTTTTAAACTACAACCTTTGAATACTACATAGCAACAACAATGACCAAAGAAATAAATATAGAATGAAAAAGAAAAACAATCTTCAGGCAGCAGCACAATTGAGTGACAATAACGATGACTATGTTCATCAATGGCAAATATTCAAAATGCCAATAGATAATAGGGCCTGACCAAGATACACACAAGTAGAAACACAATTTCTTTTACAGGTAAAGTCGAAAGCAACAGCGATGAAGGAAATGTAGATTTGAACCTTATAGCTGCAATATTATCGTATGCTCTCGCTTCATTCGCTAGAACAAATCGGCTTTCTTCTTGTGCATATCTTGCTTCCATTTTGGCAACTTGTAGAATGCTTCTTTGGTTGTTCCAAATACAGTTTGGAACTCTTCATCTGACAGATAGGCCTAAGACAAAACATGCCCAAACAGTTGGCAAGAGCAAAGAGAAATATGCATATTAACTTGGTAAGAAAGCAATACAAAACATACCTCTCTCTTTTTTAGATCAATTCTAGTTACTGGATTATCAGATTTTGCCTTTAGTCGATCGTAACTGAAAACGGTCAGATTCATATCGCTACCATACTCCTCCTGCAGGCTTTCTTGATTTACATCTGCATCGTCGGGATTGGTTTCCGATACAGGAGTGATTTTCTCTGGTTCCTTAAGATCCAAGACTTCTTCAGGACTCTCTTTTTGTTGTATGGCATCATCATGTTTTTCTTCAGCTGCCATTGTTTTAATGCCATATTTAGACCTTTGCTATTCAATTGTACTTGTATTAAAACTAAATGCTAAAAGAAGATATCAATGAGAGCTAAAAGGCTATAAGGTGATAACAAATAGCTTGATTTTTAAAAACAGAAAAGCTATCTTATGGGTTGTTAATTTTTCTTCATATAAAAAAAAAAACTTAAAAATGCTTCTTGAAAAATGTTAGGAAAGCTGAATAGAAGCCCAGGACTTGACATGTGCTACTGAGACAATCTCAATCTCTTAGACAAAAGTAATGGTAAGAATCTTCTTGCCTGGGAGGCTAGTCTCCGGATTTCGATTGTAATTAGAAGGAGGAGACGAATCATTGGCCTTTTTCTTTTCAGCAGTAAGAACAGATGAAAGAGCAGCTACTGCAGCTGCCATTTGTGAGCCCTTCCCCCGACCCGATACTCTTGAAGCAGAAGTTGTCTTTGCAGTTGTCGACTTAAAAGCAGAGGTCAATGCAGCTAGAGCTTCAGCTCTTTGCCTAGGACCACTTCCCTGGCTAGATCCATTGAGCTTATCTAAACTCTGGAAAGAAAAAAAAGTTATAGATATATATGTTATTGTATTTATGTATTGCAACAATGTGATGCTACACTATCATCAACATTCACAACAACAAAAAATGACACCTGATTTTGTTTAAACATTTGAACCAATGGCCAATCAAATCAACTTGAAACTAGACGCGCTCTTAAAAGAAACCCATAAAAAGTTAACAAAGGGATCATGTAATGCTTAAGAAGTGTGCTATGACATTTACCGAGTGGGTGGATTTATCGGAAGATGGATTAAATGCAGACGATAAGGCAGCTAACGCCGAAGCTCTCTGCCTTGGTCCTCCTCCTTGGCTTCCATTGGACTTTTCCTATTACAACATAGTATGAAATTTCAGTCACTTTGATATCAAATGAACAGATGTTTGAAAGAGTTATTCGGCAAAGTGACACTACATCTTAAGCAACAAAATTCACATATTTTGTATGATTTTAACTAGAGAAAAAAAAACACACACACATTAATAATCAAGGGATAAAACATAGAAGATAAAATGAGATAAGTATCAGTGGCGACAAGTTGAAATGCCCAAAATTAACTGATTTTTTTTTTTTTAAACCACAAAATGACTACAGCATTGTAAACAACAGCAATCCATTAATCAATTATACTGTGTTTATTACTTATTAAAAGAAGAAAAAAAAAGGTCCCCAAGGAGCTGTTGGGTTTTTGGCAAAATATTAGAAGCGAATTATCCCACATCGGAAAGAAGCAAGAAGTGGTGCGCTCCAAGCA
>JBBMEG010000018.1:11215993-11236070 GCA_037832605.1 Cyclanthera cordifolia
AAAGCATGATGAAAAAGGGGTGTCAAGGTCCATGCGGCCATGTGCAACACGCACTGGACAAGCATGACCGTGACATTATCTGTCGGTTTGGTTTTATTTTCAAGCAAACTGATAAGATTGGTTCGGTTTCGATTTTCACCAAAAATCGACACCGACGGATGAACACCCTATAGCGGAGGATTCAAATCACAATCTTTTTGAAATTATATCATACCTATTTCATATCTTTGGTTTTTTTTTTTTTTTTTTTTTTTTTTTAACATCTATGGGACATATTCTTTATATTCAAATTAATGCATGATTAACATATGAAATCAAGAGTTATAATTGTTGAAAAAAACATTTAAAGCATGCAAAATATTAGAAAAATTATATATAGTTATAATTTTATAACGATTTTTTTTTAATTAAGTTTATTTTTTCCAATTTCTATAAAATATTTTTCATCTATTTTTTTATGAAATTTGAGTTTTTAACTAAATTCAAAGAAATGATTTATAAAATCAAAAAAAAAAAAAAGAAAAAAGAAAACTACATTTTCTTTATTTAGGTTTCAAAATATGACAGTTTTTTTCTTTAAATTTGAAAATATATTCTGTTATGATTTTTTTTTTATTACACAATAATTAGGCTGAAGTATTCAAACTTGTGGTCTATTGCTCTTTTGGCGACATTTCATTATGATTGTAAACTAAGTAAAATACATAAGTAACAACATATTCCTTTATGTCGGCTTGTATTACTATTGTTCCCTCTGCTCTTATGTCCTTCCTAATTCTTCTCGTTATTTTCATGTAATCCCTCCATTTTCCCCTCTCTTAATAAAATCGTATCTATTTCCAAAAATAAGTAAAATACATAGAATTACAACTTAGAGAGAATATCACTACGTGCAATTTAATTCCACCGACATAAATTATAACTTAACAAATCAGTAAATTACGAGTTCAAATTCATCTTTCTCAAAAAAAAATTTATAATCATAAATTAGTTATGTGCATGAGTTCAATTACTACCATAAATAGTTAATATTTGTTATCGAGAACCCTTTCAACTTTCTTCACTAGTTGATCATGAGATAAAAAATTAGTAGAAAATTATTTTTTTACCAACGTAGTAGATTAAAATTTTAATTTACTGATTTATTTAAACACGAAATCGTACCATGAAGAGTAAATTACAAAAATTAAAGGACCTTCATTATCAAAATTAACCTAAAAATTAATTATTTTTAATTTAAAAAAAAATAAAAGGAAAAAAATGAAGGATAATGAATAGATTTGAGTAAAAGAGAGTAGACAAGGAAATGAGGTTAGGGTTTCGGCGGGGAGGGGGAAAGTGCACGTGAAAGCCTGCATGGAAAGCCGAGTCATATTTATTTAATAAATAAGAACTTAATTATTTTAATATTAATTATTTAATGTTTTTTAAAAGTTAGGAAAATTCCAAAAGAAATGGTCAAAAAAATCATGCAATAATTTAATAATAAATGAGGTTTTGAGAACAAACAAAACATATGGGCTATCAGTGGCACAAACAAAAACACAAACCACATATTATTTTTTAATATTAAAATCCACGAAGTGGCTTAGAACTATCATTATAAACCACACACTTTTTTCTTTTTTTCTTTTTTTTTTTTTAATTTTGAAAAAAAAACATGAACCGACTCTGTTCCTTAGCCGCAGTTTTCTGCCATCTGTTGTGTTTATTTGTTTGTTTTTTAGGGTGCAATGCTTTTCTTGTCTTCTTTCTTTTCTTTTTTTTTTTCTTTCTTTTAATTTTTCACTCTTTAAGATAAGACATGATCATGAACTTAACCATCATGAGTTTGATTTCAAAATATATTAATGTTTTGGGGAGCAATGATATTTAATATAACAATTAATTAATTATGTTCCAATATATAGATTTTCTAGACAATTATTCAATATAGTGGAATTACATATTGTATTATTGGAGTTAAGAGTTATTATATCAAATGATCTAATATTATATAATGTATGTATATATAATTTATATTTTCTCTAAATCATGTATATGTGCAATTTTTCATCTGAATAAAGCTAAAAGAAAAAGTTAATTGTCTCTTGTATTAATTTTACAATAACCTTTGGTTTATGAAAGAGCTTTTTTTTTTTTTTAATGTTTTTTTTAGGGGAAAAAAAAGTTTATGGACATGTTAGACATGTGTTCAAACTTTATACAAGATTGTATGATGTTTCTCTTTGTTAGTACAAGTTTTTTATATTCTATGCTTCAATTGTGCTTTTGCCTTATCAATTTTGTCGCTGAATTAACCATCATCAATTAGTACATCTATGCCTAGTTCAGTCTAGATGATTTTTTTAGTTAAATATGACCAACATGTTTGTGGTTTAAATCACCAAAATCTTATTATAGAATGTTATAGGCTAAAATATCTCAGAATATCCGAACAAGGCCAAAATCCTTCCAGGGGTCGGTCAAGGGAGGCCTTGACCCCTTGGGGATCTACCAAAAGAGGCCTTGAACCCAGAGGGTTCACCAGGGATCGGAGGCCTTGACCCTCGGGGTCGGTCAAGCCCTTTCCGGCACCTTAGAGGCCGACCAAACGAGGCTTTGACCCCTAGAGGGTCGCCCAGGGAGGCCTTGACCCTCAGGGGTCGGCCAAGCCCTTTCCGGCCGCTCTGGAGGTCGGCTAAACAAGGCCTTGACCCCCAAAGAGTTTCGGCCAAAGGAAGCCTTGACCCTCGGGGGTCGGCCAAAGAAGGCATTGACCCCCCCAGGGTCGCCAAGAAGGCCTTGACCATCGGCTAAGGCCATTATGGCCCTTCCGGGGTAGGCCCGAGTAGGTTTGACCACTCAAGGGTCGACTGTGGAGGTCAAGACCTCTCATAGGAGTCGACCAAGTCCAAGTGACAATTGGATCCACTGATAACGACGAGGAGTTACGTCGAGAGGGCCAATATTCCCTTTAGGGCGAGCCGTGGAGGTAAGGACTCGTAAAGGTTAACCGAGACCAAAGTCGACCTCCTAGGAGATCGGTCGAGTGGGTCAACCCCAAGTGGATTGGCTACGAAGGTTAGGACTCTCCTGTGGACGAGTCGACCAAGTCCAAGTAACATTCGGGGACGATTCACCTGTTGGGTGAAGCGTCTTAGGGTTACACCGAGAAGACCACACCCCTAAGGGGTCGACCATGGAGGTGAGGACCTACATAGGTTGATCGAGTCCAAGTAACTTTCAAATCAAGACTGTTACACCTCAAAGGGTAACGGTCAAGAGTTACGTCGGCATTCATTCCCGTCTTAATGGCAGACGTTTCTTACGATCGGCCATTAACCAACCATTAAATGAGTCACAAAGATTACAAGACCGGCCGCTATAAGAAGTTAGAGCATTCACCATTTAAAGCTAAGTTGAACAACACTGTCAATTCTTGTAAGTTGTTCCAAGTCTCAAAACACTCTAAATTATTCTCCTAAAAGCTCTTACTGAAGAGGTCATGTGGCTCATACCACACCGGCGTGCCTAAATTTTTTTCACAAATCATATTGTTGATATCCGTTGACCATTTTTCAATATCAACATACAATGTTTCAAGTAATTTGTTATATGATTAAAACATAAAAGAATGTCAACCAAAACGTTACTTATACGAATTTAAGTACCAACAAAAGAATTTATAGTTTATGTTAGAATTTTTTCATTTATAACAAAAAGAAAAAAAAAATATAGAGACGTTACATGAACAGCCTAATTTAAAAAAAAAAAAAAAAAAAAAAAACCGTTTATAGCAAAAAAAAGATTCTCTTCAATCAATTCAATTGTAAAAAATCACACAAAAATCTACTATAAATTAAATATTTTAGAAAAAATGTTAGAAATAAAATGATTCATATAAGCGGTTTCCCTTTATATAATAACCCTTTATATAAAAACTCAAAGCAAGTATGGGCTAAACTGTAATTGAATATTTTCTCTGGAGGACTCCTAACCTTATTATATTAAAAAAATTATAAGTTTTCTTTTTTACCTTTTTCAGAATGTTTGTCTACGTTAATATCTTATCAATATTTCTACTAAAATTTCAACAGATTTAAAAAAAAATGATACCTCAAAATATTTTTAACATGGGCATGAGCTAAGTCAAGATTAGCATTAAAAGTGTTTTTGAATTCCACACAATTACAGTTTCTTCAATGTCTCAATACCTGATCTAAGGATGAGCATGGATACTTCGAATATAGTAAAACAAACCTTTGATTTCCTATTTGAGATTCGATTGCCCATCCCACATTTAAAAAAAAAAAAAAAAAAAAAAAAAAACTACTTTAAAGCTATCAAGTAATTTAGTACTCCCTTTACTAAATGGGTATATTATTGAAGAGACATCATGAATAGAGATCCCCGGGCTGCATACAACAAATGTATGATATTGAAGTAATAGAAGATGTAATAGCAAGCAAAATTTATCTAAGGTTTTGAGTAGTGAAATAATCATAAAGCACTATGAGCTTATGACTACTACATCTCCAAGGCTCATAACTTTCTTGTTCAACATCCGCGCAGCCGAACATTATAGCTTAAGTTCGGAGCACGACTCTAATATCAATTGCAATAGAACTTTAAGACTACTTCAAGGAAAATAATCTATATACTTGCTAGCAAACAGACGTTCGATAATTTTTTTAACTAAAAAATGTCTGAAGTAACTTCAATGTCCTGAATAAATATCGAAGCCACTATATAAATCAAACAACAAAAATATGACATTCCTTGTATAAAATAGAACGCATACAATAGCAATAACTGTTTAATATACAACCCCGCAGCCTACTAGCAAATGAAAACGATGACGGTAGGGCGAAACTCGCAAATAAACTACAACAGGACCAAATGAAAGAATTGGCTGCCTGGTTTTGTAAACTACAATCTCTGAACATTACAAAGCAGCAACAATGCCAAAGATATAAATATAGAATGAAAAAGGACAAAATAATCACTCTTCAGGCAGCAGCACAATTTGAATGACAGTAACTATGACTACATGTTCATCAAATGGCAAATATCAAAATGCCAATAGATTTCGAGCCCGACCAAGATACATAAGTAGAACCACAGTTTCTTTTACGGGAAAGTCGAAAACAAAATGAGGAAATCAAGATTTGAACCTTTCAGAAGCAAAAATTCTCGTTTTGTCTTGATTCATTCGCTAGAACAAATCGGCTTTCTTCTTCTGCAGGTCTTGCTTCCATCTTGGCAACTTGTAGAATCCTTCCTTTGTTGTTCCAAATACAGTTTGGAACTCTTCATCCGACAGATAGGCCTATAACAACATGCCCAAATAGTTGAAACGAGCAAAGGGATATATATGTGTATATACATGTGTGTATATGTGTTTATATATGTGTGTATATATATGTATATATTAACTCAGTAAGAAAACAGAACAAAACATACCTCTCTTTTTTTGAGATCAATCCCAGTGACTGGATTGTCAGATTTGGCCTTCAGTCGATCGTAACTGAAAACGGTCAGACTTTGATCACTATCGTTCTCCTCCTGCAAGCTTTCTTGATTTACATCTGCATCGTCGAGATTGCTTTTCGATTCAGGAGAGGTTTCCTCTGGTTCCTTAAGTTCCAAGACTTCTTCAGGACTTTTTATTTCTTGAATAACATCATCATCGTGCTTTTCTTCAGCTGTAATTGTTTAATGCACCATATTAATTCCTTTGATATTCAGCTGTACGAATCTAATTCAATCTAACTACTTAGGAGAAATCAATGGGATCTCGAAAGCTATGAGCTGCGCTACATATTTTCAGAGTAACACTTCTTTTCAAACGAAGCAAAAAAACTAGACTCAATATCCACTAGAAAATCTGTCAGTTCCAACGTAATCCGAGACGCAAGACTTGGAATAATTCTATGAATATAGCAACAATAGTAAAACAGAAGCTCATAAAGTTTGCAAGAGAAAACATTGAAAAAAAAATGAACTTGAATGAGAAAAGGCACAAAGAAACATTTTTTTTAGAGATCTCAATAGGGTAGCCAAAATAATACAATCATAACTGACAACCTAGTGACAACCTAACAACTGTCTGAGGTGATGGATTCAACCTATGGTGAACACCTACCTAAGAAATCATTTCTTATAGATTTCCTTGACATCCAAATGTTGTAGGTTCAGGCATATGTCCCGTAACAATAGTCGAGGTGCGCACATACTGGCCCGAACAGTTACGGATATCGAAAAAAATAATAAATAAATAAAACAGACAACCTAGCATCATGTGATATTTATTTTGATGTTCCTACGTAATCGGAGCCTCAAGACTTGGAATTATTTTGAATTTCTATTCAGAAAATTGTTCGCATGGTCTTCTGCGACATCACAAGACCAAAATCTCAGGATTGAAAAATTATGCAAATGATACCATAATAATAGATGATCACACTGGTTAAATACTCAAGAGAAGAATTGGACAACACTACCAACGTGTGTGTGTATTAGAACTTAAAAATGCTTACTAGTCGATTATAAAATAAAGAGAGAGAAAAATGTTGATAAACGAGCATGATTTTTAGAACAGAAATGCTATCTCCAGGGTTCTTAATTTTTCTTCATATCACAACTTAACCTGAATAGAAACATAGAACTTGAATGTGCTACTGAAACAATCTAAATCTCTTGGACAGAGAAAAGAATGGTAAAAGTCTTCTTGCCTGGGATGTTACTCTCTGAAGGGGGACTGCTATTAGGAGGAGAGGAATCGTTGGCCCTTTTCTTTTCAGCAGTAAGAACAGATGAAAGAGCAGCTACGGCTGCTGCTCTTTGCGAGCCCTTGCCTTTGCCTGCTATTCTCGTAACAGAAGTTATCTTGACGGCTGATGACTTAAAAGCAGAGGTCAAGGCAGCTAGAGCTTCAGCTCTTTGCCTAGGACCACTTCCCTGGCTAGATCCATTGGACTTATCTGGACTCTGCAAGTATATTATTATGCAAGTATTATTGCATGTCTTTGCAATAATGTGAAGTATCATCAACAATAAAACTGACACCTGATTTTGTTTAAACATTTGAACCAATGACCAATTAAATCAACTTGAACTAGACTTACTCTCTAAACACTGCATAAAACGATATTTTTGTTTCACAAGGAAATCATGTAATAATTAATAAATGTGCTGTGATATTTCGCTTACCAAGTGGGTGGCTTTATCAGCAGATGGATTAAATGCCGACGATAAGGCAGCTAAAGCTGAAGCTCTCTGTGTTGGTCCTCCTTGGTTCCCATTCGACTTTTCCTATCTCAACAAGAGCATAAAATGTCAGTCTCCTTGCTAATATTCAACAGATGTTTGAAGAGTTATTCAGAAAATACTGACAACATTTTAGGAATAACTAGAGAAAAGACCTCAAAGGGAAAAAACACATGGTAAAAGCAAAAATTTTACCTCCACAATATGTCCAATGCCAAAGAGTAAAGTCACCTTCTTTTGGAATGAGTTCCCTTGAACCTGCATTCCATCCAAAGATGAGAAGGATATAACCACATGGTAAAAACATTTTCTTTCATTTTCATTTGTGGGGGTAAAAAATGTTTGTAACAAATGGGAGCTCAAATAAATACTTTTATGAATTCTTTACGCGCACCAAATTTTCATTTTGTACCCAAAAGATAAAGTTGGTATTAGATGCTTCTAGAATTAGTGAAAATCAACTTGGATGCTCAAAACGTCAATTAGTAACAGCTAAAGATAAATCTGCATTTGGTGCTTTTACTTTTTGAAAATCTATTCATTTTAACCAGAGGCTTGCTTGCAGTTTTTTCTTTTTTACTGTAAATTCCTGTCTTTTCTTTTCACTTTAATATTTTATATAGCAACATAATCTTTTCTTATAGTTAAGATAAGCATTACATTTCCAGTACAGGTCTCTAGCTTACACAAAATCATGAAATATGTAATAAAAAGAAGTGAACGGTAGCTACCACATTATCAAATTTTCATGGCCAGCTATAGAGATGATGTGGATCTTATTCTAAATCTACAAATGAAGTTTTAAAACGTTATTTGTTCTGAAAGAGTACTTAACCACAGCATAACATTTATTGAAGTTTGCAAGATAAGTAGGATTAAGCAATAATCATGTAACCATAGTTTGAGCACATACAACTGCCTTGGTATAATCCCATGAAAAATATGTCGTGAAGAAGCACGGCTCATTTCCTTCAGAGACTTTAAATAACGGCACATTAGGAGACAATCCTTCTAGCGATGCAGCCATCTCCACATATTTCTGGAAAACAGAAAATGAAAATAACATGAATGAAAGTGAATTGTTTAGAGACAAGTGTACATAGTATCCTGCAACTCCTACCTGACCAATTTCCCAAGCATTCTGCTTTTCTTTGGGGTCAACAGATTGACCAGTCCATATAAACACTTCAGCTTGAGTGTCAAGTATCAAGACATCCTCCGTCAACAGATCATCTTGAGAGAAGTTGTAAATTTCATCTACCTGCACATGATGAATATAAGATCATCACACTTCATCAAATTAACTTCTATATTAACAAGAAATTCAAATATTCACCTGGAACTTTCCTGTGAGGACAAATGCGAAGTCAACCACCAATAGGGAGCAGTCAAAATGAACAGTCAGCAATGGTAACAGTTGAATACCAAATGAGATAATTTCTTGTAACTTATAAGACAACACATGTCACCTCTATTGAAAGAATATGCGTACAAATGGGGATCCCTGACAATCTCCTGAGATGCACTTTTATTGCTGTAACCTAGTTTTCCTCCGAGTGCAAACCAGAAACTTGAACTCTCTGTTCCTTCCTTTGAATGTTTCAAAGTAACTCCGGGCTGTATTAGGAAGAAAATAAACACTACGTTAATAAATATCAATACGCGTATACAAAAAGAAGAATGAGATGATAAGGTGTTGCATCATATTAAATCATGGATCAACTTAAAAGCTTAAAATGATAGGTTGAGGTAATTTATTTATATCAACCAACACATGGAAATCTGAAAACACCCAACAAATGGAAATCAATATGAATTGAGCATGAAACTTGGCAGGGATTTGAACACATTGTCTCTTACTTTGATACCAAGTTGAATTATATTAACTCACCCTTCAACTGATAGGCTGAGATAAATTTAATTATATCAAGCAACACTCTCCCTTACTTGTCAGCATGAAAATTTGAAAGTACCCAACAAATAGAAATCAATATTAATTAGGAAGGAAACGACTTCACGTAGATTTGAACTCAAGACCTCCCGTTGAATCTTCTCATCCATCTAAAAGCTTAGGTTGGTAGATTGAGGTAAGTTTAGTTATATCAACCAACATAAGATATCTTCAAACAAAGAAAACAACACGTTTTAATCTATGAGCTATCCAAAGAAGAGATTCGATGCAAGAAAATCCATTGTTGGCTTTGCACCTTTCATTGGGCTATCTTTTTGTATCCTTTCATATTTCTCAATAAAAGTTCTTACTTTTTAATTTAACAACCTTTGGGTGAGGGATTTGAACTTATAACCTGTCAGAGAATATCATGGCTCTAGTTGGCAATAATAGTTCTTAATTTTATAAATATCAATATGCAAATTTAAAAAATATAAATGATTACTTTTTTGCATTTCAGTGACGGAGAAATAAAAAATATGCAATACTTCATGAGCTTGATGAAATTCGTTATCTATTTCAAATTAAAAAATACGTAATATAAAACATTTGAATAACATTCAAATCAACTTGCATTTTCCTAAATAATTTAAACTCTTAAAAAATGTAAATAAGTAATGTGTATTTAAAACCAATTTGATAAATTACTTCCTCAACAATGATGGACGTATATCTTTTTTTTCATTTTTTTAAAAAATAAGTGAATTAATAAATAAACGTTTGACCACTTTAGCTGAAGTGAGTTAATACTGAATACATATGCCTGCAAGTGTCCAAAGCATACCGTTGCGCCCAACACGTATTCACTATTGTCCAATAAGACATCCCAATTATTGAAATAGTACATGGCATGTGTCTTATGCTTAATAAGTAGTCCAAGAGTCATTCCACTATGTGTCAGACACAAACACATGGTCCAAACCAAAGTTTGAGCGTGACAAATGCAAAGGAAAACTATATCCATCAAAATATGTCTATAAATATATAAATGGATCAAATATTTGAGACCTTACCTTTAGAAACTCTCCAACTTTTGCAGCTAACTGTTGCTGCTCCAATGTACTTTGGTTTCCATGCCATAAGAAAACAGAAGAGCCAGAATGCAGGACAAAACACTCGGTAGAGTTCAAAGAGGTTGCAACCTAAATAATTAGAAATTGAGTCACTGCCGTTATCATTGCATATTAAATCGCTCAAATTAAAACAGAACTTTCAACATAAACATGAAGGTTGACCAAATTACAATTTTAAAGCATCATTTCCAGTCAGCTTGAATATGTATGCAAATGCATATATTTCAATACCTCAATAATGCAAGGAAAACATTTAAAAATGCATATGCATGTAACAGACTGAAATAAGTAAAAGCACTATAAACATACCGCATCAACTTGAAACGTTTTATTGTTGTGAATGGATGTTTGTGATATCCTAATAAGGGCAATAGAATCCGGGGAATAAGTTTCATCTCTCACAGCTTTATCTGCTATGACTTTCTTGTAACCAGAGCTCAAGCCGCCCTGCAGCAGAATTTATTAAGAAAATAGTTTCTCTGTCAAGAACCCTCATCGGTCCAAAATCAGAACCTTGTAAAGTAAATTATGAGGTGATCTTAATTTAAAAAGAAGAAGAATTAAGAAAGAAGCTTTAGAAGACTACCCACCAGGAAGACCACCATAGGTTGAAAGAGGGCAATAAATTGGGGTGGCTCTTTGCCTTGAAATATGCGACCCTGCAAGAAAATACATGATAAGAAAATTCTCAAGTGTACAAACTATTTTATTTTCTATATTTTATGTTTGTGCTACCTGAACAGGTCTCCCTTTCAGTGAGTTGAACATCGTATTAGTCAAACGCGTAGCCATTTTCTGATCCTCCTGAGGTTTGAAATGTACAGAAAATGGTTTGGTAGCTATAGAGCAACAAACATTTGTGTATATGTACAAAGGCGTTGTGTAAATGTACAAATGCTCATAAATAATGTTAATATTGATATCAGAGGCTAATGAGAAAACTTTCCCACATTTGTTGTATGGTTGCAAGCAATTATACATTTTTAAAGCAAACAAGAATAACTTTCAACAGATCAACAAAATACTATAGTGATGAAAAATCCACCCAAAGTCTAGTAAATTATAGAAAATTCCTCCAACTGGCTTTAGTAAAGAAAGAAACACAGTTACCCAAAAACTAATGTAAGGAACAAGAGTAGAAGCATTGAGTTACATCCCCCATTTTTATAAAAGGTCAACATTTAACATGTACAACACACGGTGGAAGGTTAGACCCAAGGGAGAACTAACACTAGGAACATGAGTTAGTGTTGTACCAATAAACTAATGGGACCACAGAACTCAGTCTTGCCCAAGCCCATGATATATCTTTCCAATTAAGGAATCAAGAGAGGTATCTCTATCCCATCAGATAAATATAAGGGTGTTCAGTTCAGTTCATTTTTTCGGGATATGCTCGTTTAAATTCCAAATAAAATTTAGAAGTGAGGGAAATAAAGAGGAAAACATAACAAATATTGGAAAAAATATTCTTGAGAGCAAAAATTCTAAGAGTTCTATAATTAAAGAATTTAAGATCAGAAGTAATTCCTCTCAATAAACACAGTAAAGTAAAATTAGAAGGAAAAAATAAATTTTTGGAGAATTTTAAAAAGAGGCTAAGGTGGTGGAGTTCTTACGATCAAGTGGCAAAGGAAATCAGAAAAAGAAAGATACAAATTTTTATTGAAAACAAAAGCATTTTCATTGATGAGTGAAAGTGTGACAAAGACCAATTGAAACATAGATAGAAGGCCAAAAAACAAAGGAATAAAATGGTAAAGAGAAACGCTGCGCCTGCGTCCAAAGAAATAATTTCCCCTTCCCTGCAGTCTGACACCAGAGGAGGAGGAAAGATTGCAAGCTAGGGCTTCATATTTGTAGAGAGAGTTTTAGAGAGATGGTGTTAGAGTGAGAGATTGACATTGCAAGTCAAGGATTTACAAATCAAATGCTTTAAGTGTTTGAAGATCTTTGAAAGAAAATTCTAATATCTGTGCGTATCTCTCTGTGTTTGGCAAGTACACTGCCATATTGGAAGTCAGCGCAGCATGTAGTTTACAGCAGTTAGATTTTCTGAAAATAAATTCCAAATGACAACTAACCTCAATGCTTTCCTTTCCAAACCAAGAGCACAAGAAATAATCTTCTTTCCTCTCACCGGAATGGTAGGTGTACAGAATGACGTAGCAGTCTCCACTATAAAATTTACCAATATCCTCTGGGAGCAATGGAGTTTTAGCGCTGCCATTGATTTGCCATACCTGAAAAATGAAAGCCATCAAGAACTCAATTAATCAATCAAAACTAATCTAAACATTTTAAACAATTAAAACTGAGTATCATCTAAACCTCCATTTTTCCGCCTCCCTCCAGCAATGGTGGAACTTCCTCATTCACTGGTGTACTTTTTGCCAATCCCTTGAGACCAAGACCTTGTTGCTTCAATAGAGCTATTTGCGAAAATAGTACCACAATGAATAATATTTATAGCACAAGAAATGGCTAACTCATTTGATCAATTAGATGAGGAAACTACCAGCTACTTTTCCCCTTCCTTCTTCTGCGCCAATTGTCACTGATCCAACTGGCCAGGACTCGAAGTTGGACTTAAAAGAATGTGTTTCATAACCTTGTATAACCCGAGTTACACGAGTTGACTTTGGCCTATTCTGGCTGGCAATAAATTCCTGAATATAAAGCATTGTTTTCATAAATCCCATACAGAACTTTAAGTAGTTTAAATTTTGGCGCAGGGGGCTTACCTCAGCAACTTGGATAGCTACTTTTCGCTCCTCTACTTGGGTCACTCTTCCAACCCAAACAAACACTTCAGCACCACAGTCCAGCAGATAGCATCTGTTATTTTCCAATATGGATTTTGATAGTTCACCATCAACAACTTTAACCTCTTCACCATCAATGCTGCAGAAACCATTGACCGAAATTAGTAATACATGCCTCCATGTATAAGATTATTTTGTATATGAAATGGTAACCTTGGGATTTATACAACAATCAAGTGGAGTGAGGTTCAAATCCGACAGAAAACTTTAAAGTTTGTAACTATATAAATATAAATTTTAAGAAATGAGTGGATCGCTAGATCCAAAGTCAAAAAGGACGCATTTTCCATCCCAACCATATATATATGAAATATATTAAAAAAAATATATGTTTTACGACCTCACTTAAACATGCTTTATTCTATAGATTGTACTTGTCCTTAGTTCTAAAAAAATATATTTCTATTATAAAATAAATAGAACTAGGTGTGCAGAGACTACAACACACCAGATACTAAAAATCAAATAAATAAACAAAATATTGTAGGTTCATAATTAAACTGAAATCTGTATTAACTCTATTCTTATAAGACACCACGGTGCTTCAGTTGGCAACCTTAATTGATAATGGTGACTATATAAACTGACTAATGCTCACAACCAGGACAACCTCACACTTTAAGTTGATGTAATGTCTTTAAATTCCAATGGTGCAAATCTTCAAATTGGAGAAATGCTGGAATCAAATACCATCTAATACTTTCTCATGTCAGGTTCAATTGCTTGTGAAAATCAAAAGTTCAAAACAAGCTCTAATTTCTGTCTGCAATGAGAACTGTATTAGGCCAAGAAGACTAGAGATTTTATTAGGTGATTACCCAGCCTGCTTCAAATGCAACAAGAAAAATACTAAAATAATACCTGTGAAGCTTAGCAGGAGAAGATTCTGGAATTATATCATCTTCACTAGCAACTTTCTTCCCAATGGGTGCAAAGCCACCGAATAGAACCCAAAATTCACCAGAGTCAGACTCCGTATCCAATTTCCCATCATCTAGTACGTTCAAAATAATGTTCAACTCAATGTATTGCAATATGAAAAACAACAACCATGAATATACAATGTAAATGAAAAGGCCAAAGATTGGCTATGAAACAGGGGGAGGGTCAGCTGGGTTCTATATCCTACCAACAATTGCAACATCGCACTTCCCCTCATGATTTGTATCCTTCAAGAATTGAACCACTTCCAAAGCTTTTGCCCTCTCCTGGATATTGGAATTTGCACCATTGAACTGAAATATCTTGCTCTCCGTGTCTAAGATGAACACGTCATCATGATTTAGTGACGAACGAGCAAAAGTAACCTGGATAGACCAAATGCAAAAATAAACATCAGTAACTCCATGTCAATGGAAGAACCGTTATTGAATACAAAAACTTCTGTAAAGAAAAATTTATTGCCTGTTTCATTCGGACAACTCGCTTTCCTCTACAGACATACAACCGTGTTTCAAAGTTTTCTTCCTCGGGTTTCTTAAATCCGGATGCAACACCTCCCTCCAGTGGTATGATACAAGGTTTGAAGTAGGACAAGAATTTTTCTGATTCGTGGCCTTGGATTTCTCTGTGTTGCACTGCACGTCCTCCAAGAGACGCATCCAGCTCAACAGTTTTAATAGCTGCAGTTCCTGCTTCATCCTAATATAAAAGATTAACGTTGTTAAGTCAGAAATCTTATAAAAGATTAACGTTGTTAAGTCAGAAATCTAAGTTTCACAATCAAGTTTTAATAAAATAGTATTTAATTTTCAGTTCCAATGAGAAGAGGAAGACGAAATAGGGAGAGAAAGACCACCTGACTAGTATCTCTTCCAATCCAAAAGTGTATATCATAGAGGTAAGAACCACCTTTTCCTTGTGATGTCTGCATAAAAGTAAATAGTGAATTCAATAACTTGCGTAAAAAAACATTTTGGAAGTCTGCCCCCACCAAATAAACAAATTAAACAAATGTTTGAGCTCAAACAAAATGAAAGGTGGGACCCTAAGCTCATGTCTCCAAAAATCAGAAAAGAATTATATGTCCTGTTTAGACCATTCAAGTTATCGTCTTTGCTGATAGGATTATTACATTACAACATATCAGGAAGACATTTCACAAGATTGGCAGCTGCATCAAAAAATGAGAAAAACTAAAAATGAAATACCTGCAATATTATGTAACTATCTCCCATGTAAAATTTCCCATAGTCAGACTTTGGCAACGGAACAGGCTGAAAATTCTCAATGCGCCAGATTTCTGTCCCACTAAGAGAAATTAAGTTCAACATTTTAAACTTTTGAGATATGCCCTAAATATAAATAAACCAATTAAGAATTTCATCAAATACGAGCAACAAAAGTTAAATATTCAACCAATTCTAACTTTCATACTAAGTGTGCCCATTGAACACAACATCCATACAACTCTAATCTGAAATGAATAAATGAAAATTTTTATCTTCCAGGTCACCAATTTTCTAATTTTTGTAAGGATACACTTTTTGTCCAACTGCCTGAAATGCAGGATCCAAGACTTTGGCAGAGCTAGACATTGGAGAATATGTCTCTGCTACTCTCTCCTTAGTTGCAAGAGAAGCTAACAGTTTTTAAGTTATTGTATCTGATGTTTGGATATGACACAATAATTCACTGCAAGAGAAGTGAAAACAAGAGTGTCAAACAGAGTACAATGGTGACAAATCAGTAGAAACCCAATCAAAGGAACTAGAAAATAAAAGATACATGAACAAGACTATAAAACAAGGAAGAAAGACAGGAAACAATATGAGATATTTTTTAATGTATTTATTGAAAAATTGTAGCTTTTTTTTTTTTTTCTTAGACTACCACTCTAAGAAACATGCTAGAACTTGAACTGACATAATTGACCCATTTAATGGTGATTTAGAAGTGGTTTGGATGTTCAGTTATTAATTAAGTCGCAAGAAAACAATTCTATTTTGTAGCCTGAACAAAAACTCCACGCTCAAATCTATCCTACAAGCCCAAAGAATGAACAACTCCACCACATTACAAACATCACAAACCTTCCAAGTAAACAATCTTGTAATGTTTATAAATAGTACATTCTATCCAGACCAATTTTCTCCTATAATGAAACGTACAAAATACCAAATTACAATTTAGTCGTCTAGTAATGCTCAAGATCCTCCACACTGAGTTACCACAGATCATAGCCAACTGATGAGAATGAAGGAAGATACTTCTCAATGCACACAATATCTTTGAACATTGCAATTCGTCAAGTGTCAAGCCAAGATGACCGATCCATTTAATAACAATTGTGCCGAGCTAACGACAAACATTTGAAACAAATTGGCAATTAAAGAGTGATCTAAGAACTGTGATAACAATAAGCCATCAACTGGAAGTAACAATTTGCTCAAATTGCAAGATATTCCCAAAACAATGGTTGAACTACAGTATCAAATTTCAAGTACACAGTAAGAACACATCCAAATGAGATAAACCAAATCCAAAAACACTTCTAAATCACCATTAAATGGATCAACAAACAAAAAAAACAATAAAGGGTACATAGAAAAACACAAAATGAGAAAGTCCAATGGACCAATCAGATCAAACCTTGGATTGAATCTAAACCACATACGTACAACAACAAGAACAGACAATCAAAACCCAGAAAGAAAAAGTCCCAAAAAACACCAGATCAAACAGAAAAATCACATGGGGTTAACGATCAAGACGAGATCAATCAAAAAACGAAGCACTTGAACCCAAAACAGCTGACCTAGCCGGAGATCTCTCGCACCCAATGGAAATGAAAGGTGGAGGAGAAAGAAATGATTAGGAAACACAAGAACAGGGAATGGGGAAGGACGAGGGCGCAAAGCTGGCAATAAAGGAAGATATAGAAGATGGTTGGGAAAAAAGAAAAGTGGGAATTATTGCTGTATGTGTCTGATTTTTCTTTTCTCTCTCTCTCAATACAACTTTTCAGCCTTTTGAGATTGCAATTCAGGGCGAGAGAGAGAGAGAGGGAATCAAAGTTGGGTTGGGTCCGATTGAATGACAGTGAAACAAGAAAACACATCAACACGGAGAAAAGAGAGAATTGAACCTCGTTATTAATGGGGAATGGATCCGTTGACGGTGGCACCGGCCAAATCGGGCTCTGTTTTCTTCTTCTTTTTTTTTCCTTCAATGGCTTGATTACACGATTTTGTCGAGATTAGCAATTGGGTGTGAAATTTCTTGGAATGATTGAAAAGACGAACTTTGATAAATCATAATTCAGATGATAAGAATTTCAAGCTAGTTTGCAAGTTTTCGTTGGGGTGAAGTAGAAGTCATTAGGTAGGGTTTTGTGTTAAATGATAAGTTTAGTTCCAAAAAAAAAATAGAATTAATTGTCTCTATACTTTCAAGAAAAAAAATAAAAAATTTAATCCTTATAACTATAAAAACTATAATTTAATTAGTATGAATTTATCAAATCTAAAAAAATAGTCATTTTTGTTTCTAATTATTAGTTAATTAAGTATTTAAAGTTATGAGTGATTTCGGTTTAGATTTTGAGCGAAACCCGATAACCTAAACAATACTTTCTGTTTTTCAATAATTAGATCCGAACTCAAGGATAAAATCATTGATTCGATTTTATTTGGTTTGGTTCGATTTTTGGTTTTCGGTTTTGATTTCAATAAAAATTTTGATTTATTTTTCAAATTTTTTTTATCTCATCCACCATTTGATTTTTAATTTTATTCTAAAAATTTTCATTTTACTAACAAAAAAAAACAATACTTCTAATAAATATCACAATATTTACAATATTTTTATTTCATATGTCACATTTAAATTGGTTCTACCATCAAATTTAAATACAAACATTTTTATTATTATTATATATTTGGTTCGGTTCGATTCGATTTTTTATTGGTTATTCCATCATGAACCGAAACAAACCGGTATATTTCGATTTTTAAAATTATCAAACCGATCAATCCAATATTGTAAAAAAACCAAACTGATTTATTGGATCGATTTGTTTCGATTCGATTTTGTCGGGTTTTTTTTTCAACCCTATTTGAAGTTAGGATTAAGAAAGAATGTGTATCTTAAGAACTCGTGACGGTAGTATTGAATTTGATTAACACCCAATAATAAAATCACTACTGTACTAGCTGTTTTGATAATGGATTTTAAATTATTAACCTTTGGGCATACTCATAAAATTATATTTTATTTGAAAGACAATATCAAAATCGTGCAAGAAAATGTTATTATTGAATAAAAAACATCAGTTAACTTAACCTAAAAATATAGACATTACTAAATTTTAAGTATTAAATTATGAGATTTTTAAGGATGTAGTATATTATCCTCCGAGAATAAGAAGACGAATGTTTTTTAGTATGTCAGCATTGATTTTCTTTTTATTTAATCATTCAATTTTCTTTTTATTTAATAATTCAACAATACTTAAAGACGGGGTGTACTCCTTTAGAACACATTGTTTTACTTACTGAATGGGTGAGTGACAAAGTGATTTTATTATTTGGTGTTATTTCAGTTTAACAATAGGGTCACGAATTTGATCGATGAAATCGATATCGCTAAACTATTTCTTTTTTTTACGAAAGTTTCTCACTTATTGTTAAGACCAGGAAATATAACATAATTTTCTATATCAATTTTATATGTTGCATAAAATCAATTTCAATCACATCACTATATGTAAATTTAGTTTTTTTTTTTAGATTAAAATAATTAGAGATATAAGATTCAAACTCATGATCTTAGGATGTTTGAATATACATTAATACCGCTCAGCTACTTCTCTTTTGGCCTGTATCTAAAACTTATTGTTTGTACCGTAAATAGTTTTTTTTTTTTTAATTCAACAAATACTATTATGTCATTTATAATGTTGTATAATTTTCTTTTGAACTTTCTATGTTAGCATAACTAATTATCCAAAAAAAATTAGAGTTCTCATTTTAAAGTGGCAACTAGAATAATAATTTATTTTGTTTACTCGTGTCTTCGTCCATGATTAACACGTAACGTGTTTGAATTTAATATTCTCAAGTATTATAGAACTAAATAGTCACTTTGAAGAAAATAAATTAATTTAATTTGAGGCTAAATAAATAGGACAAAAATTGTAATTTTATATAATAATTCTTAAGGTTTATTTTGTGATTATTGATATTGCTTGTGGCTTGCTTGTATTTGTGAGGTGGTTGTTGTGAATTAATTATTGTGGTTTACTTAGAAATGTTGAATGTTAAGTAGCTTGGTTGTAAATGTACAAGTGGGGAGGCATCGGTGTATAGTGGGAGTGGGAGTGGTGGACTCCAACTCTAGGCAACATCCAACTTCAATTTGTCTCGTTTGTTATTTTTATCATTTCATTTCATCTTAAACCTTCACTTTTCACCAATATCCTGTATACTCAACATCGTGTCAACGTTTACTATTGCAGGAACCTTTCCCACACGAGTATGTCATGATTGAATCCCTTATTGCACACTAGCTACGTACTATTGCACCCATATTTATCAAGTCATGACCACGTCAACCTTATGCCATGACCCCTACCACGTGATTATTTGATTGAAGTTGTTTACAATCTTGAATGCAACAGCCTCGAGATGGTGCCCAACATCAATGGATAACCTCTCCTATGTCAATTTTTGTAACGACCCGACAATAAAAATTCACGCAAGGAAAGTCAAAAAATGAACGAGAGGGGCAAAAATGAACCCTAATTCTCTTGAAATTTTCCTTCTTTCTTTTTCACTTATCCTTCTTCATGTGGCAATAGAAGACGATATATATTAAATTAGACAAAATTCAAATTTTTGTTTTTAGACATTGAAATTTGTTTTGTTTTAGTCAAATAGAACAAATATATGTATATATATCATATGAATTAATTTTAAGTTTGATTGAATTTTTAAGAAACATTTAAAAAAGAACATGGACCAAATTGAACAAATATT
>JBBMEG010000018.1:11236170-11258443 GCA_037832605.1 Cyclanthera cordifolia
TAAAAACTAATTATATATAATAAAGTAATAAATAATAATTAAATGAGCACCCATGGCCTTATGGAAGTTTGATTTGATATATGAATTAATTTTAAGTTTGATTGAATTTTTAAGAAACATTTAAAAAAGAACATGGACCAAATTGAACAAATATTACAAAATTAAAAACTAATTATATATAATAAAGTAATAAATAATAATTAAATGAGCACCCATGGCCTTATGGAAGTTTGATTTGAGAACATCCATTAAAATTATAAAATTATAAATTCAATTGTTCCATTGCCATTCCCACCAGTAACAGTCACTCTTTAATTCCAATCACAAGCCATCTAACTCACTCTTCATTTCCCTATCGAATCGGACTACGATGCATCAACAAAGAGACGGCCAACCTCTACCCGAGCCACTCAGCAGGGGAGCCATGAACCACTGTCAAAGAACCAAAAGAAAACAGTAAGATAGACTGATTAAACAAAATGATATTGATTTAATAAGCAATCTTGTTATCAATTCACACAAGTTTTAAATACACCAAATAAAGATAATGACATTGTCAAAATTAAATATATTTACTTATCATATTTTAATAATGGTCAAATTTAGTCAATAAAATAGCAAAATTATTAAATATACGGTATAATATTGATTAAAATGATAAACTAATTTTAGCTCAAATTTATTAATTAAGTTATTATTTTAGTTTTAACGTAAAAAAAATAAGTATAAAAATAAATTAAAAAAACACAAAAAAGGTTGAGTATTATTAAACTATTGAATTAAAAAAAAAAGTGATTGAAATATTAGAAATAAAAAATGTTTAATTTAAAAAGCAAACAATTAAATAGAAACTCAATCAATCTTCCCGGGACGGTGCACTTACTTGAATACTTGGTTATGTAGATATGGTCTATCAATATCCATGTTCGAAACCTGTATGTAACATTAATTTGCAGTATTCATTATTTTGATGTCTTTCGGTACTGGCTAACCTAGGACATGTGAGATCATCCCAAATACAGTGTGATTATAGTACGCCGATCTTAGGTTCATTGTGTGGATTAATAACAATTTAAGACTCACAGATTCCATAATATTTACTAAACTCTTTGAAGAATATTTATTAAACTTACTGGGACTTGAGTTTTTATTCGACCATACATATAGACTATGTTTGTTTTAAATAGATGAGTGATTGGTAATCACTACTCGTTTGTATTTGATCATATACAATTACTTTTAATATCAATCAATTACTACTAAATAAGTAATTAATTACTCAATTACTATTAACATTATCTATTCCTCGCTTCCCTCGGCTCACTCTTTTTTTTTTTTATATAATAAAAATCAAAACAAAAATATTCTTCCTATCATTTATCAAAAAAAAAAAAAAAAAAAAAATCGATGAAAATTGTTCTTGAAATAGTCTCTTGTCTTCTCGGTCAAAAAAAAAAGAAATAGTCTCTTGTCTTCGATTTTATGCCAACAAATAAAATGTTTAAGAAATTGTACGAGTGCGCTCGCCCATTGGTGTTTTTATGAATAAGTTGCTTCCTCACGTTGAAAGCAATCTCAAACTCGAAAATGGGAACTGATTTCTAAAGGAACTTGACAACTTTCTCTAGGGATTCAGGAGCTAGCCGATTAAGCCATGTCTTCGACAACATCAATCGTAGAATCGACTGATTTCGACGTTTCTCAGTTCCGCCATACGCCTTTTTACTGGTAATCAATCGAAAAACCTGTCAGTTTATCTGCTGCCATGGCGTTGGCAATTCTTCCTGTGAATTTTCCTCTATTTACTCATTGTTTCTTTATTTTAACATGGCTCTTGAGAGTATCTTCTTGAGGTTCGTTTAATGATATGTTGCTAAATTTCCCATGTCCTAATTTTTCTTTTTAATATCGTGATTCTTCGGGCCAGCTTAAGTACTGCTACTATTGTCATAGGACATGCTGTCGGATGCTACAATATTTGAATGGCAAGAAAATAGATAGATTTGGCTGTTTGAATATGGGGGTATATGAGCAATTACTTGGATTACTTGGTTATAATTAGGAAGAGATGAATGGTGATTTGTTAGGCAATTATTGAGAAGAGTCATTTGGGCTATGGGGAGGTTCCAAGTTCCTATTAAAACTTGGCTTCTTTTGTATTTTCTTTATCTTTTGATATCAATATAGATCTTGGATCTTATAAAAAAGACACCTAGAAAATTAATTTCTAGATATGTGTTCATCATGAATTGATCTCATTACTTCTTAATTGCTTAAGTCCTTTTTGTCCTAATGACCCAAGGAAAACGATGTAATGGAGAAGATGAGTGTTGAAGATCTCATGTCGGAACAGTTAGGCGACCATTTAACATTTATAAGTTAGGGGGCTGCTGCTTTCATTGTCGATTAGTTTTAAGAGATGGAGCCACATTTTATCTAATATGACATCAGAGTCTTTTAAGCCCAAACGGGTATTCGGTCCAATAAGAATTAAACTGGAATCCGTTTCAAGATCGGTGAATCTAAGAGACGCCACCGTGACAGAAATGTTGAGGATTCTACCTTGGAAAGGTGAGGAGATTTTCTAGCATTTATAAGATAGGTGAGTTACTCCTCTCCTTGCAATTGATATTGAGCTCATTCTATCTAATAACATATTAAAATTTCTTGCCAATGTAATTTTCTGATACCCTTTTTGTAGTGTAGTTTTTATGGAGCTTTGGATAGCCTCTTAACAATATTTGAACTGCAATGGAATTTGATAGCGTATATTAATTACTTTTGAAGTTTCATACTTCTAGCCCAGTTTTGAATTGGTATTTCTACGATGCTGAAGATAATTTATTCTGTGCTCAATCCGTGGCTTTTGACGGCATAGCGAAAATTCATAGTATAATTCTTGTTTGTTAGTTTTGAAGTATTTGTGTCTTCAATTTTGCAGTGAGGAGAATGTATTTTTTCTATGCAAGAAGTTGTGTACAGATGGAACGGTTGATGCTGCGGGAGCTGATCTTTTTGTTGTTTTCATTTCTAATGAGAAGAAGCAGGCATGTATGATGTTGTTTCTCTGATAATTTGGCCATTTCTGAGGACGAATTAGTTCTGCTAAATGACTCTCTTCCATTCTTATTACTATTCAAAGTGTCATTTTTTGTCATTGCTAGCCTTAGGTTGAATAATCATGCCATGATTCCAGAGATATCCTATTCAGGCTCTTTTATTGAAAGTTTGGTTAGAAAGAAATAGGATAGCTGTTTTGAAAGTTTGGATATACTTTTTGTTGTTTCCCTTTCGAGATCCCCCATGGAATTTTTGACTTTTCTTACATCAAGAAGAAAAAAAATGTATCCCCTGAAAGCTAGATGATTAGCTTTAACCTTTAAGATTTGTACTGATCATTTTGTTCAGGTCAAATAAAATCTTGTTAGGTTCATCTTTCCCTGAGTGAAGTTCTTGCTCCAACAAGAGCTCATGACCAAGAGTTTGAATCCCCCATTGCCAAATGTTGTTGAATTAAAAGAAGAGTGAAATCCATGTTTACGAATTTAATTGTTTTACTCTTTAAAATGGTCTAACTCCCCAAAAAAAATGTTTAGATTCCCCTTTGGCACCAGAAAGCCAGTAAAAGAGCAGACGGTCTTGTTTTGTGGGATTACCATGTTATTTGTGTTCAGGTAAGCCAGTCTTTCTTATTTCAACAGAGTTGTTGAATGTGCATTTGATCTTTATTTTGATCATTGTTTCAAGTATTTATTTATTTATTATTATTATCATTATTTTTGCTTTTGAGATTTTGAGTTCATTTCAACTGACAGAGAAAGAGAGAGGGTGATTTTCCTTTTTTAGTGTGGGATTTAGACTCAACTCTTCCTTTGCCTCTCCCTCTGGGCAGCTATGTGTCGCAAGCTATCGGGCAATCATTTCAAATCTCCCCTGAGTATCAAAGGTACAGCCTGCCAGTTGCAACTTGTTTTCTCGAATGCATACGTTCACAATGATCGATTGTTGTATTTTATTGGTTCAAAAAGTGTCATATGTGTCATTAGAAGTTGTGAGATGGAAATTTCTCACCTTTTAAGTACTATCACGGGCAATATTGGTAAGTACAATGTTAGTTTTATTACATTTTCTTTCATTACTATATGCAATAAGCGTTCAGTGGGCACTGCTCTCTGATGCTCTGTGCACGCCTGCGTTTGCACATATGCATACAAATCATTAAGAAAGAGATGAAATTGCTGTGGCCAATAAGAATTCAACCCAAAAGATCCCCGAAAAAATCCTTCATCTGCATCAAAGAATAAAACTCTATACTAAAGAAATTTGAGCAGGAGCTCCAAAGGGCGATTTTAGAGTGAACAACATTCCACACTTTCTTGAATCTAAAAATGTCTCGACATATTCTATTTTTTTCTTTCCGTTCATATTATTCAAGAAACTTATTTAATAGAATTTCCCAATGTAGACATGTTCAAGATCTCACAAGATACTCACTCCTCCACCAATGTCAATTAGTTTTGAGGTGAAACTACATACCATCTGATATGATACTAGAGTTCATTAAACAGGTATTTGGTTCAATAGAGAAATGGAATCCGATCCAAGAATAGTTAATCCAAAAAGGCACCATTTTATGGGCTTTTGTTAAGGAACTTTGAGCTACTATACTCATCATCAATTGGTTTTGAGATGAAAATTTCATACTTTCTAATAGACCACCTAGGGGATGTTTGGGGATAAAGTTTGGGTTTTAGTGGGTTTGACTTAAATGTTGCCAAACCCATACTTCCATCGTGAGTTCATAAAGCTTGGAGTTTGTTGGACAGACCATGAGTTTCATGATAGGATCCCAAGGGGGGTTAGTTACCTAGTAATTACTTGGTTAGGTGGTTAGTTTGTTAATCACCCTAGCCTATATAATGTAACCTTCACCCCACATGAATAAACAAGTACTTTGATATTGACTCTTAAACATGTATGCTTGTTCTATCGTTTATGGAACACCTTTTCAAGGAGATGAACTAAGTTTTATGGGAGAACTTCATTGAAGCATTCTGTTGGAGCTTGTGACTGGAAAGGAATTGAAGGATCTTCCAAGATAAATCCACACCACAAAATCGTTTCATCGACATTATTACTTGGTGGTTTCATGGTGTAAAATTTCCCACTTTTTTTTAATTATAGCTTTGACTCTCTACTTAGTAGTTGGAGATCTTTTTTGTTACTAGATGTATTTCCAACATCTTTTGTGATTTCACACCATTAATTAAATTGTTTCTTATCCTTAAAAAAAAGAAAATTTGTCCCATCAATGTCCTTGTTTTCCAATAAAAAAACAAAGTGACAGTGTTTATGTTTATACTCCTACTCCTTGGTGTAAACGCAAGTATTTTAATATTTTATGTCAGTATCATATAATGTTGACTAATTGGGTGAATCGATACTGATTTCTATGTGTTCATATTGAATCACTTTTAATTTGGTCACAATATTGTTCTACTTAAAACTGCTTGTAAGTCTCTGACAGTCAAAGTTTAAAAATAATATTGCAATGATCTTATTTTAGTTCAACAACAATTTGAATCCATGATATCTTGGCCATGGAAATACACTTATTCCAGTTAAGCTATTGCTCCTATGAGCAGTATTGCAATAATCTTGTAGTATGTTTGACAAGTATTTATTTATTTTTTTATTTTTTTCAATATAGACAATGGTCCTTTTCTGTGTGAAGAGTAAATCAAGCTCGTGTTCATAAATATTTAACCAAAAAGTTGCTATTGTGGGACAGGCTTTTCAGAATCATCCATGCTCCAGTACTCTTTCGTCACTTTGCATCTGATAGAAGACACATGAAAGATTCCAATGGAAATTGGATTGCTAAACCTCCAGACTACGATGCCATTATTGCTGAAGGTAAATACCAGTCCTAATGTGTTATCAATTTAATCTGCTCTTTTCAGTGTGTTGTGTTTCCTTATCCTTAGGAAGTAGTCTTCTTGGGATCTCGAATACCCCGATCATGTACACCATCGATGCATTGTTTGTTTTGATGATAACTGGATTGGTGATTGCTTCTAAAAAAACTGGCTATGTACTGCATCGAAAAACTTGAGATTTAAATTGTTCATGACCAATTCTACCAGTTTACATGCGGAAAAAGACCATAGATCCATGCTTTGCTTTTTCTTAAATAGCTTGGAGATTATGTATGAGGGAATCCAACGCTTTTTACATATACTGGCTGTTAATTAACCTTTTACAATTTAAAGTGCTTTATATATCTTTTATTTAACCTTTGTTATTAGGGTGATTGTTTGAAGCAAATGATCACTTTTGTTTTTGCCACCATATGATTCTTGATGCTTAGAATTTATGTTAGAGTACGTATTGACTATTAAGGATTCCATAGAACATGAGAATACTGAAAAGAAACTTAAAGATTAGTGGGTTTACGGAACTATGTATGAGAATAATTTTTATTCATTCAAGTGAGGTAACAGACACATTTATACAATAGAGTTCTAAACTAACCTTCCAAATATTAGAATGCAAACTAACCTCTCTAATAGTAGACTGCAAATTAACTCAAAAGTTAGAGAAATAGAAGGAGAATTACAAGGAATAGATCTTGACTAGCTTGATTCTCTACACTCTCCCTTAAGCTAGATGGTATATGCTTTGCATGTCAAGTTTGAATATTAATCCACCAAGATTGGGTCAATGAAGTGCCTTGGTCAATATATTTGTAACTTGTTGTGATGACACAAATTTCAGTGTAAATGATGTTAGCCTCGATCTTTTCACTGATGAAGTGATAGTCGATCTCATCATGCTTCATTCGATCATGATGCACTAGATTTTTTGCAATAGCTATAGCAGATTGATTACACATAAAACTTCTATGGAGGCTTCTATCTCCATCTTTACTTTTATGAGAAGACGATTTAGCCAAAACCTTCACATATTCTATGTGCTAATCAGCGAAACTTAACTCAACTGTTTTGAGCCGTTGTATCTTGTTTCGCCAAGTGTCCATATTTCCCTGCAATAAGAACACAATACTTTGAAGTTGACTTTCAATCAATAGGAGAGTCATCCCAGTCTGCATCTGTGTAGACTTCCAACAATCGACTCATGGTTTTTCTGGACATAATAGCCTTCTTATGATCATTCTTGAGATAATTCAAAATTCTATACACAGCTTCCGTTCTTCAAACCATTTTTTCAAAAACTGACTTACCTTATTTTTGGTCAAGTGTGCCATGATCAACTATCTCATATCCAGAGTTTATTCCAAGCTTGTTATTCGTGTCCATAGGCGTGTCACTGGTTTGCAGACACTCATACCCGTTTCTTTCAAGAGATCTATTATATACTTTCATTGAGTTACAAAAATTCCTTCACTGAACCTAACTACCTCCATCCCTAGGAAGTATCTCACGTGTCTCGTCTTTTACTTCAAATTCTGTTGAAATCAGTTTCTTGAGATGATTGATTTCTTCAGTAACAGTTCTTGTGAGAATGATGTCATAAGCATATACTATTTGTACGACCATTTTATCATATGAGAAATGTTTAGCAAACAGGGTGTGATCTTACCGACACTGAATATAATCATCACGCTTTAACACGACACTGAATATAATCATCACGCTTTAACACAATGTCAACCCGAGGTGTTTGCTTCAGCTCGTAAAGTGATTTCTTGAACTTAAATACTTTTCCATTAGTATATCAGTCTTCAAAACCCGAAGGAACATCCATATACACTACCTCAGCTAAGTCACCATTAAGAAATGCATTTTTTACATCAAGTTGAACTAATGACAAGTATAAATTAAATGCAATAGAAAGAAGTACCCGAATGGTATCTCATGATAGTTGATCCCATATGGTGAAGTGAAACCTCTAGCTACGAAATGAGCTTTGAATCGCTCTATATTGCCATTTGGTTCGTATTTGACTGTGAAAACCCATTTGTCCCACTGTGCATTTCTTTGGAAGTAAATCAACAAGAATCCATGTACCATTCTTTTCGAGTGCTCTCAACTCCTCCAAAGTGGCTGCTTTTCATTCAGGCTTATGTAAAGCTTTATGTACTGTGTTGGGAATTTGTATATGATCTAGAGTCGTTACTAATGCTCTAAGGTTTGGTGATAAGTTTGTGTATGATAAATGGTATTGTATGGAATGTTGAATACACGAACGAACACCTTTTCTCAGGACAATGGATCTGTCATCTTCTACAGTCTCAAGGACATTAGGATGGTCAATGGTGGTTCACATCTTGACTTTGCTGGACATGTCAGGGTTGCGCTTCAAGTTGCTTTGATCTTAAAGAATAAACTTGTATTTGAGCTTGATGGGTTGACTCGAGAATAATTTCAGGAGGTGACTCGGGAATGATTTCAAGAGAGGATATTTCAGATGAGAAAAAGGGAAAAAGAGGTATGCATTTTCATTTATTGATTCACTATCAATATTCTCCCTCTGAACGGCAAAATTGGAAAATAAGATAGATTTTAAAGAAGGTAACATCCATGGTACGAAAGAATTGATGTGTTAGAGGGTGATAACATTTATAGCCTTGCTTGTCAAGCAAGTATCCGAGAAAGACACATTTAATTGACTGCGTATCAAGTTTAGTAAGAAGTTGAGGATCGACATGAACAAAGGTTGTGCAGTCAAATATTTTAAATGGGATGTGGGACACAAAGTGAGGTGTAGGATATAAGTCAATAAACTCTATAAAGTTGTTTGAAACTTGAGAAAGCGAAATGACATGCGATTAATTAGGTACATAGCTGCTAGAACAGCTTCACTCCAGAACTTACTTTTGAAGTGAGCATAATAGGATCTAATGACATCAAAGAGATGACGATTCTTGCATTCAATCACACCATTTTGTTGAGATGTGTAGTCAAAAGAACCTTGACGAACAATGCGTTAGATTGGAAAAGTGTAACTCATAGGGGTTGATGATAAAATCGAATCGGATGGTAGACGAACATAGTTGTTTTTAATTAACCATCGATTCCTTGCAACATTCCTGCTCACATCACTTACATAACAACGTTCCCGTGCACTTTAACCTTGCTACCATTAGGAAAGCCTTACCTCTCTAAATTCTCTTCTATTCATTATCCAAGTGAATTGGATTGGAGATTAGCCTTTCCTACAAGAATCCTAGGGGTTCTAGTAACTAGAAAGCTTACTACTGATTTGCATGCTAACTGCAGCTATTTCATCTGACTTTTCTGTTAACTATGATCTGTTTCAGCCATCTTCTGAGGTATCTCTCCCAGTACCCTGGGCTTCCTCTTGTTCATAATTAAAGGTGTGTATCCTTTGGCTTCCATTCTTGGAGAAGTTTCAAAAGTGTTTGTCCTATTGGAAAAATGTGAAAATAGTGAAGTTATGGGTTAGGTAAATATTATTCATGACAACATGATATCAAAAGAATAAGAGAGTAAGAAGAGGTCATGGGTTAAAATTTCTAATTAATATTGATTTCCACGATTGATTTGCGCATTTTCAAAATTTTCAAGCTCACAAGTGAGGAGAAGTGTTGATTGATATAATTAAATTTACCTCAACTCACAGCTAAAGTTTTTGTATTTATTAGTGATTTAACGCGATGCAACGAAATGTCTTCTTTTCCATAGCATTAGAGTATCAGAGCAGGAATAATAGTTCCATCTTTCGATACTTCTTTCATTGTTTCTTCATGTACTATCCTCGGTATCAGATGGAACAATTCACAACCTCAATGAGTACATGGAAATCAAGGAGGCTGATGTACATACAAATAGCAACATTGATGTGAAAGAAGCAATTTTTTCTCAAAAACTTGGATTGGTAGCAAATGACCTAGAGGATTTTTTTTCACAAATTCCTTAAAACAAAAGTGAGAAATATCTGGTATGTTGTTTATACTTTCCTTACATAGTTGAAAATCTGAGGATTACTTGAAAGTTGGTGTGAGGAATCTTTTTAGTCCTTTTTAAGTTTATCCAAGTCATTGTGTACCTACTGATACTGACAGGGGATGGATTATTGTGCTAGATGGTACATGAGGTCTTCCTCTTGTATATACCAATACCAAGAACTTGGCTTCAATTGCTACGCTACACCCTCTACAGACGCTCATGCTCGATTGTGAAACTGCTAATCGAATGTCTGATGACTCGTTGTTATGGCCCAAGCCATGTACAGTGAGATTTCTTTACCTTTTTCTCTGGTTGTTTAGGAGATTATATTGTTCGTACATGTTCAGCATTTCAACTTTTTTTCGAACAAAAATACTGCGAATTATCATAATATAGACCTTTTTTATTTGTGTGATTGTGCCAAAGTCTTCATGAGCAAAGAGAGTTCTTTTAATGCCCTTTTGTCCTGGGATTTAAAAAAATCATGCTCAAAATCCATATTCCTTTTTTTAAGCTCAAAATAAGAATTATAATAACAATGTTATTCAATGTTTAATTAGAATATTTGAATGGGAGTATATGTTGTAATATTACAATTTTAACCTTTTTTTTTTCTATTTTTAAGTACGAAATATTGTTGTTTCTAATGAAATTTCTTTTTTCCTTCCCTAAAGCAAACACTTTTTTTGGTATTACAATTGGTATGAATCTGCAAGTTTTTATATATGTTTTATAACAATGAATACGTATCTTTCTAGTCTATGTACCCTTAAATTCTATTTTAGGGGTTGTTTTGGCTTGTGAGAAGGAAAGGAAAATGTTTCTTTCCGGCGTTGGCCTACAGGGAAGAACAATATGGCCCAATCCCCACATGCTAGGATAACCAGGTGCTCGTACTTACTTTATTTTCTTTCCTTGAACACATTCTTTTATATTAGGCTTTTACGTTTTATTCCTTTATGTTAGGTTTTCTCGTTTTATAGAGTTTATTTTTCAAATTTGTAAATAATCATTTTTAGTGTTATAGTATATATATATATATATATATATATTTTGTGTTATAGTATCATTCAAAAATAAATTAAAATTTAAATTCATCCCATGTCCTCTTTTAATCAAGAATTAAAGTTTTTATATTTGTTTCAACCCATCCACTTAACTTATTTGTATATTTTGTATATATTACTAATGTAATATTTTTTATATAATACTTATATTTTGTTATTATTTGTTTGTGCATCTGATTTTTTCGACAACATATGAATTTAAAAAAAAAATTTATGCATTTAAAAAAAATTATATAAAAATATATATTAGTAAATATTGATTTTATTATCTAACTTTTCTAAGCCCTTTATTTTTATTTTTTTATTTTTTTTTGTAAAAAAAAAATATATATATATATACACACACATATTCATACACAAATTTGTATATGAATCCAATGTATAATTATTCAAAATAATTAAACTAGTTAATTTTTTTCTTTTTTTTCTTAAATATAACTCGTCTTGATTTGAGTTATTAGCTTAATTTTTTGTTACCATACAAATTATGACATTTATTTTGATTTGTCATTTTCATTATTTTTGTTTTTAGTTTTAATTATGAGAATTGTTTTATTTAATTTATTTGGTATTTAGGAATAAAATATATTATTTAAATAATAAATAAAATGAAATAAACTTTAAAATGATATTTTAACCAGAAGTAGAAACATATTTAATTATGAGTAGTATAATAAAAAAAATTAAAATATTTAATTATGAGTACTATAATAAAAAAAATATACATTTACTATTATATAATACATAAAAATATTAAAACATCAAATTTCATTTACCTCCTAACCAAATATAAAATTACTTTCATTTCTCTCTTTTTCAGCAAATGCTAACATCAGCCGTAACCAAACAAGCCTTAGTACTTAAAAAGTGTTTACTATTTATCTCATTTAAATAATAATAATATCATATTATGTGTTCTAAGATATATAGTACAAATATCAAAAATAAATTCTTGAGAACTTGGCAACCTACAAACAACTTGCATATCTAGTTGCTCAAAACTCAAAAGAGCTTGAATCTCCATATGCATTTCCATGTTTGTTCATAAAATTCAAGAAGAAAATTGAAAATAACATTTTAAAACACCAAACCCCCCCTCTTACCCACGAGGGGAAAAAAAGTACAAAAAATAGAAAGAAAGAAAAAAACACAGTACAATACATTTGAACGGCAAAGGACGAGTGTACAAAACGTCTACAAGAAGAAAAATGACACAAACTGCTTATTGATTCAGGATTTTTACACAAATAACTCAAGTTTAGTGATCTGTGGGAAGCCTGGGAGGAAGAGGGAAGAGGAAGGGGGCTTTAGATATACCATATCTTCTCATGCATTACATGACTAGTAATGACTACTGCCCGAGTTCTTCGAGAAGTCGATTCCATCTCGGAGTTTCTTCGTCGAAAATGTACGTCAGGGGAGATACTAGAACCCCACTTCCTCCAATCTGCACCAATTGAGATTCTCTGTGAGAAAGTATAAAAGGTTTTTGCATATGTAGTTAAAAAACTTAGTGATGGATGATAATAGTTCAAGACAAAAGCTAATTGCTTACTGCTCTCAGTTGTTGTACCGACTTATAGAGGAAGTTTTTGGGGACACATATGACAATGGCATAGTAATCAATTACTACTTTCCCATCACGTTTGCAGAAAACTGGACTCACAGTGGGGCCCTGTAACAATCAAAATATAACCAGGATAAAAATATACACATATTCACTTCTACTAGAAATATTCTTTTGGTTGATTAGATTTTGGGGTTGATGAGAGGAGATGAAATGGAAGAAGAAAGAATAAATTGAGTAATTTGAAGATATGAAGTATTTGTTTATGAATTAGTATTTCAGAAAGAAGTTGCAATTTTTTTTGTGTGTATTAAAGAGAGAATGTTTATTTTAAGTGAAGTTCGATTAAAAAATTATAATTTTATTTGATGAGATGTTGGATATAAGTTGAAGAGAGATTGAGAATGAGTTGGAGAGAGAATGTAATGTATTAAAAACAAACATGAAGTTCTTCTCTTCCATTTCATCTCCTCTTCTTCAAATCCAATCTCTCTTCGGTGACACATTTGGTAGTGTTTGTTAACAAAATTGTAGAGTGATTATTTTGAGTGCTTAGAAATAACGAGAAGTTTTGAGTGGTTATAAAGAAGAAATTGTAGTAATAAATCGTTTGAATGAGATTTTTATATAGTGAATATAGAAACTCATTTTTACTAGTGTAAATATGAAAAAAAACATCCCCTTGGGGTGTTGCGAAAGAATAGCTTCCACCTGTAACCCAGACAATAATGGTTGACTTAAAACACGCTCCGCAATCTCTTGTGCGCTATTTCCTCTTATATTTGCAGTCACCTGGAAAAGAGAATATTGATCATGGTTAGTCAAGTCGTTTCATCATCAATATTAGTTATTATAATAAAATTTACTCCAATCTTTCGGCTTAAGTTTTTGAATTAATTAGTGATTTAACAATTCAACAATCACGAGTTGCATGACAACTCACCGTGAACTGACCAACAGCCTTCAGATGAGCCTCCAGTCTTTCAAGAATCTCGTGGGTTATGTGTAAGGCACCTTTCCTTTGAATCAAGGACTTTCGGCTGGCAAGTAGAACAGCCTAAAATACATTATCTTTGTGGTAAGAAAGCATTTGATATGAAGAAGCCACCCTAAAACAACTCTAAATGGCAAGCTTCTTAAAGAAACTCAGTTTTACGAGACTAAAGGACAGAAACCAATCCAGAAGTTTACCTGGCTTTCCAAAACCACTCCACCTTCAATTTCCTTCAAATTGTTTTCTTTCAGTGTAATCCCGCTACTTACAAGGTCCAAAATAGCATCAGCTATCCCCATCTGTATTCAAAAGGCACAAATATGGTTCGGTAAGTATAGAGGAGTACTACTGAGTAGTGAAGGTTGTTCAGATTTAATAAGTCTTCTTCAACCATGGATCTGAAAACTCCTATCAAGGAATCATCGTTATCTATCTTAGTATCAGACATCTTAGTTCTTACCATAGCGGCAAGAAGTTTTGGCCTAGTTAGTAATTACTCTTTCCAATCTGAAAACAAGGGGATGATGCTTGGTAATGGGCAATGCATTTCTTCCATTCCTGCTGGATGCTTCCATAAGTTGCATTTTAGGGTGTGATTGGGAGAAGGAGAATAAAAATGATTATGAGAGTAATGTGATAATCCCCCAATCCTTAAGGTGTACAGAAGAAGGGCTAAAGTGGCATAGGCATGTGTTAGTCATGTGATGTAATAACAAGAGATGTAAAGTGTAGAGACTAAATAAACATGTGATAGGCACATGATGTATTAGGAGAGTAATAAAACACGTGTTAGGCACATGAGTAGGGGCATGTGAGTGGCAAATGGGGAGGAGCTAAGAGTTAAGTTGGTGTAGGGGTCATGGTATTCTTTTGACATTTGTAATTCTTAATTTTCGAAGAAGGGGGAGAACAAGATCATTGTTCTTGACACTTCGGTAATAAAATTGATAAATTCTATCGCAATGAGAATTAGGGAGAGAATGAGAAAGGAAATGATTATGGAGAGAATAATTATTTGTGATTGAGGTGAAGAGAATGATTAAGGAGAAAATGATTAATTGTGTTTCGGGCGAAGGAAATAATAATGAGGAATATAAAATAGTGGGTATGATGTGCGTGAAAAATAATTACGGAAAGAACAAAAAGTTGTTATGAAAATGATAGAAAGTAGTTAGGAGGAGAATAAAAAGATGATTTTGGATAGACGTGATTATGAGGGGAATGATTCTCGATGGCCCAAACATCAACAATCATCCCCCTTCCCATTCTCTCCCTTTATTAATAGTGGCCCAAGCACACGCTTAGTCTATTTTCGCTTGCTTGTTTTAATATATTCATTTGCCGCCGTTTCCACTCCAGCTATGTATATATGTACCCTACAAAGATAACATGCTTCAAGTAAATGATTATAGACTTATGATGTCATGGTTGAGTAAATGATTAAGCGGATACTTGCTTCAAGTAAGTGATGACTTCATCCAAAAATTTAGTACTACTTAAACTAAAAGCTATAGGGAAGGCCTTGTCACTGTCAATAGCATCAGGCAAGGCATTGAATCAGACACTAGAATACAAGCACAGGGTGGAAATTCACAAACCAGTCCAAGACAAGAACTCTGCAATTAGAAAGAACTATTACCGCTGGGGCAGCTTCTAATGCTCCATCGGCGGTTGAAAAACTGACATGTTTCAACCCATTTTCTTGGAGAAATTTGGGGCCAAGCTGTGAAAATGGACATTATTGAACTTATCCAATTAGTCCTTCATTCAAACTCCAAACTCAAACAATTGAATACTTCCAAGAAAGAAAAAAACAGTGATGTGATGGATCATGACGTAAAAAACACCATACATAAGTAAAGCCAGTAGCAACTCGAAGAGGCTTTTCCTTAGTCCATTGGGGCATTCGAGCTAAATCCTGTATTGAATTTATATTCTCGAAAATGCCATAGTTGGGTATCTAGTTTAAGCAGGTAAATCAAAAGTGTCAGAGCAGAATTATTGACAAGTTCAAGATATTAAAAATATCAATGTTGATAACATTAAGGGAGGGAAAACTTACAGCAAGTGATAAATGGCAATCCCCATATTCGAGGGCCTCATGAACAATGATAAGATCATCACTGCCCTGTGGGGAGAAACTAATCATCAGAAGCAATAAGATTTTGCTTATTGTTTTTCTTTCACAATGGTTGCAATTACATTAAAGCAAAGTTCATTCTCAAACCAATGAAACAAGAACCAATTCAGAAGCTTGGCAACAAGGGCATTGTGGCATTCCAAACAAGAAACTAAAAACATTATACACTGAAACTCTCACTTGTCCATATTCGCTGGCGGTATCGAGACCCACGATACCGAGATCCAAATCTCCAGATAACAATTTCCTAACAATATCCTTAGGCCTTTGGAACCAGACTTCCAAGGACGACAACTGTTAGAAAGCAGAAACGAATGTGTAAATAAGAAGAAATACCCAATAACAAATTCAGAATTCTTGACATGAATTGATAACTAAAAAGAAGCAAAGCTCCACCAAAAGTAGTGAAAGATTATCAAGTACCTGCGGAATATCAGCAACATACTGCCGAGGATTCACTTGTTTTACAGACAATTGACAGTCCTGGTACGCCAAAAAGAGTGTCAAACAACTTAAAAAAAAAGGGAGAAAAATGTAACAATAGTATGAAGGAGAATGCACCTTCAGAAGATCTAGAGTGTCGGCGGCCATTCGACCTTTACTTGGCAACCCAAATCGAATCTCGGTTCTGTCGGAGATTGTTCTTTCTAGGGTTCCATTAGAAATCTCGACTTGAGACTGTAATGCAGAGCAAATGAGCGTCGGCTTCCGGCGAAGGCGAGAGTTGGAAGAAGTGGAGGTTATGGAAATGAAAGGAATGAGGGAGGTCGAATTTTGCTGAAATGTCGCCGCGAATGTCCACATTTCTGGAAATTGTGAATTGAAGATGGAATAAAGATTCTGAGGCTTGAATTGTAGGATGATTGACAAACCCTATGCCTTGAGATGGAATTGAAATCAAGGATTAGAGTTGACGAATGTGAGAATCAGCTCCACCTGCCGTCGCCGCCACCGCCGCTGCCGCCGTTCAATCTTATAAACACGGCGAATTCGGGAGAAATACTTGAAATAATTAGCTGTGGATTCAGTGAACAGAGAGCCCTAGAATGTGTTTAACATGTGAGAAAATCTGAGTTTTAATATCAGATATTTATTTGTAAATAAATTACTAAACTGGTCACTGATAAAAAAAAAAAAATAATAATAACAAATAAATATAAATAAATATTAAAAATAAGTAATTAATTTGAAATGTTGAATACATAGTTTCAATAATTTAAAATTATTGTTAGAAATGAATGATTCATATTGTTTATAAATGAATAATTATAATATATTGAATGTAATTATTTGAATAAAAATTTACTTCATTTGTAACAATTCAATAATAATGCAAAATAAATATTTCTAAACCTTTTAATTTGAAATAAAAATTAAACTAATAGACATAACATAAAAAAAAAAAAAAAAAAAAATCATTTATCACAAAATACAAATATGTTATTTTAAAATAGTGGTAACCAATATACATAGCTTCAAATATAATTTACATTAAAGTCAAAAGCAAAGAACTTTGTAGCAAATTCAAGTTTAAAAAATTAGGATAAAGTTGAAATCTTTAACTTTTAGTCAAAAATATGTATTTTTAGGATCTTTGACTTCAACTATTTATATCTAATCACATAACATGAGAAAATAGTTTTTTTATGTAAAAAAAATTAAAATAAAAAAATAAAAAAATTTATCTATATCGGAATTGAACTTGAAAGAAGTGTTTGGGGGTGTTTGTTTGGAAAATTGTGAAGTGTTTATTTTGAGTGTTTATAAATGAAGAGTTATTTTGAGTGATTATAAAGAATAAATTGTAATAATAGCTCGCTTGTATAAGATTTTTAAAGAGTGGTTATAAAAGTTTATTTATAAAATCTACATACAAACATAAAACAAACCGCTCGTAGTTTTATTTTGAGCTCTTCTCATCTTAAACTTTACCTTATTTTGACAATATTTAGTTTTAAGTCTAGATTTCACTCCTAACACACATACAAGTTGAAAACTATGCCACATAAAGTAAAATAGATCATTAAAGTGAGATGAAAAAAAAAAATATATTAAAATAAAATGCATATCCATTGAGAAAAAAATCAAATAAAAAACTTTAATTTGGTTAGATGGTGGAAGTATTGGAATGCAAACAATCATGAAACTAATTTTCTATATATGTTCAAACTCTTATAAGTAAAGAAAAATATGGGAAATGGTCAAAAATAGGAAAGCAAATCAATGGAGATTCAATATTAAGAAATTGTAAAATTCAAGCAAGTGTAAACTAGTTAGCAAATTAACCAAAAAACTAAAGAGAGATTATTGAAAATGATTTTAGTAGGATGTATATTGTTAGTTGATATAAGTAAATTTATTACTACTTACGAGCTTCGTTCGAAGGATATTACTTAAATTTTTAAGTCCACAAATCGGAGGGAGGTTAGTTGATACTATTGAATTTACTCCAACTCAAACTTAAGGTATAGTTTAATAATCATTTTGTTTTTTGTTTTTTATTTTTGAAATTTAAGTTTGTATCTACCTAAATTATCTTCATATATTTCATATTATATTTAAATAAGTATCTGAATCATAATCAAAATTCACGAATCAAAACAAATATTTTGAAGTTTTTTTTTTTGTTGCTTTCAAATTTTCGTATGGTTTTATAAAAACACAAGATGTAGATATTAATGTCATGAAAATGATGTGAATAAAAAAAATCTAAAAAACGAGAGTGAATACAAAATTTGTGACTAAACAGTGATGAATTCAACTTTAAATCATCATTTTTAATGGTGGTTGAATAAAAAATTGTTGGTGCTCAAAAGATAGTCCAACAATTGAGGCACGTGCTTTCTCTCCGGTTCGAACTAGTTAAAAAACGTTTTAACTCGGGTATAAACTTTAAAATGTTTAAAACCAAATTGAAAACAAAATCGAAAAATAAAGCGAGTTCTTATTAAAATCAAATATAAATCAAACTATTAATTTTATTTTACTTATCAAAAGTTATATAACGATTTACTAATAACAAAAATTATTTTTTAAATTTTATTAAAATATGAAGAATAAATTTGTTATTTCTATATTATCTAAAATATAAAAACTAAAACCTACATTTTTCTAAAGTATGTGTTAAAAGTTGAAAATTTTAAATTATATTTAAATTAAATTATAATTTTTCTGAGACAAAATTTATAACGTCTACGTTCTTCCACATCTTAACTGAAAAATCTTCACTGGGTCCCACCATTCTTTCCACCGTACCTCATCATCTCCCCTCTTTTCCAACTTCCTTAATTTGGTCAAACAAACGTTATTATGTATTTATTTATTTATTTATTTTAATTTGAAATCACTAATCCACCAATGCTTTGGTTAATAATAATTTTGAATTTAGTTATTATGTTTTTTTAGTTTTTGTTTATTTTATTTAGTAAATTTATATTTATTTTTGGTACAAATAGGGATCAATTAGTGCTTTTCAATAACTATCGGTAGTAAGTAATCACTTTTTTTTTTTTTTTTTTTACATATAATTAATAACTGCTCATTAAACTCTCAATTGAACCATTCCATCAAAAATTACATAAAACATATCAGCCAATCACTACTGACATTAATCGTCAAACAAATAATTAATTACTCTATCACTACTAATATCAATAATCAAACAAGTATTCAATTCTATTAATTCATTCACTCCTCTACGATCTACACTTGTCTATCAAAAACAAGCACACTATAAATAAGTGTTTGAATGAATAGTTGTGAAATGATTAAAAACGAGTGATTTTAAATATAAAATTATAGTAATAGCTCGTTGATATGAGGTATTTAAAGAGCTATTATAAAACTTGTTTTTAATAACTCTATAAAACAACAGAATGAAAGGCCTGAGGGGATGCTTGATTTGAGATTTCAAGAGTATTTATAATTAATATTTAGAATGAAAATTTATTTTGAATATTTATAAATAATGATTGCATTTAAAAGTTTGTTTGGATATAGTTTTTAATAATATATAAAATTAATTTTTGGAATGATGATTTATTTTGAGTATTTAAAAGCAATGATTAGTAATGACGCGGTTAAAAATATTTTAAGAATATTTGAAATTAATATTTATAATGAAAATTTATTTTGAATATTTAAAAGTAATTATTACCGTCAAAACTTTGTTTTGATGTAGTTTTTAAAAGTATTTAAAACGTATTTAAAATGAGGATATATTTTGAGTACTTTGAGTATTCAAGAGTACTGAATAAATATTAGTTTAAAATATTATTTCAAAATCTCATAACAAACAACCAATGGGTTGTTTGTAAAGAGGTTTTAAAAATGTGGTGAGAATTAGGTTTGGTGGCTAGTGTTTAGGGTTTTTTTTTTCTTTTTTTCCAGAAGTTATTGGTAGTAAAGGGACAATTGCAGGCGCCATGTGGCGCAACCAGAAAGCGTCATGTCGCTGGCTTGTATTTATTTATTTATTTATTTTTACTTTTATTTATTCAACTATTTAAAAAAAAATGTATTTGAAAATTTCATAAATGTCACATCATATAAAAAACAAAAAACATTTTTCATAATTCCTCCATAAACAATCTTTACACAAACAAAAATTAACAACACTTGTGTGGTTTTAGATGTTAATCTTGAATAGTTGTTTGTTTGAATGTTTTATATAGTTTTAAAAACAAGCTTTTTATACTTATTCTTTAACCATCTTATACATACGAGTTATTACTGCAATATGTTATTTAAAACCATTCAAAATAAATCTTCATTTATAATCAGTCAAAATAATCACTTCATAATTATTCATTCAAACACTTCAATAAGAAATGTTTAGATATAGACTAGGGGTGTGTTTGAGGGATCGGGTTAGGGTGAGTTACAATAACCCACCCTAACCCAACGTGTGGTCCAATGCACTTTTTTTTTTTTTTTTTTAATTATACCAATTATGTTAATTATCTTCACATTTTTTATATAAAAAAAAACAATCACCATCAATCACATCAACTTTTATCTATTTCTAACCTGATGCCCCAAACACATACTTACTAACACTTGTCTTCCCTTCCCGGCGTAGCCAAACACGCCCTAAAAATATTCAGAATTAATATTATATTTCTCCAAACTATAAATACTAAATTTTATATTTCTCAGAAAATCATAGAGATGTTTGGTATGAGATTTTCAACTAGTATTTCAAATTAATATTTACTAAATATTTCTAAAAAACTACATCCAAACGAGTTTTTTATTGCAAACATTACTTATAAATACTAAAAATAAATTATCATTCTAAATACTCTTAAAAACTATATCCAAAACAAGTTTTTCACGGTAATTACTACTTCTAAATTAAACTACATCGAAACTAGTTTTTTATTGTAATCAATATAAATTGTTCAACCTATGACTCAAATCATGAATTTTTTAAATGAATGAAATATTGTATACCAACTGGTCTATTTAACTTATTTATTTATAGATTGTGTATATTTTGTTTATGTGTATTTACTTTACACATAATATTTACATATGTATTATCATAAATATCTATTTGATCTTTTTGATTATTGTTTGTTTAATCGATTATTTTACTTCATTTGATAATCAAAAAATAATGTTTCTTGTATTTTTATATTTATTTTCAAACTGTAGTTAAAGAATTTGAAAAAAAAAATTAATTCTTTATATTGCGTCTTTAAAAATATTTATATTTTTTTTATCATTTAATTGTAACAAATTTTAAATTTCATAAAATAAAGGAAAAAATGTATTTAATAAAATAAGAAATGAAACTTTGAAATGTTTAATTTTTTTATTTTGAAATAAAAAAATGTATTCAATTAAAAATATTATTTATTAATTATTTTACTTTTTATAAAAAAAAACAATTACATCTCATCACATCCCATCAATCTACTTTTATCTTACCTCAACCCACCACTCCAAACAAAGTTTTATAACACTTCACATCCCAACCCTGCACCTCAGACACCGTTTTATAACACTTCCCCTCTCGTCCAATTTCATCCTATCCCTTCCGATCTCAACCCGCCCTAGCCAAACGCATCCTTACTAAATAGTTCAATCTTTTTATATTATCCCCACAATTAACTAGAATGGACTATTATCTGATGTCCGCTTCCGTACGATAAGATCCAGGCTCCAAATCTATCCCATTGGCGGACTCCAGCCTTCATTACATTCCAATTTATTCTTAACTTGCGCATGCGCGCATCACCGGGATCTCCCAGTTCCCTTTCTCCCACCTTTACTTACCGAACCAGTTACGCCTGCATGCTTTCCACCGCTCCTCCCGGTTATCTACCACGTGCCCCTTTTCAATGTTCTCGTGCCTATGGATAAAGCCGCTAAAAACAATTAAAATAAAAAATAAATAGTAAATTTTGTATTATTATTAGGGGGCGTTTGTTAGACCGTTTAGGGTCAGGAAGGGTTTTTTCGCGTTGTTTGGTGGCCCGGGTTGTTGAAATTCGCGAACCCGGCGCGTGAATACGGCCGGGTTACGCGCGGTGTTTTGCCCGAATTACTCGCGGGGTTGACGCGCTT
>JBBMEG010000018.1:11258543-11335995 GCA_037832605.1 Cyclanthera cordifolia
TTTATTGTTTTTCCTTTTAATTTCTCAATTATTTTCTGCTTATTCCTGCGGTTATTAGGGAAGGGTTTTTCCCAACAGGAGCAACCTCGCTAGTTGAGCAAGGGTTTTGAGGCTTTCAAAGCGTGCTTCTTTCGAGATCTCAGGTTCCAGTTCCTTGAGTGAGCTCAATTATAAAATACCTACATGTCAACTAGGTCCGGGCCTTGATGCGTGGTGCCTTCAAGTATAGTGGAGCGAAGCCCCAATTTTCCGATTTAAGAAAAATGAAAAAAATAATAATAATAAAATATTCTTATAATTCCCATAAGCTCATACAAAGAACAGAAGCTTCTTTAAGTAGAAGTTAGAGGAAGTTGATTTACCTCCACAATAGGTCCAATGCCAAAGAGTAAAGTCACCTTCTTCTGGAATGAGTTCCCTTGAACCTGCATTCCATCCAAAGATGAGGAAGATTAACCACATGATAAAAAAAAAAATTGTTTCGGTTCACACATGTAGGGAAACGAACTTACATATTGAAGCTCAATAAATCATTTAATGAATTCTTTGAACATACCAACTTTTGCATTTTGTACTTACAAGATAGTCTTTTTTATGTGCTTCTAGACTATGAAATCTATTGTTCTAACCAGAGCCTGATTTTATAGTTCTTTTTTCCTTTCATATTTCATATAACAATGCATTATTTTATCCACGTTCATAAGAAGTATCTTACTATGTTCATTTCCATTAATTGCATAAGGCCTCTAGCTTACGGAAAATCATGAATGACATATGTAATTACGACTTACAAGAAATGAACGAAAGGGATTAAAATATCGAACTTTCATGGCCAACTATAAAGAAGACAATAATCTAATTTTAAATCTCAAAGTGAAGTATTGAAAACATTATCTGTTTTGAAAAACGTACATAACAACAGCATAACTTTTTCTTCTTTTTTTTTGAGATGAGCATAACATTTATTAATAAATATGATTAAGCAATAATCGAGTAACATACAGCAGCCTTAGTATAATCCCATGAAAAGTATGTCGTGAAGAAGCATGGCTCATTTCCTTCAGATACTTTATATAATGGCACATTAGGAGACAATCCCTCTAAAGATGCAGCCATCTCCACATATTTCTGGAAAGAAACAAAAAACAAATACAGATGAAAGCAAGTTGTTTAGGCATGTTTGATAATAATTTTTCGGTTTTTTGTTTTTAAAATTTAAACTTGTACTACTCAAATTCTTTACCTATGAATTCATCCACACTCAAGGAAGTATGTGAATCCTAACCAAAATTCATAATTAAAAACAAGTATTCGAAAGTTATTTGTTTTTAGTATTAAAATTTTGGTTTGATTTTTAAAAACATAAGTAAAAAGTAGATATTGGAGTCCTAGTTTTAGGCTTAAATTTCAAAAATAAAAAATAAAAAAATCAAATGGTTATAAAACGGGGCGAAGAGTACACAATATATAGTCCAGCCACTCCTACCTGACCAATTTCCCAAGCATTTTGCTTTTCTTTGGGGTCAACAGATTGACCAATCCATATAAACACTTCACCTTGAGTATCAAGTATCAAGATGTCTTCTGTCAACAGATCATCTTGAGAGAAGTTATAAATTTCTTCTACCTGCGCTTGGAAAATACAAAATTATAACACTGCATCTAGTTAGCTTCTACATAACAAAGAATTCAAATATTCACCTGGAATTTTCCTGTAAGGATAGATGCAAAGAAGATCACCACCAAATGGAAGCAGACAAAACAATTCGTCAGCAATGATAAACTACTGAATATACCAAATAAGATAATTCCATGTAGCTTAAGAGAAAACATTTGTCACCTCTGCTGAAAGAAAATGCGTATAAGTGGGGATCCCTGACAATTTCATGAGATGCTTTCTTACTGTTGTAACTTTGTTTCCCTCCAAGTGCAAACCAGAAGGTTGAACTCTCTGTTCCTTCCTTAGCATGTTTCAAAGTAACTCCCGGCTGTATTAGGAAGAAAATAGTAAATGAGTTATCAAATATCAATATTCATATACAAAAAGAAGAATGAGAGGACAAGGTAACTTCAAACAAAAAAAAAAAACCCTTTTTTAGTTGGGAGGGAAAATTTAGACCCATAATCTTTGGTCATTGATCACATACTCATAGCGTACTTCTATTCTATGAACTATCAACAGATGAATGAAAAATATGCTGTTGAAACCTTGGCCTGGCTCCTTTCATTGGCTATCATTTTTATTAATTTCTTTTTTTAGTACAATTGGCTATCGTTTTTATGCCTTCATGTTCATGAATAAAAGCTCTAGTTTTAATAAATATACATATGCACATTTCAGAATACATTTCAATGATTCTAACAATGTAAAAAAATTAAAATAAGTAAAAAAAAAATTAAATTAAAATCCGTTTGAGATAATATCATAAAAGATTACTTTTATACATTTCGATGATTTTAACATAAAAAATATTTCGGTATAAGATATTATCATATGACTATATGAGACCACGTAAAATAAATAAATATGGGGTAAATTATAGATTTAGTCCTTATAGTTTGAAGAAAGTTAGAGTTTAGTCACTAATTCCTATAGCTTCAAAACCTAGACTTTAGACTTTATGGTTTGGAGAAATCTACAATTTAGTCCCTGTGGTTTGAAAAATTAGAATTTAGTCCCTAAGAGTTGATAAAATCTAAAAAATAGTTTATGTCATTCGTAATTGTTGGTGAATAAAATGCATAGAAGTTAGATATTTATGTCTTTAATGATGAGAGCGCGAGTGAGTAATTAATTGAACAAAAAAACGCATAATTTCATATATCAAAAAAGGTACATCTACATACTTAATTCATTTACGACGTAAGAATATCGTGGACTATTTTTTAGATTTTATCAAACCATAGGGACTAAATTCTATATTTTCGAACCATATGTACTAAACTTTATATTTTTCAAAACTATAAGGACTAAATCTATATTTCTCCAAACCAAAACCATAGGAACTAAACTTTAACTTTTTTCGAATCATAAGGACCAAATTTATAATTTACTCATAAATATGGAACAGCAAATACGTCATGAAATTCACTATCTATTTCTGATAACAAAATACCTAATATGAAGCATTTTGAACTCATAGAAAACTGTCAAACAATACGTTTATATATTTAAAAAACAACTTGGTATCTTTCACTTTCAACAATGATGGACAATTTGCATGCAGTCCATCGTTTAAGAATGTAAACAAACAAAAAGAAAATGTTTGAACACTTAAGCTCAAGTGTCTTGATTTGCATGTGTTCACAAGTGTCCAAAGCATATCCATTGTGCTTCACAAGTATTCATTATTGTCCAATAAGGCATTCCACTATTGCGCTTAATGAGTAAACCAAGTGTCATTCCACTATGCACCAGACACAAACACATGGTCCAAACCAAGTTTTCGGCGTTACACATGCAGATGAAAACTAACCGTTATATATATTTGGGACCTAACCTTTAGAAATTCTGCAACTTTTGCAGCCAACTGTTGCTGTTCAAATGTACTTTGATTTCCATGCCATGAAAAAACAGAAGAGCCAGATTGCAGGACAAAACACTCCGTAGAGTTCAAAGAGGTTGCAACCTAAATAATCAGAAGTTGATACATTCCCGTTATATTTGCATATTAAATGGTTTTAATTGAAACCCAACTTCAAACATAATAGTGAAAGCTTGACCAGTGACAATGTCTTTTTTGTTTATATTCATATATGGGGTCAGATTGTGCACAACTTTGATTATTCTCTTAGGATAACTGGTCTAACCTTTCAATATTTAGATATTAAGAAAATTCGTAAGAAATTAATTTCTAAGTAGAAAGCTACAATTGTTTGAACTCATAACCATTTCGTTTTTCAAGACTCTCTTAACCACAATGTCATAATAATTTCATTGATATAAGTTAAAACTTTTTTTTAATTTCATATATCAATGACCATGTATGCACATATTCCAAGAACTCAAGAAGGCACATTGAGAAACAGGCTAAATTACAGTTAACACACAGAAAAAATAAACAAAAGCACTAGAAACGTACACCATCAACTTGCACGGCTTTATTGTTGTGAGTGGATGTTTGTGATATCCTAATAAGGGCAACCGAATCCGCCGTGTAAGTTTCATCTGTCAGAGCTTTATCTTCTATGAATTTCTTGTAACCAGAGCTCAAGCCCCCCTACAGCAGAATTCATTAAGAAAATGGTTGTTATTTCTCTCTCAAGGATGGACCCTCACAGTCCCACATCAGAACCTTGTAAACACAAATAGAACGTTGTTCAAAATTTTTTTTTTTTTTTTTTTTAAACAGAATCTTCATTCTTATTGGGTAAAATACGATTTTGGTCCCTAAATTTTCACCTTTGTTCCAAGTCTAATTTTAATTCAGAACTTTGAACTTTGTTCACTTTTAGTTCATGAACTTTCAAAAGTTCAATTTAGTCTTTAATTTTGAGGTTTGTTTTGTTTCCGTTTTCAAAAAAACAAATAAGTTTTTTTAAAAGAAAATTATCATCTTCAATAAATTTTAAAAATATCTTCGTATTTAAGTTTTTTTTGGATGTACGAAGACTAAAAAAGTGAAGACGCCAAAATAGAACAAAACTCAAAATTCAGAAAATAAAACAAAGGTAAAAGTTCAGGACCAAAATAATATTTTACCTAGGAGGATGAAGAGTTAAAAAAGAAACTTTAGAAGACTACCCACCTTGAGGACCACCAAAGGTTGAAAGAGGGCAATAAATTGAGGTGGCTCTTTGCCTTGAAATATGCGACCCTGCAAGAAAAGACATGATAAGAAAATTCTCAAAGGTAGAAACTATTTTATTAACTGTATATGTTTATGCTACCTGAACAGGTCTCCCTTTTAGCGAGTTGAACATCGTATTAGACAACCGTGTAGCCATCTTCTGATCTTCCTGAGGTTTCAATATATAGAAAATGGATTGAACTATAGAACAATGAACACGTATGTGAATGTACAAATGTTCATAAATATTTTATGATATTGAAATTTGAGGCTAATGAGAAAACATCCCCACACTTGTCATATGGTTACAAGCAATTGTTTGTTGTTTTTTATTTTTTGTAGGAAACAAAAGTAACTTCCATTAGATCAATGAAAATATAGTAGAGATGAAAATTCCACCTAAAACTTAGGAAATTAAAACAAAGTCCTACAATAGGCTTGAGTAAAAAAAGTGCTACACAAGAACTAGTTGAAGGAACAAGAGTAGATGCATTGAACTACATCCTCAGTTTTCTTAAAGTTCAATATCTAAGATATCTCACATATCACTGAATGGAAGAACCAACACTACGAACATGAGTTAGTGATGCACCAATAGGCTAATGAAATCAATGAACAATCTCATCCAATCCCATAATACTCTTTCCAATGAAGGAATCAAGATGTATCTCTATCCCATCATAAGAATATAATGGTGGCCAGAGTGATTTTTGGGCTATCCTCTACAACTTCCAAAGAAATTTTGGAAGTGAGGAAGTGAAAAGGAAAAAATAACAGAGGTTAGATAAAATATTCTTGAGATAAACAATTTAAGAGTGTGGTAATTAGAGAATTTGCAGATCAGAACGAAGGCCAGAAAAATACATTCTGAGAGAATTTAAAAAAGACAATTAGGGAGAGTTCTTATGCTCAAGTGGTGAAAGGAAACAAGAAAGACAACGGTACACAAGTCAAACGTATTAACCTCGATAAAGTGGTTACAGATCTTTAAGGAAAGTTCTTGTACTTGAGTGTCTTTGTAATTTGCAAGAGCACCACCATATTGGAAAGTAGAGCAGTGTGTAACTTGCAATTGTTAGATTTTCTCAAAATAAACACCACATAGTTACTAACCTCAATGCTGTCCTTTCCAAACCAAGAGCACAAGAAATAATCGTCTTTCCTCTCACCAGAGTGGCTGGTGTAAAGAATGATGTAGCAGTCTCCACTATAAAATTTACCAATATCCTCTGCAGGCAATAGAGTTTTGGCACTGCCATTGATTCGCCATACCTGGACAATAAAAACCATCAAAATCCTAATTGAACAATCAAAACTAATGTAACAATTACAAACAACCAAAACCGATTATCCTCCATCTAAACCTCCATTTTTCCGCCACCCTCTAGCAGTGGTGGAACTTCTTCATTCACTGGTGTACTTTTTGTTAATCCCTTGAGACCAAGACCTTGTTGCTTCAGTAGAGCTGCTCCCAAAAAAAGTGCCATAATGAATAATACTCAAAGCAAAAGGAATAACAAACTCATTTTATCAATTAGATGTGGTAACTACCGGCTACTTTTCCCCTTCCATCCTCGGCACCCGTAATCACAGATCCAACTGGCCAGGACTCGAAGTTGGACTTAAAAGTGTGTGTTTCATAACCTTGTATAACCCGAGTTACACGAGTTGACTTGGGCCTATTCTGGCTGGCAATAAATTCCTGAATATAAAGTTTTTTTTGATTAATTCCGTGCATAACTTTAATTACTTGAAATTTAGGCACAGGGGCTTACCTCAGCTACTTGGCTTGCTGCCTTTCGCTCCTCTACTTGCGTCACTCTTCCAACCCAAACAAATAATTCAGCACCACAGTCCAGCAGATAGCATTTGTTATTTTCCAATATGGATTTCGATAGCTCACCATCAACAACCTTTACTTCGCCACCATCGATGCTACACAAGTCAATGACAGAAATTAGAATTATGTGCTTCCATCTCCATAACAACAAAGTGAAGTGAGGATCAAATTCGAACGTTAATCACAGCAAACCTTAAAGTTCACATTTATGCAAATAAAAGTTAAAATATGAGTGGATCCAAAGCCATAAAAGACAATGCCTATCCCATAACTATGTGCCCAACACACATGCACGCACATGTATATATATAAAGTAGGAAAGCTAGAACTTCATTTTGAATGTTCAAAATTAACCACCACAAATACAGAAAACTAAAGAAACTATTGCAGTGACCAAACACACAGAAATTTAAAAAATAAAATGTTGTCGGTTCACAATTCAACTAGCATATATATTCACTCTATTCTTAGGAGAGACCAGGTGCTTCAGTCGGCCTCCTTAATCCATTACTAGATGGACTGACTAATGCTCACACTTTTAAGATGCTGCCTTAAAATTCCAATGATCTTATGTGCTTCTTAAACTGACTAATGCTCACATTTTTAAGTCGATGTCTTTAAATTCTGATAATCTTATGTGCTTCTTCGAAACTTTTTTCTTAAACAGTACAACAAGTGCAGATCTTCAAATTGGAGGAATGCTGGAATCAAATATCATCTAATACTCTCATGTGGGCTTATTGGCTTGTGAAAATCAAAACAAGATCATTATAAATTTGTCAGAAACAATGACTCTTTTAGGCCAAGACAACTATAGATTTTATTTAGTCATTATCCAATTCTAATTTATTGCTACACAAAAAGTATTTCAATAACGTTTCTGACTACTAGACAAAGAGTAACAACAAATACCTGTGAAGCTTGGCAGGAGTAAGTTCTGGAATTATATCATCTTCACTAGAAACTTTCTTCCCAATGGGTGCAAATCCACCAAATAGGACCCAAAATTCACCAGAGTCAGACTCTGTATCCAACTTCCCATCATCTAGTACATTCAAAATAATGTTTAAATCAATGTATTGCAATGTGGAAATCATCAACTATGAATATAAAACATAATTGAAAAGGCTCAGAACAATAGTGTATCTTTTATTCCTACCCACAATTGCAACATCGCATTTCCCCTCATGATTTTGATCCTTCAAGAATTGAACCACTTCCAAAGCTTTTGCCCTCTCCTGAATATTGGAATTCGCACCATTGAACTGAAATATCTTGCCCTTGGTGTCCAAGATGAACACATCATCATGATTTAGTGATGAACGAGCAAAAGGAACCTGAATAGACCAAATGCAAAATTAAACTCAGAAAGTCCTTATCACTAGAAGAAACATAGTTGAGTATAAAAACTCCCTTAAAGAAAAAAATAATTGCCTGCTTCATTCGAACGACTCGCTTTCCTCTACAGATATACAAACGTGTTTCAAATTGTTCTTCCTCGGGTTTCTTAAAGCCAGATGCAACACCTCCCTCCAATGGTATGATACAAGGTTTGAAGTAAGACAAGAATTTTTCTGATTCGTGCCCTTGGATTTCTCTATGTTGCACTGCACGTCCTCCAAGAGATGCATCAAGCTCGACAGTTTTAATAGCTGCAGTTCCTGCTTCATCCTTATAAATGCCAAAGGTTGTAAAGTCAGAAGTCCATGTTTCACCCCCACATGTTGAACAAAAAATAAAATATAAAAAATATGATTTCGCAATTAAGTTCAAATCAAATAAAATTCAATTCTCAATGAGGAAGGGAAAGGAAAACAAAAAAGGCAGAGAAAGAATACCTGACTAGTATCTCTTCCAATCCAAAAGTGTATATCATAGAGATATGAACCACCTTTGCCTTGTGTTGTCTGCATAAGAAGTAAAGAGCTAATAAATAGCTTATGCAAAACAACATTTTGAATGTTTTGATAGACCCCCAAATTAAGAAGGTGTATACATGTAACTGTAAGCAAGAGTGAAGAGGTCTATGAATATGGGGAATGATTGTGTGGGGCCCAAGTTCGTTATTAGTTAAATTTGGCAGTAGAGAAGTGTTTATATAAGCTGGTTGTTTAATTGTTGTGTTTAAGCAAATGTCTTAGCTCAAACAAAATGAATGGCGATCCTCGGCTCATGTCTCCAGAGATCAAAGAAGAATGATTTGTCCTGTTTAGAGCATTCAAGTTATCATCTTTGCTGGTAGAATTATTACAACATACCAGGGAGACATTTCACAAGATTACCAGCATTCAAGATGAAAAATACTTAAAATGAAATACCTGTAATACTATGTAACTATCTCCCATGTAAAATTTCCCATGGTCGGACTTTGGTAACGGAACAGGCTGAAAGTTCTCAATTCGCCAGATTTCTGTTCCACTAAGAGAAATTAAGCTCAACATCTCACACTTCTGAGATATACCCTAGATTTAAATAAACCAATCAAGAATTTCATCACATGCAAGCAACTAAAGTTAAAATTCAACTTAATCTCACTTCCGCATTAAGAGTGTCCATCTAACACAACATGCATACAAATCTAATCTGAAAGGAATTAAAAAAAAAAAACAAAAAAAAAACAAAATTCAGGTGACCAATTTTCTGATTGTTGCAAGGATACACTCTCTGTGCAACTGTCTGAAATGCAGGATCCAAGACTTTGGCAGAGCTAGACATTGGAAAATATTTCTGTGCTACTGTCACCTTAGTTGCAAGAGAAACTAAACAGTTCCTAGATGTTTGTATCTAATGTCTGGATATGTCACAAGAAATAACTGCAAAAAAGACAAAACAGGGGTGTCAAACAGAGTACAAAGGTGAACCCTCATTAATCAAAACATAAATATCAGAAAGCTCTTTAAGATTAAGTAAGCTGCTGTAATCCAGAGCTCAGATGTGGAAGAACAATCCAGAGCCGTGGTAAATCAATATTTGTATCCGGAAATTCTAAATTTGAATATTCAGTCATCAATTCAGTCGGCTTTGTGACTTGCAAGAAAAAAAAATACTTTGTAACCTGAACAAAAAGTCCACACTCAAATCTATTCCACAAGCCCAAATGATGAACAACTCCACCACGTTACAAAGATCAGAATCCTTACGAAGTAAACAACCTTGTAATGTTGATTAATACCACATTCAATCCCGCCCAATTTTCTTCAATAAGGAAAAATACCAGATTATAATTTGTATTCCAGTAATGCTCAAGATCCATACAAATTACCACAGATCATATCCAAGAATCTAACTTGAGATATTTTCCAATGCACTCAATATTCTTAAACATTGCAATGTGTCAAGTGTCAAACGAAATCCATTTACTTACCATCCTGCCAAGGAAAATCTAAAGATGAATACTCAGAGCAAATCAGCAGTTTTTAAGAGTGATCTAAGAAGTATGATAATGATAGCGAGCAATAGTTTAACGACATTGGTGTAAATGTGATGACCAAGAGGTCATGAGTTCGAACCTCTCAACTTTCTTTGTTGTAAACTCAAGAAGTATGATAACAATAAGTCGTCATCTCGAAATAACCATTTTCCCAAATTGCAAGATTTCCCCCAAAATGATGGCTGAACAACAGTATCAAACTTCCAGTACACAGTAAGAACACATCCAAACGAGATCAACCAAGTCCAAAAGAGTTCCAAATCACCATTAAAAGAATCAACAACAAAAAACACAATACAGAGAACATAGGAAAAAACCCCCAAAATGGGAAATTCCCATGTACCAATCAGATCAAATCTTCGATTGAATCTAAACCAGATATGTACAACAAACAAACAATCAAACAATCAAAACCCAGAAAGTAAAAAACCAAAAACACCCAGATCAACAAAAAAATCACATGAAGCTGACGATCAAAAAGCAGATCAACAAAAAAAACAAAGTGCAGACGAATTGATTCAATGATCCCAAAACAGAAAAACAGCTGACCTGCCCGGAGATTTCTCACACCCTCTGGAAACGAAGGGTGGAGGAGACAGAAATGATTGGGAAATACAAGAAAGTGAAACGGTGGAAGGACGAAGGCGCAGAGCTGGCAATAAAGTAAGAAATACAAGATAGTTGGGCAAAAGAAAAGTGTGAATTATTGCTGTATGTGCCTGTTTTTTTCTTTTCTCTCTCTCTCTCTCTCTCTCTGTACAACTTTTCAGCCTTTTGAGATCACAATTCAGAACGAGAGGGAGAGATCAAAGTTGGGTTGGGTCCGATTTGAAAGAAATTGGAACAAGAAACGGAAGAACACAAAGAAAAGAGAGAATTGAAAGTAGTTATGGCCAAATTGGACTCTGTTCTTCGATGGCTTCTTGGGATTTTGTCGAGTTATGCAATTGCATCAATCAATTAGAACAGTTGGGTTAGAAATTTCTTGGAATGAGATTGAAAAGGCAAATTTTGACAAATACCCTTCTCAAAGCTTGATTGCAAGTATGCAATTATGCAAGGCTTAATGTTAGTTTATATTTAGTTGACTTGTAATTTTGGTTCAAACTTTCAAAGTCATGTTTAGAGTTCAAAAATATTGGAGTGGAGGAGTGTCCAACTATGATTAATAGACTATTGAACTATCAAGTGATAAGAGATTTTACTTACATTTCAAAAAAATTGAAGTTGGAGAAGTCAAAGTTTAATTGTTATATTTGTCTAGTAAAATATAACTAAATTTAGCTGATTTTGAGAGAGTTTACTTGTGTACTCATGTTCTTTATCTTTTAGGATGGATTTGAGATTTTGGTTCTTGACTCAATTTGAAAATTTATTACTTTAAAATAGTTATATTGATTATCTACTTTTAAATGAGATTTGACTCAATTAATGCAATTGAAATCTTGGCTAAATGATGTTCAGAGAGTCAAAACTAAATGAAAATGCAACAAAATAGATGAAATATAAGTCAAAGTCTTATGTTACAAATAATGTAAATTGCCAAATTATTTCCCAAGCCAAAAGCCAAAATCCAAAAGAATAAAATATATATATATATATATTTCTAATTAGACTTCAAAAATCTAAAAAAATAGATTTTAAAAAATCTAGTAGAAATGTTGAGACTTCAAAAAAAAAATATATATATATATATATATATAAGTTAGGAATTAAGCAGAAACGTCAGGATTTTGAAGCCCCCAATAAATCAAAACGATACTTTTTGTGTAACGCAAGGAAACCTCTTCCATCTATTGTTGGTCTCGCTTCTCTAAAGTAGTCATTGGGACAAGTTTAAGAGCAAGCTTATTGGAGTCCCTCTCACACCATAAAAACATCACCTTAGATAAACTTTTCATTGTTCGCAAAATATTATCCACAATGAAGCCAACTTCGCCTTTAATATCAGATTTGAGTTGAAGTAAATTTGCAACCTGAACAGCATCAATCTCCACCTCAATGCTCCAAAATCCCATCTCTGATGCCATCTCGACTTCTTCTCGAATCATCATGGCCTCAACAATCTCAGCATTGACTACTCCATCATATTGTCTACATAAAAAAAATAAGATCTCACATGTTGCATTTCTAACGACCTCCCATATTCCACTTTGTTTCTCCTCAAAATTAATTGTAGCATCCGTGTTTATTTTTAGTAAAGAAAACTCTAGAGGACGTCATAGCGATAACCTACTAGACAATGATCAACTTCTTGTTATGTGAAGAAGACTACTTTTAGCTGAGCGAAAATCATTAAGGCATTTGTAACAAAAAATCTCAATCTTCACAAGGCGTAGAACATTCTTGGCTATGACACATCTCTTGAGCTTGAAATAAAACTACATTTCTACCGCTTCAAACTTTCCAACACATCAGAAGAAATTCATCAAAAGTGATCAGAAGAAAGCTTTTCTAAAAACCACAATAACAAATCAGCTGCTTAAAAAATAAAATCATGAAAATCATACTGAATATAAGAGTTTGACTCCATGATTTTTTAGGCCACTTGCACTTCCAAATAGCATGTAAAGTAGTTTCAGATTTTTTATGGCACCAAGGACAAATGAGATTACACTTGACACCTCGTTTGATAAGGTTGAACAAAAAGGAATAAAATTAAAATTAATCGCGAAATAAAAAGCATCACCTTATTAGAAATACAAGAATTCAAATTTTATTCCACTAACATTTTAAAAATATATTCTAAACTAACATAAAACTAGCACTCCTAATGATGAGTAAACAGAAAATGGACACAAAATTAAGAAAATAAACAGATTCTCCGGCTATGAAATAACAATGTTCGAATCATGGGAGCTTTCTTATGTTTCTACATACAATTTGCTCATGAAGTTGTGGTGATAAGTGAAGTAAGAGTGTACATGGTTGGACTGTGTTGATTTGGGTTTGACCAACTCCTTTCGCGGCGGGGCACAACAAGGAAGCAACCAAAAGTTAATGTTCGTCCTCGCGAAATTCACAATTTTTTTTCTCAGGATATATAGATGGGGATTTCCCGCGAGAATCAGCGGGTATCACGTTCCTCGAAATTTCCTCCATTCAATTTTTTTCCTTTTTCTTTTTTTTCTTTTTATATTTTTAAATAATAATTTCAAATAATTACTTTTTTTTTCTTTTTTTTTTTTAAATATCTATCACTTTTCAACTATATTATGAATTCTTAAAGAAAAATATTCATTTGAATAGAAAATTTTACGATAACTCGAAGAGCAAGTCAGCCGAATAAAAATGTAAAGCGGGTGGCACAACAAGGTTTGGAAATACATTTTGTCTTTGAAACACTATATGAAAATACAATAAGCATCATTTTCAACTATATTGCATTGAACATATAACTTGGTAGGAAGTAAGTTTCAAAAAGTCATACCCATATAATACATTTTGGCACATAATTGATGTGACACATTGCATATGAATATGACAAGGAGTCAACACTTAGAATAAAATGAAGAAAATTACTCTCGCATGCAATAATGACAAAATTAATAACATAAATGCATGATGAAACGGGGTTGAACGGTATGCAGTCATGTGCAACGCGCACTAAATAAACATGACCATCAGTCAATGAACGTTTATATCTTCTAGTATGACTAAAAGTGCTAGAATAAAATGCCAAAATAACTCTCAAAATGAGAGTTATTACTAAGTCTTCTACATATTTTTATTTTTGAGACTTTATTTTGGAATGAATTTGGGATTTTTTTCTTATCCTTCAAAAAAAATATTTCACTTTAGTTTCTATTTTAATTAAGTTAACAATTCAAATTTCTCTGGCCAGGGGTGTTGATTTATGATTTATATTTTTTGTATTATAGCATTTAGACTTTTATTATTATTGGAAATCAAGCGGAGCATGTTTTAAGGTTTTATCTATAACATTTTGATGTTTAAACTGTTTACTCATGCATGCTAGTAAAAATCATGTTCAGAATTATTGTAAAGAGTCAAGTTCATAGTTATAGATTTTGTAGATTAAACTACTAAGAAGGTCATTGTTTTCCCAAATGATCATCACCATTGATGATCATTCTAGTAGTCATCAAGTATGTTGAAAACTTACATTAAGGGTTGTAACAGACATTTATGTATATAGTCGTTAAGTTTATTGTGGCTTAAAATTACCTTAAGTTAAGTTCCGGTGTGCCTCATTTTATGTATGTCGCTCTCATAGAGGTTAGCATGCACTCTACGCTACCAACAAGGAAGTTTCGTGTCAAACCATCTTGTTCCTCAGCCCTACGTTGTCGTGCCCTTTGTGTCGCTGGTGATTTTGTCGTGTGCTGCTTCGCAAGCCTAGTGCCCCATCGCTTGCACCAGCTTGTGCGATCTCGTCACTCAGCATGTGCGGCTACGCAACTTTCTAGAATGCCAACATCGCATCTCAACACACATATTTTTTATTGACACCTCATTTATGTGTCGTCTCGGTGGTGTCATCTTTACACCCCTAGTGCTCATGTCGAGCACTATTATGGTAGAACCATACTACTCATATCTATCTAGCCCATCCTAGCCCAACGCACGTACCAGAATCAGCCAGTGTCACTACCACCCACGCGACACCGCCTCTGGTCATACCTCGTTGTCTTCAGTAACCCTGTCGCCAAAAAATAAATTCTCGCTCTTTCATAATTTTGATGCCTTAGTTTGTTTTAAATAATTTTATGTCCATGTACTAACTCATTTGTTTGTAATTTTCTATGCGAGTGATATTTGACCTAACCTATACTTGAAGTTGCTTTATGTTGTAACATGTGGTTTTGGCCAAGGTAAAAAACCCTTACCCTAGCTCAAGATTCTTTCGTTAATACATAGATGTATTTAAGTGTTGTTAGATTTGCATGGATTGATATGCATTGTTGTATAACTAGTATGTATCATGTTTTTACTAATATTATTAATATCCGGAGAGTATGTAATAGTTATAGTTTTCTCCTATGTGTGTGTCAGGATATGCTTGAGCCTAATGTTGCATGTGATGTGATGAGATGCATGTTCAGTGCAATTGTCCTATAAAAGACCTACTTGAGATGCATGCTTGGCTCTATTGTCTCGTATAAGATTTGTTTAATTACTTCAATTGTGTTAAGGATCCCATATTAGAACTGTGATGATATTAGTACAAATTGGGGAGGAGACCATAAACCCTATGTAAAGGTTGATACAAATGAGACTCGAACTATTGATCGAGTGAATGTTAATGCATTAATAGTGCCAGCTGAGCTACGTGTCAGAGTCATCGAATATACTCTGACGACCCACATCGTGACAAGCCATGATGTGATCGAGGAGAACGGTACATCATCCATCACACCAAGAAGAATATTCAATAGTGTCAGTTGAATGCATAAGGAAGCAAAGCCACGATGGTGTCAATGTGTCAGTGCCAAGGCTTAGTGGGGGCACGATGGGGCCCCGAGCCATCCCGACGATATCAAGGCTCGAGATGGAGTTTTGATGAGCGACTCTGGAGTTAAGCTCGTATGAATCTAAGATGTAAGCTCGTCCAGTTTGGTGTCAATCGGACATCCGACGGACACTCCACACTGGCGTATGATTCCTTGCCAAAAAGACAAGCATTGGTGGGAGACTGAAAGTCGTCCAGAATGTACTATAGGGGAAGCATGGTGTCAGCTCTCCACCGCTCATGGGCATTGTGGCACATATGTGTGTCGTGATGTGGGCAAGCGCTTGCAAGACGAGTGTCTTGGACGGCTTCCTTCGAGAATGGAAATCCAGGTACAGTGTCGGACGACACGGGTGTGCCGACATTGCACCCTTGCCCCTTGGGATAGAGGTTGGTACATATATCGGAGTGGTGACCTGCCCTCGTGCGTTGGATTCCCGTGGGCCGAATAGATGCGTGTGCGAGCATACAAGCATAACCAAGATAATTTTGCTGCTTGTTCGAAGAAGCATAGTCGAGACCTGGTGAACCTCGCTTAATGTCCGACGTGCCACAAAGTATGGGCGATTCGAGTTTGGGGCTTGAGTTCCCCTCTAAATTTGGTCATGACGAGCATGAGATCATGACCCACACAAGTCGAAGAGAGCAACCATGACATTATGCTTGCTTTAGCAATCATAAATTATTTTCAAACTTTGAGTAATGGAACAAATCTCTACCTCAAAATATTCATTTATGTTTCTAAATTCATCCCAATAATAATTCAAGTCGTTTGATAAATTTTTATTTTTTTTTAATTTAAGCCTACAAAAAAATGTCCAGGATTTGCCAACTGGCAGCATCAGGCAAAATTAAAGAACTAAAAAAAAAAAACTTTCAAAAGTTTATTACAGTTTTTGAAATTTGGTTAGAATTCATTACCATTCTCAACAAAATATGGAGCTCTTTGTGGAAAATTTAAAAAAATAAATTTAAATTTGAAAAATTAAAAAGGAAAAAAAAATTGTTATCAAAGAGTGTCTATTATTTTAGTCTTTTTTTTTTTTTTTTTTTGAATAATGAATGATATTTATGAATATAGACCATGAATTTTTAAAATTGTTTGATTTCATTGTTATTTTAAGGTTAAAAATATATTTATTCTCATTAATTTTTTTGGAGAAAAAACTTATGAATAAAGAACGAAAGAGTAACCATATCTTTAGTAAGAATAATTTACAAATAATAATTTAAAATTTTTTAAAAGATCGATGATACTATTCAAATAAAAATCTTATATTTTTTTATCCAAAAATTATTGACAATAATAATTTTAACTTTTTCTAATGTCAATGATATTATTTGAACCTTTTAAAAAATTGTGAGATATTTATTCAAATCAAACTTTATTGAATTTTATTCAAATTTAATACAATAATATTTTTTAAGCTATTAAAAATGCAGAGGCATTATTGAAATTTTCTAAATTAAGGGACATTTTTTAGACATTATTTACACTAATTCCATTGTTTAAGTATATTTTCTATAATTTAGCATAACCATTAACATTAAGATTGCTAAAAGAACAATAGCTCAATAACATTAATATACACCGCCTTATGACCACAAGATCACGAATTCAAATTCTCACCACAAGAAACTACAATAATTAAAATTGACAAGTAAACAATCTATGAAATAATCACCCAAACCAAATCTTCCTCCAAGACTAGAGAAACTAAAAAAAAAAAAAAAAAAAAAAAAAAAAAAAAAGGGAAATAAGTAATAGAAACAAGACAGTTGTTGATGAACAAAACAGTAAACTACATTTGGACGCGAACGTGCAAAACGTCTGCAAGAAGAAAAAAAACACAAACTGCTTAGAACATGTTATTCTTGTCTCCTTAGAACTCAACGACACACTAGAACAACCTATAGAACAGATCCCGCTTAAAACATTTTATTCAGAATTTACAAATAAATAATTCAAGTTTGACGGATCTGTGGGAGGGAGAGGAAAAAGGAAAAAGGAAGGTATTCTTTCAAAAGGTCGCCAAAAACAAGACAGGATACGTTCTACAAACTCGGTTCATTACACGACTGGTAGTAAACAGTAGTTATGACTACAGCCTGAGTTCTTTGATAAGTTTTTTCCACCTCGGAGTTTCTTCGTCGAAAATGTACGTCAGCGGAGATATTAGAACCCCACTTCCTCCAATCTGCACCAATTGGTTCTAATGTGAGAAATTATGAACGGTGTCGTGTGTGGCAAGCCAATCGACAACGGCATTAAAGGAGAGAAAGAGATGTAGTTGAGAACATATGTTTTTATAACTAGGGGAGATGATATTGTTCAACAAAAATGCTAATGGCTTACTGTTCTCAGTTGCTGAACTGACTTATAGAGAGAATGTTTGGGGACACATATGACTATGGCATAGTAATCAGCTGCTACCTTCCCATCACGTTGGCAGAAAACTGGACTCACGGTAGGGCCCTGTAAAGCCATAATGTAAATAAGAGAAAAAAATTAGATAAATTATAAATTTAGTCCTAAAGTTAAAGTTTAGTCCCTATGGTTTAAAATTTTAGACTAGAGTACCTATAGTTTGAAAAATTGGAATTTAGTCCATAAAATTTGATAAAATCTAAAATATAGTCCACCATTCATAATTGTTCGTGAATAAAACACGTAAAAATTAGTTATTTTTGTGATTAATAATGAAAGTATAAAATAAGTAATTGATTAGACAAAAAACAAATAATTTATACATCATGGTCTAAATTCTATTTCGCCTACAATACATACTTAATTCGCCTACGATTTATGAATAACATGGACTACTTTTGAGATTTTATTAAAACCAAAGGGATTAAATTTTATTTCTTCAAACCATAGGGACTAAATTATATATTTCTCCAAATTATAGAGACTAAATTCTCTGTCTCCAAACCATAGGGCATAGAGACTAAATTCTTCATGTCTCCGTACCATTAGAACTAAATTCTATATTTCTCCAAATCATGGGAACTAAAGTCTAAATTTTTAAACCATAAGAACTAAATTCTACCTTTCTTCAAACTACAGGGACTAAATTTATATTTTACCCAAAAAAATTATAAACAAAAATGAACTTTCACTTCCTAAATAATTATTCTTTTTCCTCTTTTTCTACTGGGGTGTTATGGAAGAATTGCTTTTCACCTGCAACCCAGACAATAATGGTTGACTTAGAACACGCTCTGCAACTTCTTGTGCACTACTTCCTCTTACATTTGCAGTCACCTGCCAGTTAGAGCATGGTAATATCAAGCTAAGAGGGAAAAAGAATATTGATCACAAGTCGTCGCACAACAACTCACCGTGAACTGACCAGCAGCCTTTAGATGTGCCTCCAGTCGTTCGAGAATTTCATGGGTTATGTCTAGAGCTCCTTTCCTTTGAGTCAAGGCCTTTCGACTGGCAAGAAGAACAGCCTAATAAAACATCATCTTCGTGGTAAGCAAGCATCTGATATAAAGAAACTCAGTTTTACGATGCAAAAGACAGACCAATCCAGCAGTATACCTGGCTTTCCAAGACCACTCCACCTTCAATTTCTTTCAAGTTGTTTTCTTTCAGGGTAATCCCACTACTTACAAGGTCCAAAATAGCATCAGCTATCCCCATCTGCATTTCAAAAGGGAAAGCATGATTTCTTTATATATAAAGAAATACTACTAATAATGGCGATGATGATTGTTCATTCTAAGTAACTATGATGTATAGATGTTTTTGTATTTTTTAAAATCTTTTCATTCACCAACGAAAGTTTTATGTTTCCTATTAAAAAAAAAAATGATTGTTCATTCTAATATGTCTTCTCCGATCATGGATCTGAAAAGTCATATCAGGAAATGAGAACTGTCAATTTTAGTATCAGACATCTTACTTATTATATTAGTAGCAGGAAGTTTTGACCTAATTAATCTTTCCTTGCTGAAAACATGGAGATGATGCACAATAAATGGGAAAATGCATTTTCATCCCTGCTCAAAATGCTTTTCAGAAGTTACATTTTCGTCTTAATAATGTTGCGATACAGATGAAAGTTTGATCAACATAAACCTATTTAAACAAAAGTCCAAGACACACAAGTCAAATGTGAGTTTCGAATGATGCATATCATTTTATAGGAAACAAAAAAAGTTGTCATTTATAAGATGAAAGTGTTACAGAGATTGTGGGCCATGTTCTGAGTTTTTTGTACAAGAAGATAATACTGTAAAGACAAACTAAATCTCTTAGGAAGACGAATATCCAACTTTATGTCCTAAAAGAAGAAGGCTTGCACATCTGAGAGATTATCTCATGAATCGGCTACACATCCAAGAGAAAGAACTTGTATGTCGAGGAATCTCCAATGGCATAGGCACAAATGGGAAATGCTGGATGATGGAATGTATGGAGATGACCAGCGGTCCATTGCAACAGCAATAGATGGGAGCAAGTCACTAAAGCAATTGAAGGAAATAGTGCCCTGTTCACTTCTTTAGCCGAGAGAGTGTAAAGGTGGAGAAAGTCATCGAGAGAAGGTGCATCAACTCAAAGGGTGCACACAGTCTCCTACACATGATTTGATTCGTGTTCAACAATCGGTCAACCTCAATATCAACGAGCCGCTATCGATGATCACACAAACAAAAACATAATGTTTATCGTCGAGATGGAGGTAAAGTTGTTATTGTTCACACGATATTCATTGCAGTCTCATGTGTTTGAAGTCCAACCATCATTGGAGTCCAGGAAACAACAAAAAATACCGCATCATAGGAAGAAAAAAATGGAACAATACAACCCGTATTTTAACAAAAAACACTTGTGTAAACCAAACCAATTTCTTGGGCAGGTCCAAGGTTAGGGTAATACGTTTTCAAGCAAAATAGTTGATGTCAGATGTTATTGCTCAAACCCAAGGCGAAACTTGGAACTTTGCCGACACCTGAGAGTATCAAATCTGATAACAATGAGAGAAAAGTCCTAGGAAAGCAATTTTGTTTTTGCTCTCAGATGGGTTTTGAATGGATTGAGCACGAAAAATAATCTTGGTGTCCAAGATACAACTCTTCATTCAGAGACTCGCCAGAAATGCCAGAGAACCACAGACATTTCACGTTTCCCATTAAACGAAGGAGATGAAGGAAGAGAAGAGAGGCGGCATCTCATAGCGGGTTGGCCAGGTTGGTTGTGGCCAGTGAGACTCCTCCGGCATTGGTGAGAGAGCGTCTGAGAAGGGAAAATGTGATGTAGTATTTTTGTAGAGAGAGTGAGAGCTTAGAGGATGCATTATACATATTCTTGGAACAACTAAAATAATTCCTATCATTACTTTGCTCATTTTAAAGTATATGATTGCAGTCATTTTCGCTCAAGCTATGTACATACGTGGTCTAGAACAATAACATGCTTCAAGTAAATGGTTATAGTGATAACATTGTTCAGGTAAATGGTTATAGTGATGACATACTTTAAACAAATGGTTACTTCATCCATACAAGAACTACTAATAAAACTTAACTAAACACTGTGGGCAATTCAGGATTCACCCACTGGCAGCAACAGGCAATGTAATGAATAAGGCATAAGACACTAGAAGAATACAAGCACAGAGTGGAAATCAGCAATCAATGCAATAAAAAATAAAAATAAAAATAAAAACTCTGCATTTCAGCAAGAACTATTACCGCAGGGGCAGCTTCTAATGCTCCATCAGCAGTAGAAAAACTGACGTGTTCCAACCCATTTTCTTTAAGAAACTTGGGGCCAAGCTGTGAAAAAGGAGCATTATTAAACTTATCCAAGTAGTACTTCATCAAAACTCCGTAATGAAATAATTCTTTACTTTCAAGAAAAAGCAGAGATGTGATGGATAATGAAGAAAAGCAACATACATAAGTAAAGCCAGTAGCAACTCGAAGAGGCTTCCTCTCAGTCCATTGGGGCATCTGAGCTAGATCCTGAATTGAATTTATATTCTCGAAAATGCCGTATTTGGGTATCTAGTATGGAAGGATAAGTTGGCAGTGTCATAATAGAATTCAAAAAGGATGCTGGTGATATCAATGGAGGAAACACTTACAGCAAGCGATAATCGACAATCCCCATAATCAAGGGCCTCATGCACCACAATAAGATCATTGCTACCCTGATGAAAGAATATAGCAATAAGAATAAAAGGATTTTGACTTGTTTTTTCTTCATAATGATTGCAAGTACATTAAAACAAAAGTTATCAGAAGTTGGGAAAAGAGGAAATTGTGGCATTCCGCAAAATCTAAGAACGTTAATATACTAAGACTCTGACCTTTCCGAACTCCCTAGCTGTATCAAGACCTACGATGCCGAGGTCCAGATCTCCAGATAGCAATTTCCTAACAATGTCTTTAGGCCTTTGGAACCAGACTTCCAAGGACGATAACTGTTAAGAAGCAGAATGAATGTGCAAATAAGAATACACGATAAAACAAATGCGGAATTCATCACATTGACATATTGCTAAAAGTGAGACTCCATTGTCTAGTGCAGTGAAAAACTAGCAAGTACCTGCGGAATTTTTGCAACATACTGCCGAGGATTGACGTGTTTCACAGACAATTGACAGTCCTAGGGGCGCCAGAGTAAAAAGAGTGTCAAAAACTGGACAATGGGAAAAGTAAAGAAACTGATTGATGAAGTAGAAGAAGAATATACCTTGAGAAGGTCTAGGGTGTCGGTTGCCATGCGACCTTTACTGGGAAGCCCCAATCGAATCTCGGTTCTGTCAGAGATCCAACCGTCGGTGGCTCCATTAAGAGTCTCAACCTGAGACTGTAAGGAAGAGCAAATAAGTGTCCGCTTCCGAGAAACGCGAGAATACGAAGAAGGTGATGCTACGGAAATGAAAGGAATGGGGGAGGTTGGACATGGCTGCAAAATCGCTGTGAACGTCTTCATTTCTCACAATTCTAGTTGAAGGTCGAATGAACTTACTGAGGTTTTCTTAGATGAATAAAATCCTGTGATTTCAGATAAAAGTGAAAGAAATAGAGTAGAAAATTGGTGCAAACCCCGTCGGAGAGAGGTGGTTGCTGCGACGGCGACAACGAGCTGCTGCAACAGAGGAGGGGAGGGATCGATGATAGAGGCCGGAGCAGTTAGGTTTTATTCACTTAATTTACAAGTGGGCTTAATTTGGAGTTTTTTATTTTCTTTTTCTTTTTAAGGTTAGAAGGGATCAGATTGAGCATAGATTAAACTAACCGATTTCTAATACTAGTTGAGCTATGTTGTTTTGATATTTATGATTTTTATAAGAAAATATGAATCCCGTTTAGGAGATGTTTGGGCAAAGAGAATGAGAATGATTAGGAAAAATGAGAATCAGGGGACAATGAAAAAGTAAAATTATCATGAAGATCAGGTTAAGGGAATGATTATGAAAAGAATGATTAATTGTGTTTGCGGTGAAAATAATGATAATGAGCAAAAAAATTAATGGGTACGACGTGAATGAAAATTAATTATTGAGAGAACAAAAAGTTGTTATGGAAAAATAAAAAATAGTTAGAATAAGAATAAAAAATGATTTTGGAGAAACGTGATTATGGGGAATGATTATGGTGGCTCAAACACTCTAAACCATTCATCTTCCTATTCTCCCTTTCATTAGTGGTGACTCAAACATCTCCTTAGAAATGTCCACGAGGGAGGACTAGATGACTTTATAGTCTCATCTCATTACCTATTTAAATCTTCATCCTTACGAAATTGATCATTAAATTTTGTAAGAAATGGGGCATGATTCTTAGCAGAGATCAAGTTTCTTATGAAAATTATTTTTCACTTAATTTTTTTATTTTTCTTATTTTCAAATTTGCTTTAGTTTCTCGGTGTCAATCCAATTCACTAAATTTAAATAAAATTTTCAATAATTAAAATAAATGTTTATTAATTTTCATTCGAAAGTTAATTAGATAAGAAAAATATTCATCGAAATATATATTTCTAAAACTTTTTGCATAGAAATTGATTAAATAAAATAATAATAATAAAATAAGTGTATGAACGAACAACAAACAAAGAATCAGAGATGAGAGATGTATTCTCCTTCCACGCTCTCATTTACCTCACATGGAATTGTTCATCTCCACTCACATTCTCATTCTCGTCTACTCGAGCGGTCGTGGACAATAGAGACATCTTTAATCCCACAGAAAAAAAAAATTACAAAAAAAAATCACATAATAACTAAAAATAATTGTGAACAAGTTCTCACAAAATAATTATAAATTTATGCAAAATTTAAACTATTTGCATTTATAATCAATAATACATTTTAATAATGTATTATAAATATTAATTAATATTAATATAATAAAAAATTATAATAATACTTAATGTTATTAAAGACTATATTTGTTAAAATATTTTTAATAATTATATTTATAATTATTTTTTGGATTGGATTGGTATAATAAATTTAGCAATAAAGAACGGTCCAATCTGCTAGCGCGTCGCTCACTTATGCCTTAGCAATTTGAGCTGCTCACTACCTAGCAAGTTCCCGCTCCAACTCACGCGATAAAGGATCTTCGTCCAATGTCTAATTCTCCTATCACACCCTATGCATCCAAGATCACTAAGTTATGCTACCAGTAAGGACAACCAGGTCCTCAACCGATGCCATAAGACCTGAAAATCCATTACACGACCATCTCGTGTAAGGCGGAGCACCTTGATACGTGGGTATAAGCTATGGAGTCACCCAAGAGCTTCTTAGGGTATCTTTGGCGCGAGTGAGGCGAACAAGAACCAATCAAGTTTCCTCACAGTACTAAGTCAGTCAGCAGCTCGTCCAGCTGTAGGTGCATGTATCTGTCCATGCTTTAGCAGATACGCTAGCCAAAGCCTGGATCACACTTCTGCTTGACAATTTGCAACTCGTTCAGGATGTGGTGCTCGGACTATGCTATAGTTAGAAGTAAACCCAATAGTATCTCAAAAATTTCCTATGTATCAGAAAGAACTGCGAGAACCCCCTCAGCGGTTGGCTACCCAACACGTCTAGAAGACCCTGTAGTCAAACCTCATGGTCACGTGTCGCCTTCGGGATGGTTGTAATGCATCCTTCCACAAACACAACCTCTTACATCCGACTACCTTTATCTGTCAGAGAACATTACCGCGTCCGGCCACCCCGATGGGATGGTCCATGACGTGCCACGTAGCCATAGACCCTATGGTCTATGCAACCACCCTATGGCGAAGCAGAGACATGTCTAGGCTATCTGGCCTACATGCTCGCGCTACTAAGAAAAGTAACCAGAATGCAAAACAACGTATCAAGCAATGCAACAGATCCTATGACTTATGCAATCAACTCAAGCAAGACATGTCATCCAAACACGTCGTTTATGCGATTCGTTCAAGATACTTTAAGCAACTAGGTAAGGCATGATTTTAATGAGTTTTTAGACACGTTAGTCAACAGATATCATACAATTCTCCCACAAACTAGACAACACGCCTATCATCTTTCATAGCTCAATAAAAAATCAATTTAAAGCATGTTTCAACATTCATACCATATGATGTAACTGCATTAAACAAACAAATAAACATTCAACAGTTTCTCAATTCTACTTAGCACGTATATCACAAGATATGCTTTAGTTTAGATGTTTATAAATATGACTATACAAAAACAACATGTAGTTAACACACAATAAAGTATACAAGGCATTAGTACTAGATGAAATTTAAGGAAAACAAGCTCGATTAAGTCCTTTACACTTTTCTAACCAAAGAGATAGCTCAGAACTCCTCAAGATCTTGACCCAAATCAACCACTAGACAAACCTTTGTCCAACCGCTAACCAAACATGAACAAACGCCCTGGTAAGCACTTCCACAAATCAATTTAAGCAACCTCCCTAATACAAACCAGTTGAACACCGTCAATTGCTCGCAAACAAACGCCATCAACAATATCAAAAATCTAAACTCTCAGCTTGATCAAAACAACAAAAACAACAAACGTATGGTGTTGGAAAGCAAAAGAAAAAAGCGTACACCGCTTTCAAGTACGAGTATGAAAGAGAATTCTAATCTAAAGTTTTTTTTTTCCATGACTAACAACAAGAAGATAACTGGTTGGAAGTCCTTTGATAAAATTAAAAAAAAAAAAAACATAGTTGTAAAAATGTGACACACCGCTTTCAAGTACGAGTACGAAAGAGAATTATAATTTAAAATCTTGAAGTCTCTAAGTTCCATATATTTTAAGTGTAGATTCATTGGAAATTATAGTATTTAGAATATATAAGGGATTAAAATTAAAATGGTGAAGGCAAGCGTTCAAATAATATAATTAGAACAAATTAATGAGCCAACTATATGGGGTCCAATTCTTTAACAATAGAAACTTGGAAGACAATTTTGCAATTACCTAATAATGAAGTGAGATGAGAAACAAAAAAATAGCAAAAATCGAACCAAATCAAACAAATCCAATTGATTGATAAGATTTTTTCAGAATAATATTGAATCATTCAATTTAATAATTTAGAAAATTGAAATATATCCGTTCGATTTGGTTCTTGATGAAAGACCAATACAAAATCGAATTGAGCTAAATATATAAATATTTTTTTTATATTTAAATTTAATATAATAATCGATTTAAATGTGGAATATGGAGTAAAAACCTGGTAAATATTATAATACTCATAAAAAGTTTTGTATTTTGTTAGCAAAATAAATTTTTTAAGAATAAAATTAAAAATCAAATTGAACCAATGACCTTCTCGGTTATTGGACATCAGTTAGGACCAAATTATTGAAAAACGGGGACTATTGGTTCGACTATCGATTTGACAAAAAACCCAACCGAAATCAACCTTACCCAATAATGTAAGCCCTAATTTTATCCAAAAGCTAATATAGATCCTTTCCCATTTTGATTTCCCTTCTTCTCCAAAGCGCAATCTTCATCACGATTTCTTCTCTTGCTTCGTTCCTTCCCGTTGGGTCTTTGTGAGCGTTTAAGGTGTTTGATTCAAAGGCGAACTTTTGAATTTCGTGTTAGTTTAAGAAGTGATATCCCTTCAATACTCATTGAAATTGTTGAAGTCTAAAGTTTAGATTGTCAGAAAGTTTGACGCTTGGTGTAGAAGTTGGGTTGAAGTTTTGACTTTTGCTTTAATTTATTGGTTGATAATTGGGTGTAATTGAGTTATAGGTATAAATGGATGATTAGGTTGTATACTAGGGATTAATTCGTGGTGACCTTTGCTACCATCACTTGATTATTTAGAGCTTAACAAGGTTTGTTCTTAAGTGATATACGTGAACATCAAAGCTCTAGTGATTGTGAATAACTGGTGATTTCTAGTTAGTTGTTGGCCCATAGTTTATGAATTTGACTCAAGTGGAGTGAAACGGTTTGGTGTTTAGTTTCTCTTGGAAGCAAGCGATTATTTCATCTTGGCGAAAAGCCTTATTAAAGTTTTGGGGTTTGCCAATTCTTCGGGTTGAAGTTTCAAGAAATTGAGGTTTAACTCTTGGATTGAAGTTAATCAGGTTCAAGCTTGAGTTCAAGTAGTAGAATTATCAGCTTGAGAGCTTGATTTGTCTAATTATATTTTAGGCTAACAAGTATCGATTGTAAACACCTGACTTTCAATAAGTCCTACAACTAAACATTTTCTCATGCATGACTTAAATTACCAGGGAAATTAGCTGTAAGTAATTATTAGCTGAAGTAATTATTTACAACTAAACATGCATATCTTCCTTGAAATTAAAACTTACTTAACATAACTCGGCATAAATTACATTAAATATTTTAAAACCAAAAGCAATTTAAAATCCCTATAAAAACATTTTATTTGCTAGTAAATAAATGCATAGTTTATAAAATTAATTTCCATAGTAATTTAAAAGACTCAACATTTAGGCAAGTCCATGGTCTATTTTCAACAACCTAAGTTCAGCCATCATGATACAGTCTCGTACCTGAAACATTGTTTCATATATGTGTGTATTGGAAATACTCAATAAGAACTTTTCTTAAAAAGTTCAACAATCTAAAATAAGAGACCAACAATAACAATTAGACATGCAATACTTAACATAACATCGAAACATTAAACAACATTGTCACATCAATACATGCATCACATGAAGCACAACTCAAATCAAACATCTAGCATATAATCATTTGGAACCTCGTTTTATAAGCTAAATCCAAGAACACTTTCATCAGTGGGTGGCAGACCTTTAGCTCAACTTCAAAAGCTACTTCATTAAACTTATGAGGCTAAACCCTCTCATAACTACCCAAGAAAAACAGGTAAAAAGTACGGGGTCAAAAAAAAAGCTCTCATTCTAAGCTTGATACACCTTTGCACATGCTGGACACAACTGCTCATTATGTTAGTAGAAAGTATACTCTCTGACTGTAAGTATAGGTCTACACGTGCCTAGCGAGATAGATACATCATCTAGTGCTCATCTTGGTGGCCCTCGCCATTGTACGACCAAGATCCACGTGTATTTCACACCCGCCAAGCTCATGTAAATAATAGACTTTCATGTTGATCATGTCCTCGTTTTACCGTATTAAAGTTCCACTCGCTTTCTATGTTGGCTGTAAAATTAACTTATTATTTTGTAAATATTGTATTCATATTGCTTATTGACATGAAGTTTTGTTGGTTCGAATTGCTTACTGCATTCAATATTGTATTGTTACATACAAGTACACAACCGACTTTATTTTAGAAGAAAATACCGTATTATTTATAATTTGTATTGTTAGAACAATATTGATTGATATGTAATTTATGTTAGTTATGTTTTCAAGATGGCTAAATATGAGAGAGTATATGAAAAGAAAACAAGTCAGTCATGAGAAGTCATCGAGCCCTCATAGATTTGATATTGTATTACTGAAATTGTTAGAGAGTCTACAACTATCGGGCAAAAGAGTAGAATGATTGTACATATGAGGTTGTGTGAAATAATTACAAGAATACACCGATATTTGATAAATTTGATACTGTATTAATTATTAATACTAATATTATTCATGGTGTATTGATATGCAAAAATCATTGTTTAGTAGAAGTATAATATTTTTTATTATTTTTTGAGTAAATGTATTATTTATTTATAGTACTAATATTTACTAAATAGATGAAATGTGTATAAAACATTTATTATAATTATGACATTATTGAGTTTTGATACGTATAATTATTCTCGCACTAATGAATTTTGATATATTTAATACATCGTCTACACAATACTGACTAACTAAATACATTGCATTATATTATAAATACATACTATTAATAATGATATAAGGAATACAATATTTAAATATACACGGTTCTTCATAGTTTTTTGATATATAAAAACTCATTAAAAATACTAATGGAGTATTTATAATATAAACAAAGCATAATTATGTAATGAGTATAATAATACATATATTTTTTGACGAAATTATAATACATATTATTCATTATTAGTATTAATACTATGAGTATTATACTATATTATTATATTTATATATAAGTATTAATTTCATATTCTATTAGGATTCTAATATAAATGGATCAACACAATTGATATCATATGATAACTCAAGCATAATAGTTGGCGAATTATAATAAAACATTGTATTCATATAGGGTATTGTAATACTATATTAGTATGTATGTTATGAGTATGATACTATAGTATCATAATAAAATGGTATTATTTTCATCTTCTACATTCATGCAAAATTAGAATTTTCAGAGAGCATTGTCAACAATCATGAACAGTCAATGATGCACTTCTAAAAAACCGGAGACTTGCCGGAGAACCCAAGACATAACTCAAGAATCAAATTAAAAATCTAATTTACATTGAAAAATGTTGGAAAGTACATGAAATGACAATCAGTAAGTGTTTGAATTAGCCATAGAGAACGAGAGAGAATGTTTCAGGTTTCGAAATGACCGTTGAAAATTGAGATTTGGTTAGTCGTAATAGCCAATTTTAGGTTTGGAAAAAATGGAAATGCAATAATTTGAATTTTCTTTCGCAAAAAGTTATAGAATCTCGAGTGACGAAAATTGAGTAGAATGGTTTATTCATACCAAATGAGGAAGCAATAAGAGATAGGCTTTTGAGATTTTCTTATTTTAGGAAAACAATTAAAGAAAATGGAAAAGAATGTTGTAACGCAAAATTAAAAATGATAATCAAAAGTATGAAAATATGGAAAGAAAAATTAATTTTGCTAATTATTTTTTTATTTCTTCCTTTGATGTATAATTATTTTTTTAAATGGTATATTGATCACATTTTTTTTTTCGAAAAGTAAATGGTATATTGATTACAATTTCTCTTAATTTTATCAATTACTATTATAATAATTATATTATTCTAAATGAGTATATTATTAATTTTTAATTAATAAGCATGATAAAATTAATATTTAATTTTTAAATATTCATGTAATGCAATATATATTTTACTAAACCAAGATATTGTACCTATATAAAATTATACATTCTTATTAATATATTTTATTTTATTTTTTTTTTTTTTTATAATAATCATGTAACTTATGTTTATTAAATAACAATTATAATTTCGAACTTAGTATTATTATTAGGGCATGTCATCCCAACAAGGCAAACTAAATTGAGTCCTAAATAACTTGTTTTTATTGCATTCTATATTAAAAGAAACTTACTAAACTAATCAAATTTAGAAAAGAATTATAAAAATAATTATTAAAAAAAAATCAAATATAATTATTGTATTAATGAAATATTAATTCATTATTTTTTATAAAACAATATTTATAAACAATATTAAAGCATATTAATGATTATACATGCAAATACTTAAAAATTTGCCTACCTTTGTAATTTATTATTTTGTGAAAATAACTCATCTAATATGATTTTTCTTGTCAATCATACAAAATCATAAAATACATTGTACCATCATCTTCGAAACAAAATTTTCCAAAAAGAAAAAAAAAACATCATTAAAAAATTACTATTTTAATTTTACTAATGATTTTTTTCAACGAATAATATTAACCATACAAAACAAGGGTATTTAGTATGGATATTCAAGTAGAGAATAATTATTACATTTTCATCTCAAATTGATTTTAATTGCAAGGATATTCAAATGGATTTTTATACCTAAATGAATTTAATTCCAATCACTATTTTGCTCTTGATTACCATATTTTTTTGATTTTATAATTTTTGAAATTCTAATCTAAATTAATTGTATTTTTTCATTGAATGCTGTTTTTATTACATTTATTTTTTCATTATCTATGAGAATTCTTTTCCTTTTCAAGATTAATTCCTGATTTTCTTTTAATTTGATTTGAACCAAAACCTCAATCTTCTTTCTTCTTTATGTATTTTTTTGTTTAGTTGTCTAAACCTTGCATAATCTATTTTCTTTTGGTTTCGTGGACGTTTCGTGGACGGTCATAGGTAATGTGTAAAATTCCGTAGATAATACATTTATTATACAGTAATTATAGTTGTATTATGAGAATCGTTTCCGTTACTTTTTTTTTTCCGTTATCTGAACCGTCTGCGTTTCATATTAGCTACTTGAATATCCATACTAAAAATATTATAACGTTTGCAATCCAATCTGAGTTGTATTATTATTGTATTTATACGAATCAGCGTATTATTATCATAATCATCTAGGTATTATTATCGTTAGCATGTTGGTGGTTTACAACATATAGAGTATTAAATTGGTATTTTTAACATTGGTTTTGGTATAGCATAATACAATATCAACAATCAATATTATATATGTCACAAAAAATATATTAATACAGTATTGTATATGTATTGGTATTATATAGGTAGTTTTCATCTCATATATAATAAAAACTTAATGTTGCAGACTTTAATATTAGGGTTTTTTTGCAGCCGTCACTACATGAAAAATAGTTTTCAGCGATGGAATCTTCAGCGACGGAGCAACAATCCGTCGTCGTAGGACACTTCGGCGACGGAACTTTTGTTCTGTCGCCGTCTTTGGTATCGAGAGCGACGGAGACAGTGCTCTGTCGCCTTAACGTCTCATTCTGTCAGCTTCATGTGACAGAATATGTTTTCTGTCGCCTTAGATTTCCAATAAGGCGACGCAACAACGCTCCGTCGCCATAGGTCCCACACAACGTTTCATTTTCTCCCAAAAGTGGGGGAAATAGAAGGCTACGGCGACGAAGGCTTCAAGTTGTGCCGTTGTATCTGTCCGTTTCATATGCTTTAAAGAGGCTACGACGACGAAAATTTAAGTCTCTGTCGCTTTAGCTTTCCTAAAGGGCGACGCAACATTCTTCCGTCACTATAGGCCCCACACAACGTTTTATTTTTCCACCAAAAGCGAAAAATGGGGGGAAACGGAAGGTTACGGCGACGAAGGCTTCAAGCTCTATGGCCGTAGCTTTCCCTTTATTAATTTTTAAATAGGCTACGGCGACGGAACTTTCAGACTCAATCGTTGTAGCTTTCGAAAAGGGCGATGCAATCGCTCTTCGTCGTCGTAGGTTCCACACATCGTTTTATTTTCTCCCCAACGTCTTCAGTGACAGAAATTCATCCTTAAGGCGATGGAATGTTCTATCGCCTTAAGCCATTCGTTCTTGTAACGCGTCATTATCAATAATCTGTGATAAATTTTAGCATCAAATCAAGGAGATCATCGAACATTGATGGATGGAGCATTGAACAACAATCGACAACGACAATGAAGCTTCTCGATGATAGCAAAGGCGAAGATTCCGACGGTTATGGCCATCTTCACCGGTCGTTTACACTATTCAACAACGAAACTCTATTTCCTGTATAAACTGAACAGAACTCGTTGGTGCCCTATCTACAGATGAAACAAAAAAATACCTTTATATGAGTAGAAAAATACAGTTTTCATCCGAGAGCAACTGAAAATCGCCGAGATATTCTACTGAAGAAGACGAGACGTTGGGAAAAATCGAACGGAATTTTCGTCGGCTAGTTCTGCTTTCCTCGTTGTAGAGAATCGACTGAAGTAAATACCCTGCGACGCATGAAGAGTGGAAATTGTGCCAGATGTGCAACGTGGATGGTAGTTTCTACCATTTTATGGAAAGTATTTTTGTGTTTTTTAAAATGTCTTTAACAATAGGAAATTGAAACTAAGCTCAAATGGGTATTTGTGTAAAATTCTATGTACTATTAAATGCTTAAAATTACATATTGAATATGCTTGCAATAAAATTGATTTTTTGGCAGAAATGTAAAAATTATTCTCTAGATGGCTATGAATATAAACTACCCTACAAAACAATTACAAATAATATTTTACAAAAGCAAAACCAATCACAAGGAAAATTTCCCCTCTAAAAGCAAGGTCTCATCCACATTAGGTTGGAGACAACCAACAAAAAGAGACAATAGCTTGGTGCTTAGCTAAAAGATTGGTCATGCCATTACAACTTCTTGCACAAAAAGAAATACAACTAAAATCTAAAATTTTCACATAAGGACTTCATGTCATGAATGACATCTCCAACTTTAGAAAGATCAGGAATGTCTTCTTTGACCGCCTTCACCGCTGCAAAAGCATTAAATTCTACTATCACTCTCGTATTGATAGAGATCCTAACCTTTGAGATACCCAAAAGCCCTTCTCTTATAGCCAAAGCCTTCAATAACTGCACATGTAACCTTTCATACTTTGCATTCCAACCAATCACAATCACATCTCCCACACTATCTCCGACTATCCAACTTACGCTGCCATCTCACGAGACCAGAATAACTGTAACATCCACATTAAGCTTCCACAAACCCAACGACGACTTTTCTCAGCACTTGCCAACCGCCTGACTTTTAGTTGCACTTCCACCCTAAGAATCTGCAAAAGTGACATGATAAAAATTAATGTTTTGATCAATTAATGGGTGAAGTGTCTTGAACTACTAAATCACATTCTCTTTCACGTAGAGATTCCTGAAGTTTTAGAGACTCCACATAATGATTAACACCTTGTAGCGGTTTTATTTAAAACAATATTGTAGACCATTTCACAAAAATTAAGCCAACACACCACTTTCCTAACCATTATTCTAAAGTTTAAAAAACTAGGGAAAACAAGCATCCACGCCCGAATAGTCCCCTTGCAATTTTAAGCATATGAATGTTGAACTCGTACACCTCACCACACAACGGATAACAAGTTAGCACATCAACACCCATATCATAAATGTTTCCTATAGAGGGAATGTCGTTAGCAATTGACAACCAAACACCAATCTTAATTTTAGCTAGCACCTTGAGATTCCAAAAACTTTTCCATAGCTTGCCCTTACCCCTACTACTCGTAGAAGAGACTTTTCAGCCTCGCCCAAATTAAAGGCCAGCTTGTAAGCACTTTTAACCGGAAAAGCAACTTTTGTACCATAGTTTTAGAAAATTCGTCTTCTTTAGCCGAGAAAGCCAAGGAATATTTGAAATCACCCCTACCTCGCTTCCACTAAAGACATCTTAGATCAAGTCCATCTTCTACCTCGTATCCTCAGAAATAAGCTCAACCAAACAAAGATCCTTCCGCATTTCTTCCACGTTCAACACGAAAGGGCACCCCTCTCTTAGTAACAACGAGTCTCTACCAATAAAGATCTTGTGCCCATCCCCCACTTTCCATCTGTACCCATTCTTAGAAAGCTCCATACTTCACAAGATGCTTTTTCACACATATGATGTGTTAGAAAAACCCACGTCACTAACTACTTGCCCCAAAGGATTTGCCTCACCAAACTCTCGAGCTCTTTCATGATCCTTCAGGTATGCTTAACCAAGTGAGATTTGTTAAACATATTTAACCTTCTAAACCCAAGCCCTCCGTAATCTTTATTGATCCAGAGCTTCTTCCAACTAGCCCTATGCATCTTCTTTAAGTTAGCCTTTTCACCCCCACCAGAAATGAATTTGTTGTTTTGTTTGCTTTTGTTTAAGAAAAGAGTAGAGGAATTAATATTTGTTGGATACTTATTTGAACGTTGATTTTTGTAATTATTAAATAATTAATTACTTGTTTGAAAGTTAACTTTAGTAGTGATGTGCGATATATTTTGTAAAAATAATTTGATAGAGTTTTGATAAATAATTAAGAGTTGTCATTTACTACAAAATATGAGTAATTAAAAAAAAAAAAATTTGTGATCCACCTCTTCTCTTTTTACAAAAAAAAAAAAAAAAAAAAAAAATCAAACATATGTCTGTTATTTATAAATTAATGAAAGAGAATTTGTTGATTCTCAAAAAAATGAGAGAATTTTTTGTGTACAACAGAAAAGAAACCAATGAATTTTTAATAAGAATTATTTAATTCATAACCACAATCTTGTGATTTGACTCCACAATTAACTAGAATTGACTAAAATTGATGTCCGCTTCCGTACGATAATATCCATAGCTCCGAATCTATCTGATTTGCGGACGCCAGCCTTCATTACATTACAATTTATTCTAAACTCACGCACGCGCTCATCACCGGGATCTCCCAGTTTCCTTTCTCCCCCCCTTTACTTACCTAACCGGTAACGCTTCCTTCCTTTCCACCGCCCCTCAAGGTGCCCGGTCCCTCTCTCAAATCCCCACTTTTCTATCCTCTGCACCCACTCGTACCTGGACTCCACCACGTGGCCCTCTTTCTCTCACTTCACGTGCGACATTTTCTCACGCGTGCGAGTTACACATTTCTCGCCTATGGATAAGCCTATAAACCAAAAAAGGAGAGAGAAAAAACATATGTCCATGCCACGTCACCAATCACTTTGAAATGATTTTAGTGTGAGCGTGTGGCACAGGATTCCCGCCCCTGTCCACTTTAACTTTCATGTCGAGTGAATTTAGGATGAATTTCCCTGGAATTTGACACATTGCGCGCGGTTAAATTAATTCAGAGCATCTTTCTCCTCTGTGCAGCTTCATAATTTTATCATGACCCAACCAATCAAATCAACCCACTTAAATACATAATGATGAAACTATATTTGTTAGTACGTGGCAAGAAGCTATTGGGTAGAAATAAATACTTTGAGTAGAATGAGGAGTAGAGGAATATTACCCAGAGGGTTTTTTTCTTTTTTTTTATTCTTTTTTGCTGATATTGGTTAGGCGATTTTCTCAAACGAGGAAAATAATAAAAATTATTTAAAATCAAAGGATGAATAGTTTTTTTTTTTTTGGGTATTTTAAATTACAATTTATTTATTTTATTTTCTGAGAAAGAAAAAACATTGGGGTTGGAGATGGAGGAAGAACAAACTCTCTTCTTCGCACTCTTTACTCTCAGTTTCTCACTCTCTCCAGTCAAACTTTCTCTTCAATGCTTCAAATCTCAACCACTCACTCGTTGAATCATCATTGACTTTCATTTTTCGGGTATGATTTTTGTTTCTTTTCGATCCCTAGTTGTTGCTTTTCTTCTCTGTTTGTAATCTAACTGTATAGAAAGATGTAGAAATGTTTTGATTGCTCTTCCAATGATCTTAGCTTCTTTTTGTTGGTTTTTGTCCTTTCCCAGTATTTTTCGGATTTTAGTTGGGTTTGATTTTGTGGAGCACTGTTTGATGATCGATCCGTAGTTCGGTTCTTCCAAATTTAATTGTATTTGCTGGCTTGAGTCTGTTGTTTGATCCATGCTCTGGTTTCTCTGTCTTGTTTCTGACGGGTTTTTATTTTAGTTTTGGATCGCTTGTAATAAGAGATCATGGAATTATGGTTTTTTTGTGTTATTGGTAATCTCTATACGAAGTTTATGTATATATTTATGACTTTTTGTTGACTATTGTATTTCTGTTATGATTTTGAGGTTCTCTTACATTCCTAACAAAGTGTATTTTTTTGTTAAGCATAATCCTTAGAATATCTATTTGCTGGTTTGGGGAATTAGGGATGAGATATAGTCACCTCACTTAAATTAAACTCTTTGATGGTTATCTTTTTTTATATATTTACTGAAGTAATAAATTCAAGATGGTCTCCTTTGAAGGTGGTATTTTAGAAATTTTTTGTTATTTTTATAGTTTATAATGTAGGAACATGGTTGGGATACTTATGTAAACAATTAACGGTTCTTTTCCTTATTCCCTCTTTTCACCCCACTTAAAAAAGAAAAGACGAGATGATAGAAGATCAATTCATTTGCATATTATGCCAACAAGTGCAATAGCTCAAGAGGTCATGGATTTGAATATTTTAAATCATTTGCATATATTTTTTTTTTTTTTTTTATTATCATGTAATTTATTTTTATTTAAGTGCTCACAGAACTTGCGGAACCAATTAAAGTTTCTTATCTTCAATTTCGTTTAGTTCCCACTTCTATATGCCATATCTTATATGCAAATAACTTCTTCTGTTTTTTTTTTGTTGATACCTCTTTAGTTTTGGTTATTAGAATCCCATTCTGCCCCTTGATTCCACTGATATATGCATATGAGTTTGCTAACTTCCCTCTCCAGCTTTTATACTTTCATGTTAATTGTTACTCACCTTGACCTCTCACTTTCAGTGTGGTTTCTTGAGTTCAGCTGGCATTCTCACGAAGAAAGAAGCATGCGCTATGGTTTAGGGCTGTAGTTCGTATCGTCTTCAGGAAGTTTCTTCTGTACACTTGATCGTGTAAGTGCTTGGACTTAGCCATGAATACATTGACAGTTGAAACAGAAGATTCCCTTTCCTGTTTGCTCGAGCTTGCTGCAAATGATGACATCGATGCCTTTAAGAGATCGATTGAGCGTGACCCTTCTGGTATTGATGAAATTGGGTTGTGGTATAGCCGATTAAGAGGCTCAAAGCAGATGGCTAGTGAGCAGCGAACTCCTCTAATGGTTGCTGCTAGTTATGGTAGCATTGAGATTCTGAAGCTCATTCTTTCTCTTTCTTGTGCTGATGTTAACAGGGCTGTCGGTCTTGACAGAAGCACTGCACTTCACTGTGCAGCCTCAGGTGGGGCTGCAAATGCTGTTGAGATTGTGAAACGACTTTTAGCTGCTGGTGCTCATCCTAATATGGTTGATGGGAATGGACATCGACCTGTTGATGTGATTGTTGTCCCCCCAAGGCATGCCGAGTCCAAATCAATCCTTACAGAACTTCTTAAAACAAATGGTTTGTCTGGTGAAAGTAATCTTGATGTTTTAACTGGTTCTAGAAATTCACATTCTCCTCGCCCTTTGTCACCTTTGAATGCCCCTTCATCTGCAACGGAGTTAGTTTCCTCTCCAACAAAGTTGAAACTAAATGATTTTTCTATGTATTCTGCATCTGAGAAGAAAGAATACCTTGTTGATCTTTCTCTACCAGACATAAAGAACAGTATCTATTCTACTGATGAATTCCGAATGTATTCGTTCAAGGTCCGACCCTGCTCTAGGGCATACTCTCATGATTGGACTGAGTGTCCCTTTGTCCACCCTGGAGAAAATGCCAGGAGGAGGGATCCAAGAAAGTTTCATTATAGTTGTGTACCCTGTCCTGATTTTCGGAAGGGTGCTTGCAGGCGGGGAGATATGTGTGAATATGCTCATGGGGTGTTTGAGTGTTGGCTTCACCCGGCACAATATCGGACCCGCCTTTGCAAAGATGGCACAAATTGTTCAAGGAGAGTTTGCTTTTTTGCACACATTAGTGAGGAGCTGCGACCACTGTATGTTTCGACTGGCTCTGCCGTTCCCTCGCCACGTTCTTGTCCTTCCGGGGCTTCTGCTATGGATTATAATACAGTCATGAACCTTCTTCCTGGTTCTCCATCGTCAGTCCCTGCGATGTCTCCATCACCGTTCAATCCTCTGATGTCTCCCTCTGGCAATGGCATGTCTCACTCGTCCATGGCTTGGCCTCAACAAAATGTACCTGCCTTGCATCTTCCAGGAAGCAATATTCAATCCAGCCGTCTAAGATCTTCTTTGAGTGCAAGAAACATTCCTGTAGAAGACTTTGAATATCTGAGTGAATTTGATTTGCAACAACAGCAGCTCCTTAATGACATGAATTGTCTTTCTCAGCCACCATTAAGTTCAAATTCATTGAGCCGTTCTGGTCGGCTGAAAATTATGACCCCTTCAAATCTCGATGATCTCTTTTCTGCAGAGAGTTCGTCTCCCAGATACTCTGATCAAGCTTTGGCTTCAGCTGTTTTCTCCCCTACACACAAATCAGCTGTTATCAATCAATTTCAGCAGCAACAGAATATGCTGTCACCAATCAATACAAATTTCTCTCCTAAAAATGTTGATCACCCTTTATTGCAGGCCTCTTTTGGGGTTCCCTCATCTGGGAGGATGTCCCCACGAAATATGGAACCAATCTCTCCAATGGGCTCTCGCTTGTCCATGTTAGCTCAAAGAGAGAAACAGCAACAGTTTCGAAGCCTCAGCTCACGAGAACTTGGTGCCAATTCTGCTTCTGTTGTTGGTTCCCCTTCAAGTTCTTGGTCCAAATGGGGACCTTCTAATGGAAGACCTGATTGGGCAGTCAATGCAGATGAAATGGGTAAACTTAGGCGATCATCATCATTTGAGCTCGGGAACAATGGAGAAGAGCCAGATTTGTCATGGGTTCAATCACTTGTAAAAGAATCACCAACTGAGTTAAAAGAAAAGCAGGTTCATCCCAACTCGGGAGGTGATAGCTTTGTCTCTTCTGGTGAGAATTCTAACATGAACTCTCGAATGGAGTTGGTTGATCATGCTGCATTGGGAGCATGGCTTGAACAAATGCAGCTTGATCATCTCGTCGCTCAACAAAACTGAAGTTGCGCTGGTGGAGCTAGTTAACTACTGTTATATTTTGGTTTATAACATGCCTTTTTTCAATTTTGCAATTGGGCATTGTAAGAAGACAGTGAAGTAACAAGGCGAAATGTGTGGGAGATTGTCGCCCTCACTAGAAGGAGTCAACTCATTTTCACCATTTTAGTACCGACAGAAAGCAAGTCGGAAGGTGATAAAACAACCTCTTAGTTGTTGATGCTGAAAAATTTAGAACCCAGGTTAGGTTTTATTCTTTTGCTTTCAATATTTTGGAAAAAAAATTAGATCCTACAAGGCTGCCATTTATTTTTCTCTAAATTCCCTGTTGCGAGGAGCATCATGTTTAGTTGTAATGAACATCATATTACATTTACATCTTAATCATCACTTCATTCATATACTTAACCAAGCAACTATTTTTCTTATCCTCAAGTCTGCAACTCTGTTTAGAAGTCTTTAAAGATCATCCTCTTGGTGGTCAAAAAGAATTAGAAAGATTTAAGATGTTGCGAGATCATTCATGATAGTCTCCTATTTAAATAATAACTTACTATGATTTTTTTTGACATTCGAATACTGCATGGTAAGACTTGGTAGAATAATTTAAGTGTGTATAAGTCGGCTAGACATTAACCATTGAGAAAAAGATAGTACGGAGAGAAAGATTGTATGGAGAAGGAACTTGATTCTCAAGTAGTGATTTTGTTTTTGCCTTTATGGATGAAGATAAGAAAAGGGATTCTTTTGTAGATTTTCTCAATGGAATGATTTGGTTATGGAAATTTATTTTGATTTCTAAGAGTCCAGTCTTAATCAATTGATGTTGATTTGTTTGAAGGATCGGTTCTTGGGTGTGGTTTTTATTAAAATAATGTCTGGAGTTGATGTATTCATGTACTCAAATCTTGATGTAATCTTGTGGAAATAGATGCTTTCCCTGTTTTCTATTTTAGGAGGGGATTGTTGTTGAAAGGTTGGGATAGGGTGGAATAATATCTCCTTTATTTTCTTTTTCATGTTTTCTTTACCATGTTTATTTACATTTTTTACGTAAGATTGGTTTGAGAAATCGTAATGGATAGCCTGATCCCATGAAATTAAATATTTGCAAATTTAGACGAATTCTAAAATTTTTGCTAATTCTAAATTTAGCTTGATTAATATATATAATATTGTATTTTTAGAAAATATGTGACTCATCTATATGTCTAACTTTGTTAATTTTTTGGCTAAATTATAATTTCAGTTTAAAGAGGTTAGAGTTCAGTCATATGATTTAAAAATCTAGATTTTAGTTTTTATCGTTTGGAAAAATCTACAATTTAGTCTTTATTGATTGAAAAATTAGAGATTAGTCTTTAAGATTTGATAATATCTTTAAAAGAGTCTATGGTCCGTAATTGTTGGTGAATAAAAAATTTAAAAATTAGTTATTTCATGTTTAGTAATCACAGTGTGAGATAAATAATTGATTGGACAAAAACGCATAATCTATACATCACATCAACATACTTAATTCGCCTACGATTAATAACATGAATTATTATTTATGATTTATCAAACCATAGAAGCTAAATTCTATTTCTTCCAACTATTGGAACTAAATTCTATGTTTCTCCAAAATATAGCGATTAAATTCTATATTTCTCTAAATCGTAGGGTCGTAGGGACTTAAGTGTAGGTTGTTAAATCATAGAGACTAAACTCTAACTTTCATATAACCATAGGAGGATAAATTTATAATTTATCCTAATTTTTTTAAGTGATCATACTTATAATTATTTTCTAGATTTAACTATTTTTATAAGTTTTTCTAAATATTAATTAGATAATATTTTTAACAAAAACATATTGAAAATATTTAGTTGATAAATATCAAGAGAGGTTTCTCTAATGATATTATTCTCTTTGTTTAATATTTTATCTCTACTGAGTCATGACAGATTTTCATTCTCATCACACTCTTTTTAGAGTAACTTATTTTTCTAACAAACTCTCTCATAAGTTTGGTGTTCACGAAACATATTATTCTCCTTGTTTCCTCTCTCTTTAATCAGGCTTCTGACAAAATTATCACTGCTCCCTCTCTAAAGACTTTTCACGAAGTACTTAGTGTAACAAAATAGTTATAGTCTTGAAGATTGGAGGAGGTAAATCAAGAAGTTTTATATGGATTGGATCAGAGACGTCATTCAAAGTGATTATGAATCCATGAACAACATGTCAATCACCTAGAGTATCGCACGTAGATAATTAAATGATTAATTATTGTGAAATTTTTGCTAACACGCGCTTTCATCGCGTTAATTGCATTTCTATCCTCAACTCACAACACTTTAAATCTTCAAACATTCTTATACAATTTCCTATAAAAATCAAGTCATCTATTTACAGGAAAACTAACAAAATATCTCCATAATCATTAGTTTTGACGTAAAGAGAGTGTTCATGAGGGCTTCTTAAATATCAATTGTTGAGAAAAAAATACTTGTTGATTCTACTATTCCACATTCTTGGCGCTTGTTTCAACTCGTATAAAGTCTTCTTCAACTTCAAAACTTTATCTTCTTGACCTCTTAGAGTATAACCAAGAAGTTGTTCTAAGTAGACTTCTTCATTGAGATATCCATTTAAGATTGTTGATTTGACATCTATCTAAAAAATCTTCCATTCATTCTAAGTAGCTAGTGCAATTAACAATCTTATAGTTTCGAAGCAACAAGAGGAGCAAACACTTCATCATAATCCATGACCTTTTCTTTGAGAATAGTCTTTTATAACTAATCTCGCATTGTATCTCTCCACTTCTCTTTTTTCATTTTTTTTTAATCTCGAACGCCCATTTGACACCAACTTTCTTTCCACTAGGAAGAGTAGAAGGTTTCAAAGTGTCACTCTTCTTTATGACATTTATCTCATCATCCATCACATTCTTCCATATTTCATCTGGTGAAGTTTCTTCAAAATTTAAAGGTTTACTATCAACAAAAAGAAAAAAAAAAGTGTAAGATCATTGAAACTTTGACTTAACTCTTCAATTTCATCATATATGTCTTACAAATTTCTCATACGATGATACTCTTCATTTGAAATTGTAGATGATGATGGTGTCTCTTGTTGTGGAGTTCTTGGTGGTGTAGATGGTGTTGATGGAAAGCAACGTTATCACTTGATTTATCATCGTCTTCAAGAAACAAAAGGAATAGTAATTCTTTTGGTTCATCGTTCTAATTTCATGTTGCTTCCTCGTTAAACACAAAATCTCTACTTACCATTGTCTTCTCGGTTGTAGGATTATAAAACTTGTAGCGTTTTGAGGTTGCATCATATCCAACAAACACATGCTTCTCACTTTTATCATCAAGTTTACTCTATTTTTGATATGGTACATGTGCATAAGATATACTCCCAAATACTCTCAAATGAGCAATAGATGGTTTTTTTTCTATCCATGCTTGTTGATGAGTTTTATTCTATACACTTCCAGTCGGAGAATGATTAGACAAATAAAATGCACATTCAACTGCTTATGCTCAAAATTCTTCTGACATCTTCTTACTCTTCAACATGCTTCGAGCCATGTTGAGTACGGTATTGTTCCTTCTCTCAATAGCTTCATTTTGTTGTGAAGTATATGGAACTGTCATAGGCCAATAAATTTCATTTTCTTTACAAAATCTTTTGAATTCATTTGAAGTGAATTTTTCTCCTCTATCTGATCTAAAAGCTTTTATATAAATAACTTATTTTTCAACAAGAGATTGTAATCTCTTAAACATACTAAAAACCTCTTTCGACTAAAATCATCAATAAATAATACAAAATAATTATCCTTACCGAAAGAACTTAGTTTGATTGGTCCACAAAAATCAGTTTGAACAAGCTCTGTGGTCTTCGTGCTCTAGAAGTAGATTCTGGTTGAAAACTCATTCTTAGTTGTTTGTCGTAAAGACAAACTTCACAAAATTGATCTGGATGTTTTACATATGGCAATCCTTTCACCATATTCTTTCTTGCTAATAGTCTCAAGTCATCAACCAAATTCAGGATGGATCTTTCAAACATGGCTTGAAAAATTTTGCAACATTAGTTTGAATGTTCAACAAAAACGTTCTATTCATTTGAACTTTGGCTATCATTCATCAAAACATAATAGTCTTTCTCCAAGAGTTTTCTCAAACTAAAATATTATTCTTCATATTTGGCACATAGTAAATATTAGAGAATAAACTCATGTTTGCCAAATGTTTATTAAAATATTATTCTTTACTTTTCACTAAACTTTTTGTAACATCACCAATATACGATATTTTCATCAATTGATGTGTTTTTTCTGCCTTTTTTTCTTAGTGAACTCCACTCTTAGAATCTCAACCAATTAATTCTAACCAGCTACTGGATCTCAAAAGGACCCTGAGTCTCCTGAATATGATTAAATTTGTTAACCAAGAAGCAAGAGAATGAAAATAAGATCGTTATCAAACGAGCTCTGAGCCACCATCATATTTCAAAGGAGTTTCAGTGGAAAGTTTCACAAGCATCCAGCAGATGAACTTTTGGGTGTACTTTCATTTGGAGCTTTGACTTTGAGTTAAGAAAAACTGCAATAAGAATCACAAGAAATATGACATCATGTGGTTTTGCAGCTTGTCAAAAGTCATTGTGATAAGTTACTTTGAGCAAAGTTGGAACAATGTGGCTCACAGTCTTATACCATTGTAATTTATACAGGTATCTTAGTAGTTTTTTGTTTTATATATATACGCGTTAGTGTTCGGACTAGTTTCTATCATCTCAACTAAAAGATAAATTGTTTGACTCTGATCGTACAACATTTTGATTGTCAAGAAAATTTGTAAAAAGTGTTTGGATGTAGAACGGTGAAGTAAATTATTTTGAATGATTAGAAATTTAAGTTTTACTCGTAGTTCTTGTGGTTAAATATTGTAGAAGGATTATAGTTAATAAACTTGCTTGGATGAGTGTTTTTGTAGAATGAATTGCAAAAAATAGCTAGTCTAAATGTGTTTAGAATAAGTGATTATTTTGAAGGAGTTAGACATGAACGAATATAAATGAATGATTAGAAGAAAAAAAAATGGTTAGAAATAAACGATAAGAAATAAACGATTATTTTGAGTGGTTAAAAATGAGTGATTAAAAATAAATAATTATTTTAAATGATTAAAAATGAGTGATTATTCTAAATAACTACGATAGTTTAGTACAGATATTGTGGTTTGAAGAGAAGTTGTTAAAAGTTCATTTGTAATGTATAACTCGTCAACCACGTAAAACAAACATCTCATAGGAAATTAATTTCTAGCTAAGGCAGGGATCACTTAAGCTTATAACTTCTTCTTTTTTTGATCTTGAATGCTCGGTTGACCAGTAAGACAACTCATGATGGTTGTATCTAGCTAGTAGTTAACTAGGGAGTATATTGCATATAGTTTGTATGATATTTTGGGTTGTGTGTGAGTGATTGATTTTGTGTATAGTGAGATGATTTCCATAGCATCAACAAGTTCAAAATAAGGGGGGGTGGAGAGAGAAGGGGGAAGGGATGAACATGGGATAAAGATGAAGAGGAGAGAGAGAGAGAGAGAGAGAGAGAGAGAGAGAGAGAGAGAGAGAGAGAGAGAGAAGGGGGGGAGGGGTGTCTCGAGAATCATGCATGGCATAAGAACATGTGAAAAAGAAGAGCCAGTACTCCGTGAACTTCAGAGAGAGGTGATCATTTTTCACTCTTCATTCTTCTTCAACTCTCACTCACCTTTCTTCAAACATTATAGAATCCAATGATCACTTCAAACATCACTTTCTCACACTTCATTTAATTTTACTCTCTTTTTTTTTTTTTTTGTGTTAGTTTCAAATCTCTTAATTAATTGCTCAATCTCAGGTTAATGGTGTGTTAATTAAAGATAAATTGTTAACTGATATAATTTATGATTACATGTTTGAATTAAACAAAGTATATATATATATATATATGATGGTTTGCCATGGTTTTGTGCTTTTGAATGTGATTTTTATACCATTAGATCTGATTTTGAATAACTAAATATAGGTTTTGGGTGATTAATTACATGCTGCCATGTTTCATTTGGAACCTTTGGTTCAATATAGGCACAAATTAAAAAGTCAAATTAGTATTTCAAGTTTTAATTAGCTCCAAATTTAGCTTATAATATTAAATTTTGGGTAATATATTAACCCCCCAAAAAAAAATGTTTTGCTGTAATTAGCATCAATTAATGATAAATAATTTATTAAATTATAAATTTTGGTCATTATCATTTTAAAATTTAATCTATATGATTTAATAAAATTAAAAAAAAAAACATATATGATTCTTAAACAATCAAATAATTATAAATATTAATACATATCTAATATATGTTAAACTAGTAATCAACTTTATTAGAGTAAATTTTCTGATATTACGTTGAATTATATAAAATTTTGAACAACATAATGGATGAGTTTGAAATATATTTTATTAATTATATATATAAAGCAGCAGTAATTACATATAAAAACATACATGTACATACAACGGTCACAGGGTGCATACAAATTTCAATCTCCAAACGTGAGAACATTAATAAATCCTCACTTCCATTTCCTACAAATGAATCCCCCCGCTCCCTTTCAAACACATTCATTCCCACACTCCTTTTCTTCTTTCACTTCAACCAATTAACAAACATCAAAATGGAAAGTTGCAGCTCCAACAGAGACAAAAAAATATCTCATTCCCCTCTTCTAAAGCCATGGAGAAAAGGGCCGTCCCGGGGCAAGGGCGGTCCACTCAACGCCTCCTGCGAGTACCGCGGGGTGCGGCAGCGCACTTGGGGCAAATGGGTGGCCGAGATCCGCGAGCCCAAGAAGCGCACCAGGCTCTGGCTCGGGTCCTTCGCCACGGCTGAAGAAGCCGCCATGGCTTACGACCAAGCGGCTTTGAGACTCTATGGCCCTGATGCTTATCTCAACCTTCCGCATTTGGTTCAGCAGCAGCAACAACAACAACTTACCAATTCTGAAAGTTTGGCCTCTAAATCCAATAATTTCTTAAAATGGGTTCCTTCTAAGAACTTCATTTCTATGTTTCCTCATCATCGTAGAGCTGGATTGATGCTTAATCTCAATGCTCAGCCTAGTGTTCATCTCATTCATCAGAGGCTTCAGCAGCTTCAATCTCCTTCTAAGGTATTATTGGAGTTTTCATTTCAGTTTAACTTTCTGGTACTTTTAATATTAACTTTTCCCAAATATCTATAGTTCATCAAATATCAAATCTTAAAATATCTCTTATTAAATCTCCTAAATTTGATAAATCCTACAGAATGTCCACGAGTTTGATATCCACATATGAAGTTGCATCATATGTTGACTAAGTATAGAAAATTGTTGATTATTACAAATGAGTTTTCGTAACCACTCTTTAAACAATCTAATCCAAACTAATTATTGCTATAACTTCTTTTTCAAAATGATTCAAGTAATTCCTCATGCAATTACTTATCCAAACCCCCACGAGATTAACAATAATGAAAAACAAAATAAACACAACTTTTTTTAGGGGTAAAATTAAAAATTTATTTTCTATGGTTTGATGAAAGCTAGAATTTAGTTCATATGGTAACAAAATCTATACTTTAGTCTATATGATTTGGAAAAATCTAAAATTTAGTCGTTGTGATTTGAAAAATTAGAATTTAGTTCCTAAGGTTTGATAAAATCTAAAAAGTAGTCCGTCGTTCGTAATTGTTGGTGAATAAAATACATAGAAGTTGGTTATTTTTTTGTTTAATGACGAGAGTGCGTGATAAGTAATTAATTGGAAAAAATACATAATTCATACATGTTACATTTATATACTTTAATTCCACTCACCATTTACGAATAACATGTACTATTTTATCATAGGGACTAAATTCTATTTATTCAAATCATGTCTGAATTCTATATTTCTCCAAATCATATGGACTAAATTATATATTTCTCAAAATCATAGGGACTAAAGTTTAAATTTTGAAACCATAGGGACTAAACTCTAACTTTCATGAAATCATATGATTTAAAGTTTACCTATTTTATCATTAATTTATATTTTATACTATTCTAGTAATACTTTTGTTGATTAAATATGATGGTATAATTTCACGATAATAATGATGTTGACTAAATATAGAAAAATGTTATGTGAATCTAACATTGTTAAATATAAATTCTTATAACTAATTTAAAAAGTGTGGGTGAATGTAAGAGTAGATATATTGAGTATTTCTGTTGCTCCACCTAAAATTGTGTAAATTATCGATCAACTCTAAAAGTTAAACCGATGGATTAAGATAAATTTAATTATAATAATGTTTTTGTTTATTGACATTGATATTTAAATTCTTTTTTCTCTTTAAGAAAGTTGAAAATGCTAAAGAAAAACACGATGAAGCGTCGGTGGAAGAAGATGCGACGACAACGATAAGAGGAGCGGAAGGTGAGAAGCCACAGATAGATCTAAATGAGTTTCTACAACAGCTTGGGATTTTGAAAAAAGAAGAGAAAGGTGTGATTGAAGCATCAGAAGGAGAAGATCATCAAGGGTGTTGTTTGGAATCAGAATCATCAAATAATAATAATAATAATAAGAAGAATAATAATAATATGAAAGATTATTACAATGATGAAGTTGAAGTGGTTAGTGACAAAACCATAGATTGGGATTCCATAATGGACATGCAATATGCAATTAATATTGATGAAGATCATCATCATCATCATCATCATCATCATGAAATTGGAAACTTTCAATTTTATGATCATTATCTTAATTATAATTATGAAGATGATCTAAGTTTTCCCAATTCTATTTGGGATTTTCAAGAGGATCATTCTACATCAAATATCATACCTTAAAATTATACAAGATATTTGTTTTGTTTTTGGTTTGGTTTGGGCATGAATTAATTAGTGTGTGTATTGCCTTTGCTTCTATCCCATAGGTGTACAAGTACAAGTTTGAGATAGTTTGTTTTGTTTTTATAGGGGTTGTATACTCAGAAAAATAGTGGAAATAAAAGTGAAATAGAGCTATGAGAGAATGGGGGACCTTATGTTATTTCATTTTGCTCTTCTACATTTAGTTTATCTTCTCTTTTTAAACTTTCAAAAAAAAAAAAACATAAAATTGATATTATGGTAAATTTAAAGTTAATTTAATCAAAACTGATTCAACAACATTAATTATTTTAGGGTAAAATATCATTTTTGGTCCCTCAACTTTCATCTTTATTTTAATTTTCGTCCATGAATTTTCAAAAGTCCAATTTTAATTCTTGAACTTTGATTTTATTCTATTTTTTGTCTCTTAATTAACTTTCAAAAGTCCAAATTTAGTCCATAAACTTTGAAGAAAAAATAACTTAAAATTTACCCCTATAGTAAATTTAAAGTCAATATTAATCAAAATTTGTTCAATAATGATAATAATTTTAATACAATCAATGATAAAATGTAAAAATATTTTTAAAATTTATCGAGGAAGTTGATAATTTTCTTAAAGAAAAATAAACAAAAAAAAGTTTAAGAACCAATTTTAAGTTTTTTTTTTTTGAAAGTTAGACAGAACAGAATAAATCTTGAAATTTAAAGACTAAAATTGGACTTTTAAAGTTTATGGACTAAAATACAACAAAATTCAAAATTCAAGAATTAAAATTGAATTATTGAAAATTCAAAGATCAAAATGAACCAAGTTTCAATAGCCAAAATGATATTTTATCCATCACTTTCATATAAAAATGATAAAATGTACACATTTGTAAAATTAAAACAGATTAAGTATTTCAAAGAATATTTAAAAAGAAATCTGCAATAACAATCCATATTAATTCTTTTAAAGTATATTGATTAAAGTTTATGAACTAGATTTTTTTTTTTTTTTTTTAGTCTATAACTATTATTTCAATATATAATTTTCATGACATTAATATATACATGTTATTCATGTTTTTAAAAATCAAATCAAAATTTGGCAGTTAAAAAAAAAAACTTTCCAAAATACCAACAATTTGTTAAGATTTATATATTTATTTAAGAAGAAGATAAAATATACGTGAATTTAGATAAATATAAACTTAAATTTTAAAAATTAAAAATAAAAAAAATGAAATAATCATCAAATGAAACCTAAATGATTTAGGATGAAAATGAAACAATGGTCAAAATGTTTTAACATAAAAGGCAGTATTATGAAAGGATTTATCATGTGGAAAAGGAAAACAAAAGTCATAATTGAAGAGAAATATGAACATATTTATATCTATTTTTTGAGAAAAGATAATCACACTATGCTCGAGGTGATCACGTTCGTCTTTAAGCCGGCCACCGAAAGATATCAAATAAATGGAGACTACAAATTATTGTCACGTACATGTCTTCAACATGAGATATTGAAAAGAACATACCTTCAAAACTCAAGTCATCAACTAATTATTGCGTCATCCTTTAGGGACAACATATTTATATCTGTGGTTGCTGTAGATGTGAACTTTTCAAAAAGGATCATATATTATCATTATCATTATGAATTAAGAATTATGAAAACAATAGGTGGATGTAACAACAGTATAAATCTAAATACACCAAACTTTGTGACGAAAATGAGAAATTGAAAGATTATAGTATATTGGTATCTTAATTCATGGGATGTCATTTGCTCACGTGCTACCTAAATGGAAAGTACTATGTGAGCCTATTATTTAATGTGTCCATTAATGAACTCACAAAAATAAAATAAAATAATATGTTCATTAAATATTAAATAAATTGGGATAATTGGAGGAGGGGACCAAAAATCCTACTCAGAGGACATCATTGTTCTTAAATAAACGAGAGTCAAATACCAATTTTCTCGATCGAAACAGTAACGTGGTATTGAACTAGCCTTTAGATTAATTGTTATCATTTATAAATTATTTTATCAATTAATCTGATAAGGACTTGACGAGAAACCGGTGAAGGCTTGTTGTCAGTCCGAATGGGAGCCATGAAGATTGTTTGGGGTTTGGGAACATCCAAACCGTTTAAATTACACATTTGATAATTATTTGATTTTTATTTTTCATCTTAAATTTAAACCTATTTTCACTTAAATTCTCTATAAATTCTTTGCGGCTAAAAAAAAAAAAAAACGCATAACTCAATTTTAGAAATCAAAACAAGTTCTCAAAACACCAATATACCACATCTTAACGTTTTGACATGGCTTCTTATTCAACATTAACCTCTCTCCCAATCTCTGACTACATCCCAACCCATACAATACCAGAACCTGGTACAATTCTTCCTCATCCACACCTCTGTTACTTACTACTCCCTCATCCTCATTCACATCCACCCATGTCTTTATTCCCTCAACACTTCCTCATCTCTGCTCATGGTCCATCTCCCGCTGATTCTCATACTCAAAACTTTCCACCTAACTTAAATACCTATTCTTTGCCCATTTGTGGAAAGGCAAGCATTTCCAAACTTAAATAGGTGTTCAATTACATAGTGTGCCCTCCCCCTCCTCAGTTGATTGGAATATGATTGAACCTACCAAGTTCTCTCATGTATTAATATTCTTGCATGGAAAAGGGCTATAGATGTTAGGTTTGATGCCTTGTAGAAATATCATTCATGGGATTTGGTTCCTCCCTCTCCTACTTAACATTTAATAGGCAATTGATGGGTCTTCAAACTCAAAAAGTTGACTGATGGATCAATAGAGAGACATAAGGCTAGATTGGTTGTGAAAGAATTCTCTCAAACCCCTAGAATATTGATTTCAATGAAACATACAGCCTCATTGCTAAACCAACTATGATAAGAATTGTGCTTACTCTTGATATTACATGGAATTGGCCAGTGCGTCAGCTGGACATCAGCAATGTTTTCTTAAATGGTTATCTCAATGAAACAATGTCCATGCCTCAACTTGAGGGCTACCTTAACCACATTCGCTCGCATCATGTTTGTCAGCTCAATGCGTGGTATGATCGCCTTTATGCGACCCTTACCAGCTGAAAGTTTTGTCAATCTCAGCCTGATTCATCATGGTTTTACTTCTGCCTAGGTTCATCCCTCATCATTCTTCTTGTCTACGTGGATGATACGTTTATTACGAGATAAATGACACTCTAATTTCAAAGTTTGTTCATTAATTAAATGAGTAATTTACTCTTTGAAACTTATGACCAATTCACTATTTCTTGGGATGTGCAAGTTAAAAAATCACATATTACATTCACCTTATCTCAGGTTTTCTATATGAATAAGATCATTTCTAGGTTAAAGCTCACCAATTTAAAGTTCGCACCTACTCCTAAGACCACCACTACCACATGCATCTTACTACTACTCCTCGATTTGATTATGTTGCTTGTGTCGTAGTACGCTGCGTTATTTACACTATATGTTACTCACATACTGGATATTGCTTTCGCCTTGAATAAATTGTCAACATGCTCACAGATAAACTCATGCTGACTGGCAATTATGAAGTGTGTGCTACGCTACCTATATGGTACACAACACTTAAGCCTTGCTATTCAACCAACTTTATCCTTAGCCATCACAGGTACTCTAATGTTGATTGGACCTCATGTCTCATTGACTGACGGTCTATAAGTAGTTATTGTGTCTTTTTTGGCTCCCCAATAGTCTCACACTCCTCTAAGAAACAACAGATTGTATCTCACTCCAGTGTCGAATATGAACATCGGGCTCTTGCACTCGTAGCTTATGAAATTCAGTGGATTTGTTCACTCCTCAATGAACTTCAGGTTCTTCTTGCAGGTTTCTCTATCACTTGGTGTGACAATTTTCGTGTTGACACACTTATACGTAATCCTATCGCCATGCTCGTACAAAACACGTGGATGTTCACTTCATTCAGGACCAAGTTCTTCACAAACAACTTGATGTACAATATGTTCCACGATGACTACCTCATCAACTCTTGTCAGGATCTTGGTTTACCTTTCACGAGACAAATTTGGACTCATCATCAACTCACAGCATTTGAGAGGGGATGTCAAGACCTAATCTAGTTGTGCTTAACCTTATCTTCTTATATACTTGTAAAGTACCAAGTTACATCTTGTATCTATTGCTTTTCTGTTTACCTTAGTCTACTATTTCTACTAGTGGTTATTAACCACTTATGTTTATCATAAGGGTGTCGTGCATAGAGGAATGCACTAAGAGATTCTAATTCAAATTTAAACTCGTTTAATTAACTAAGATGTAGATATCAAAATAAGAAAGCACATAGGATGAAATAGTTGTTGTCGGTTTAAATTTCAAAACAAAAAACAAGGTTTTTTTTTTTTGACTCGGTTTGCTTTTTTTCTTGTCAGTGCATCATCTTAATGGCCTTCTGTTTGTGGGAGGGTGTCATGGTTTGTTTGGTGACATTGAGTATGTGTGTTTTTTGTTTTTTTTTTTTTGGAAGAAAAAAAAATACCATACCAAAAAGTAAAATAAATTTGTTTAAAAGAAGAATTAAATAAATAAACTAGTTATAGCAGCAAAGCAACAAATAAACGTTTGTCAAGGACTTGCTCCACCAAACCACAAAAGGGGGCCAAACTAATCCAACAATAAATAAACAAATAAAAGATTTTCACAAAGGACTTCCACAAAAAAGGGAAAGTCAAGAAGTAGCTTAATATAATTTATTTAGAACTCCTTCACCCACTACTATTTCAGGGTAACAACATAGTTTCTAATTTAAGTTAAAACAATGTTTGAGGGCCTAAGAGCAAAAAAGAGCAAAAATCTTCTATCCATCTCTTGTTCATTCTTTCTTACTATATAAAATACAACAAACTCATTCTAAATGAATCACTCTATGGGTATAGAGATATGGAATGATAGAACAAACAAATCATATTGTTCTCTGTGGTTCACATTTGGTTCAAAAAAATCAATCACAAAATTTGAGAAGAGAAAGGGAGCTGGGCTTCCATGCAGTGTCGAAGAGGAGGATCATGCTATCTATGCGGGTTTTCGTGCAGTCGAAGAATGCCAGAAGGCAAAAAATAATAATAATAAGCTGCCATCTTGCCATCTTCTTCAATGCCATGAACGCAGCAATGAATTTGAGTATTTAGATATGCGGTGTAGGACTGTTTTTTCAATTGTTTTTTAAGAGACACTCTTGGGGTAACCCAAACTCCTTTATCGACCGATCATGCTGCCTCCAAGGATCGTTATGCAACTTGTAGTGTAGAACCTACTCAAGCCGACGACGACGACAACAGTGACAGTCAAATAATGTTAATACATTTTTCAAGACACTGGCATGAACTTCTACATACTTCAAAACAATAAAAGCATGAAGATGGAAGCTGCACAATTCACTAGAAAATTTAAGATCGTGAATTAAGCTCATTTAAAATCAAACTGCATTGGTAAATAGATAGATTCCACATCAGCCACAAACTGAATGGATGTGAGCAATCTCAGACTTTCAACAACTTGTGTTGACTAGCTAGCTAACTTCCATTTTCGGTCTCATCCTAATTGGAATTTAAGCTGGCGTAATTGTTGAGATATGTCTTGATGTATGATATCCCATGATTTTTTAGTCGGGGGTCTCACTCCCAGTCAACGAGTAGGGGTCTCTATCGATGTGGGTTGTTTATTGTAATAGGGTTTTATGAGAGTGCACTAAATAAATTCTCATTAAACCCTAGCCCAACATTCTTGTATTCGTTCTCCCTAATACACTTGTTGTCCCTTCTGCCCGTGGACGTAGCTGACACACAGTAAACCACATAAATCTGTGTGTGTTTTTTTCGCTTTCTCTCTACTCTTATCTTGATTGTTGTTTTCGATCTCATAACAGTAATATACGAGTATTTTCAACATTGTAAAATGTAAGCCTATCAGGGTAATTGGAAAAGTTGGTAGTTGGATTTGTATATATCAGTGCACTTCTCCGAATCTCGCGCAACAACAACCTAACTCTTTAGGTTGTAAAGAAGCTCGTAGGACTTAAATTTCTTAGATAGGTGGTTACCATAGAGTTTAAGTGCATTTTTTATTCTCCAAAAGTCTCTTTTTCTTCACATTTTCCGATAAGCATATGCCAACTTATAACGGTTTGCAGCTATATTATTAGAATTCAAGAAATACCATTTAAATTCTTTATTAAATAATTTGTAGGATTTCGTTATTTCTTTTGTAATATTGGTCGTGTATTATGTGTGTTAACTAATTATCTGTAATTTCTTTTTACTAATCGATAATCTTAGTAGTAGATGTCTTTGACCTATATAGGAGTACCGTGTATTTCGATTCAAGAAACAAGAATACAATATTTTTATTTCTTTCAAGTTAATTATTACCTGTAAAACTGTAGCAACAACATCATCATCAACCAATTGAGAAAATTCATCTGCCCAATCCTCCTGCAAACCATAAATGGCTTTCTGTCTCTGAGCTTCAAGCATAACAGCTTCGCGATACATGAATCTCTGCCAGAGTTTCTGAACGTTCGACAGTTTGAATTTGATTTCTGATTCGTTAAATCCCTATAAAACAAAGATCCGTAAGCAAAATGATTCGACATTTTTTTGGGAGTAAGTTTCAACTTCATTAACAAGTTGAATAAAGCTTAACATTACCCTGAGAATGTTAATCACATTTGGAATGTCATCTTCTCCTATTCGAACAGCAAAACTCTCATAGTTGAGTACGTTCTCGTATGGAAGGAAAATTCCATCCTGCAAAATAAGAAAAAGAAAATAATCATAACTTTGAAACATGTTAAATCACCTTCTTTTTTTTTTCTTTTTCTTTTTTTTTTGAAAATCAGGAAATTGAAGCTTTGCTCCACTATACCTGGTGTAACCAGGTCCGTTCCTAGGCTAGGCACCGAGAAACATCGAAAGAATAAAAACACGGGAGGTGCCTACAAATTAATCTCGACGGTGGTCTCGAACCTGAAATCTTGAGGAGAGTACACCTTCAAAACCCAAGTCTTCGACCACCGCGCTACCCTTTGGGGACTGATAAATCCCTAAATGATAAGAACTGATCTTATTAATTGTAAAAACGAAACAAGGAAGACTTTGAGCTCTTCCAAACTCCCTCCCTTAGTCCTTGTACTATTGTGTAACTATCACAACTTAGGCTAGACCTTATATAAGCCTTAAGCTTAACTAACCCCATTAAGTAACTATGGTTAGATAATAACTCTCTAAGGGGATATATTTATGTCATATCACCAATCAACCCAAAAGTTTAAGTTGGTGGGTTGGGGTGAATTAACCAATACTTACGTCACTAGTGGACTTAGAAATTTGAGAAATGCTCATGAAGTGTAAATCAATTTTAATTGGGGATGAAATGACTCAACAAGGATTTGAATTGAAGATCTCTTGCTCTGATACCATATTGAAATATGTTAAATCACCAATCAACTAAAAAAAAAAAAAAAAAAGTTAAGAGACGAAACCTGAATGATGACAGGAATGCATCCATGCAAAATACTGTCTTCCATACGACCACTCCAGCCATCACCGGGCATCACACCACAGAAAACAGAACTTGCTAAGTCTTCATCGTAATTTTCAGAACGTAATGGGGTAACAACAACATCCTCTGTATGCTGTTTCCCAAGTTTTCCTTTCTTGTTCGGACTCGATCCGAACTCTTCTGCTACTTTTTGTCTAATGCCCATACTATAACTGAAAAAAAATCAAGTTCTTCACTAGGACATGTAGGCAAATTTGAAAAAAAAAACCTAAAACTTGATAGCTCAATCCATAAAGAATTTTTACCAATGAGTTGAAAACTTGACATCAAAGTAGCAAAAGGTTAAATTTTAATAATTTCTTTTAGGGGTGTTTGTGGCAAGGGTATGAAATGGAGAGAATGTGAATGAGAATGATTCTCAGTGTTTAGGCCACCGAGAATCATTCTCCCGTAATCGCATTTGCCCTTCACATTTTTATTTTACTCTCAACAACTTCCCGTAACAACTTTTTATTCTCCTCATAACTATATTTCACTCTCTTCATACTCAATACTTTCCAATGATCATTCTTCTCATAATCATTCTCTTCACTCCAAAACACAAATAATCATTCTCTTCACCCCAAACACAAATAACCATCCTTTCCATAATTATTCTCTTTCCTATTTTCACTTTAATTCTCATTCCCAACATAATCATTCTCATTCCCCTTTCCCCAACCATCCTTTGTACTAAAAAACTAACTTCTGATCAATATATTTTTTGTAGTCATTCAAATATCACAATTTTGAAGAAACGCAATTTCTGGTGGGCCAGTGTTTTAAAAAGCCTAAGGCGAACGAAGGCACATTGGCCCCCGGAGCCTGAGGCGCAAGGCACGCCAAAAAGTGCAGACTTTTTTACTTAAGGTGCACTATATAAAAAGACATTTTAAAAAAAAAAAATATATATATATATATATATATATATATATATGAATATATGCACAATCAAAACACTTTTCATGATGAAAAATAAAGTTTTAACCAAGAATACTATACAAAACAAGCATAAGATTCAAATATTAACTTCATTTCATGGGAAGAAATGAAGTTTAACTGAGAAAAATATATAAAACATACATAATCTCAACTATAAACATTCATTTCATAGAAAAAAATGAAATTTCAATAAAAAATGATATATAAACACACGTAAGTGATTCAAGACATTTTGTGATAGAATCTAATTCTATCAAAGGTTCGCCTTCACTCAATTGAATCACTATGAATATGCTTGTTTTATTGATTAGGGTCAAAGTACATTTTTTAGTCATTAAGGCTAACAAACTAACCACCCCAATTATAACTTCCTAACAATGTAACTAACTAATAGTGACCCTAATAAGAGGATCCTATCAATTACCCAACCTCAAAAAATGCACCTTGTCCTCAAGGTGTTTACAATTTTAATCCAACAATCAATTACAAATTGGAACAAAATAGGATATTGCTCAATTTGTAAATTCTAAGACAACCTTTATTTTCCTTTTTATGAAATGCCAGTCCAACACCTCCATGGCTAGTAGGCCCAACACAAAGCCCAGTGATCTCCTTTCCAAAAATTAAATGCCCAATCATAGGTATTTTGGGCTTGATCTGAAAAAAAAAATCCAAGCAACCATTGAAGCCAATACCCCAAGTTGGGGCACACCTAGGGTTTGACCCATCTATCTCGTTTGGGTCTAATAACCAAATACGGGTCGCTTCAGGTAGTGGGTTGGAAAATTCGGGTCGGAATCGAGCGAGTGGGCCGGAAACGGAAGATGGTTTGAATGTGGGCGGGCGGGTCGCACAATTTCATCCATCAATCTTTTTAATTCACTTTTACCTTGTGCATTACTTTCCAAGACGTCGTTATGAATTTCCATGCCGTTAGTCACCACGAACCGTGGCTCTGATACCAATTGATAGAATCTAATTCTATCAAAATGTTTCTTCACTCAATTGAGTCACTATGAATATGCTTGTTCTATTGATTAAGGCTAAGAGTACATTATATAGTCATTAAGGCTAACAAACTAACCACCCCAATTGTAACTTCCTAACAATGTAACTAACTGATAATGACTCTTATAAGAGGATCCTATCATTTTAATTCAAGACATTTTGATACCTTAAACCAAATTCAAAATGATATATTAAGCGCACCTCGCCTTTGAGTTGCGCCTTGCGCCTAGACGCGCCTGGGTGCGCCTTTCAAAACACTTGATGGGGCACAGAAAGAAAATTAACCACATTCCAAAAGAATCAGTTCAGTATTGTAAATAACTACTATCTTACGTGGACTCTGGTCTTCCCTTATCATATGCAGGTCCAAGATTTCCATTGAAGAAGAAAAATGTCTTCCGCTCTTCACGTGGTCTGCAGATGATTGTATAAAGAATTAAACAAACGACATACTGAAGCGACAAATTTAGAGAAAATACTTAAAAGATGTTTTAGGAGAATCATTGAACTGAACCTAGCCCAAAGTTTTTTGCGCAATTTACTCCCATCAGGTCGTTTCCATGCAGGAACCACGAGATCTTTGTCGGGGTCAAAGCAAGGATGATTTCCTCTTTTGGTAGAAGGTATTTTATCCCAATTGTCACCCCAATAAGCTGTGGTTGAATGGTTATGCTTAGAGTTTGTGTTACCCCAGTGAACTAACATCATGCTGTTCCATATTTCCTTGGGAGCATAGCAAGCACCTTCATCCCAAGAAAAGAACTGTCTTCAGACATAAAGTCAATATATTAGTAAAATACACATGCCCAACCATTAGAACAGAAGAAGCTACATAAGAAAAAAAAAAGATACAATTTCCTATAAAAATGCTGCTTCCAGAAAGAATACTGCTAAAGAAATATACCCATATATGATCTCGTCCAGAAGAACGATTCCAGAAAGGGTATTGCTCAACAATGTGATCATGTGCCTTCTTGTAGAAATCCAGTGTAAGATAACTCCTCAAGCCCATGTGGTCCTGAAAAACACATGCAATTTGGGCATCAAGCTGCTTTCGTCAACTCGATCTATTATATAATGAAAAGAGTAATTGATTTATTTTATGACTGTATTTGCCATATTATCCTCCATGATATTTACGACATGTTTGGCTACAACGGGAAGAGAAAGGGAAGGAAGGGATAAAAGAAGGGGAGTGAGAGTAAATTAGTGATTAATGTGATGGAAACCTAGCGGGCCAAACTATGGGAAGGGAAAATAGTATAGATTGAAACTGAAGGAAAAATAAGAAACCGTGCTTAGATATATGCATAAACAATTATGGTAAAAAAAAGACCCAGAATGCAGCAATGAGATCAGATAAGCACACACCACACACATAGTAAGTTGTAACAACTGCGGAAAGTTAAATGATATAATTTTTCTAAAAGATAAGGAATAAAAATGTAACAGGTCATACACCTAGATCACACTAATAAGCCTTTAAGTGCGCTACGGTAGATAATGATACCACAAATTTCTCATTTCTAGATAGAAGAAATTTGAGTAACAACTCTAAGCATGTATCCATCCACCAATTGGGGTAGGCCCAGGCCATCTGATATTTTATTTCATGGGTTTAGATGAAAAAGAATCTAAGAACAATAGCTGAAAATAGGACCAACACTTCCATCTAATAGCTTATAAGACTTTGATCAGATAGTACACTTAAGCATTAAGCATCATAAAGATGGAAAAATCCAAATCATACATAGACATCAACATAGTAATAAGCTAACAGATCTCCGTAAATGTTTGTACATGCGTACCTTCAAACTCAAGTGAGGAGCATCGTCAGCCCGAGTTATGATGCATGAATCAAGGACTGGGACAAAGAAAAAATCTGCTTCTTCACCATTCAACGTTCGATGTGGACTATCTAAGATGCTTTCATAAAAAGCCATCTACAAAAAAATAAGCATGGAAATTTTTTTTATAATGGATACTAGAGGATGACTAAGTTGAGCTACGCAGAATTATTAAATCATGCATAAATTCAAGAGTTTAAGTCAGAAACATGACAACTTATAAGTAATTATTAAAATTAATTGGGAAGGAAATAATAGCAAAGATATCATACTAAATCACAACTTGGCGCAAAAACTTCAAACTTGAGATTTAAGAAGTCACACCTCAGCACCATACAAATCCTCTGTCCACAGTGTAGCATTTCTGTGATCGTAGATTCTATTAACACACTCAAACTTCCAGTGACGCCCCTGCAATAACAAATCCATGTTGTGTATGAAGTTTTCTTATTGAATGTGACTAGAAATGGAAAATTTATCTTCATCCAAACCTCAAGTAGATGGATGTTGAATTCCGGGGGCAAATCATAAAGATATATCAAGGGTCTTCTTTTATTTACTGTAGGTTTAAGTTCAAAAACTTTGTCAGCAGTATGCAGATGATCAGGTACATCAATGTGAGCCGGTAACAGCCATTGAGGCCATTCTCTCACAGATGTATGAACAGATGGAATGCTGCAATCAACTCCATACCAGCCCTTGTAACACTGTAGTGCATACCAGATTTAGCTTCGGTACGAGAAATAGTAGATTATCCACCAATAATAGAAAAATGATGATAACACTGATGGACTTCCCCATCTTGCAAATTAGGAGGAATTTGTAATAATTCCTTTTTAACCCAAAGATCTTCTCAAGTGTTCATGAAAATAATCTTAATAAGTCTCAACGAAACACCATTTGGATTGACTAATGTTCAAAGCATGTTCATGTGAGTTATGAATCATGAATGTTCTTTCATTTAAAAAAAAGGTATCCACCTCCAGGACCATCAAAATTAATTTTGAAGCATGAGTTAATCTGAACCGAATCATTTAGTCCTACGTGACTACCTTTTGCAAGATATACTTCATAGTTAAACTTTAGATATCTATAAGTTGAAGATGTATTCACAACTGTGGCACCATTATTGCAGCAACTATAAGTCGTTTGAAAGAAAAGACAAGTTTAAGCGGTCCAACACAAAAGAGTTAAAGATTCTTTGGTGAAGATGATAAATTCAGGGCAGCCACCAAGCTTGGTAGATCAATCAAAACCTTTCAGTCTTGAAGATAAGACAGATTATTATTTTTTTTTTAAATTGAAAGATCTTAAATCACGACTGTAAATTGAGTCATCAATTGATGCACTAATGAAATCTACATTTTCTGCATCCCGAAAATAATTAAAGTTATGAAACTTTTTAAGTATAGACCTACTACCAAGGAACAAAGAAAATAACTCCTATTTTATTGAGATCATTAAGCTCAATGGTTTGGGGTTACATGAAGAAGTTGGGTAGTCCTACCTAAACTTATAGTTCATTTCCATTAATCCAAAGCTAGTGATAGGGGGCTCTGCTGTTATTAGATTCTGCAATGTTTCAAAATAGTCTTCCTTAATGTTCTTGAACTTTACATTTATTCGAATTCTTATAGTTTCATATATTTTATTTTTAAAAATCTCCCCATGTTCATCATTTAACATAGAAATAGCAAAAAAAAGATAGAGGAAAATGTTCATTATGTACCCATCCCCAAACCAAAAAAGAAAAAGAAAAATACTAGACATGAACAAAAAAATAAAAATAATAACAATACATACGAAATTACCTGACAAAATCCCCCCCTGCAATGGCCATGTCCAGAGCATTGATTGATACAAGTGCAAGATACAGGTATTTCACAGAACCGCCCCAGCAAACCATCATATTTGCAGTCACATTCCTCTTTATATTGCACCTTTGAAGCATATGCTTCAACTGGGTCTACATTGCACCATCCTGGTTTGCTTCCATTTGTTGTGAAAACATTATCCAAATCAGCTTTTGTCCAATCCGTAAGTTTAGGAGCATTAGGATCAGAGGATGACCTAAAACAGATTACCATGACATCATCAAATCAGGCAAAAAAAAAAAAACCATCGAAGAGAAGATCATTTCATTAAGAATATGGACTGGTTACCTCATTTGAAAACCGCATGCCTCAGCTACTGGACGATTTGGATATTTTGTGCCCTCCCCACAAAAACACATTGCTCTAGTTGAGTCACAATAAGCAGGACAAATTGAGACTACCCAGTGCCCATATGGCTCCCCTTCTGAACCGGCATGGTTGCACTCTAACTTCACTTTCTCAGAACATCCTTCACCTATTGCAATGGCAGGGTTGTCCACCCATGATTCGATGATTTATATACATGTCAATTAGTTTTTGACAATTGAGACATATCAGGGGTTGTTTGGGGTAAAGAGAATGAGAATTAGGAGAATAGAAAGAAAAATGATTATCAAGGAGAATGATTATATGTGATTGGAGCAAAGAGAATCAATATTTTTATTTTGGGTGAATAGAATATCATGGGAAAAATAAAATAATAAATAAGATGAGAGTGAAAAATAGTTATGGGAAGAATGAAAAGTAGTTGTTGAAAGAATATAAAGTAGATAGAATGAGAATAAAAATGTGATTATAGGGCAATTTGATTATTTGGAGAACGATTCTTGGGTCCCAAACACCAAAAATCTTCATTCTTTCGGTTCTTCCCATTTCATCCCTTTGACTCAAATGCCCCCTTAATGAGTAAAATGCATAACCACTAGTTGGTCATGTATTGGTTTGTCTTCAGAACAAAAGCAAATAAAGTAGGTAAGTAATAAAATCAGAATAAATACAGATTTTGTCGCTTCTTTATAGTATCAAATGAGAATTTAAGTCAAATTACTGATTGAAATTCAATCAAGAGACATATAAGAAGGAAAGCCTCAAACAGAATTTGGTCTGCACTCTTGCAGTTTCTCTGAAAAAGATGATGAGTTTCCAAGAAATAGATATACAGAAGATAGAAAACTAACCACTATACCCATGAAAGCACCGACATTGACCAAATTGATGGTTACAAACACCTTGTCCACTACAGTCATTTTTGCAACTACTGCCCCCTACTAACTGCCGGAAGAGATTTAGTTAGTGATAAAGAGATCAATGTCACACAGCAGAAGTTAAATTGATAAGTTTCTGTTGAATGATAATTAAATTTACTCCAACCCATTAGCTTAAGCTTTTGAATTGATTGGTGATTTAACATAATTCAACATGGTATCAGAGCACGAGGTCCTCATTGCCAAGTCATTTCCTCCCCATTTAAAATTTAATGCTATTTGTAGGGTATTTCTCAAATTTCTAAGCTCGCAAGTGAGGGGGAGCCTTGATTGATATAATTAAACTTACCCTAGCCCATTAGCTTAAGTTTTTGGGTTGATTGGTGATTTAACATGAGTCAACACTTTCCATGAAAATCTCTAAAGAATCTTAATTATATGGAAAGAGAAAAGCTACCATTTGACATTATTTGAAACCTAGTTCAAGAGAAAAATAAAGAAGTTTGTATCTACCTAAACTCATTAACTATCATCTGCAATTGAAAAGAATATTGAAACAAAAAGCATGTCAATCAAAACAAACTCTTAACTCCAGCAAGAAATCATTTTTCTCATGTTCTCACTACCTCAACAATCTGGAGTTCCTTAGTATTGGCATCACAACCAGAAAGCCACTGCCCGATATATGACTTCCATGGTGCACCATGATAAACAACTGCATTGTGAGAATCAGGAGGAAACTCATGATCCAAATCAATGGCTGGACCTGGACTTTTGTTGGCAAGGTTGTTAAAGTCGTAGACATTAGTAGACGAGCTAATGGCGAAACCAGAGTTGGGAAATCGCCTTAATTTATCCAAAGAAGGTACCAAAGGAAAGAAGAACAAATGAACCACTGTAACCAATCCAATTATAGAAGCAATTGAAGTCCCAAGAGACCATGAGCAATTCAATTTCTGAGCAAAAGCCATAATCTCAATTTCCTCCAACACTGTCTGTAGAATTTACATCAAAACCTAAACAGCCCTTCCACCCTCAATCAAGTTCCCAAAGAACCTAAACGACAAGAACAACAACCAACACATGAATTTCATTAAACCCCTAAAGAACTTCAAACTGCAGGCATAGATATCATCTTTTTAACAAAGAAAGTATCGAAATCTGACATTCAACCATGAAAGAAACCTTCCACAAACCAAAACAATCAAGACCCAACAAACGAAATAGAACAACAAAATCAGTCCCCAAATATTTCCACTACCCCAGATGCCAATTCTTCACAATTACCGTAGTGAGTTGACCAAAACAAACCATTGATTTCAGAATTCAAAAATTGAAGATAATTGGAACAAAGAACAAGTACCTGAAGCAGAGGGATGGAATTAGAAGACGTCAATTAGAATAATTCAACGACAGATCGAGATTTACGTTGAGAAAGAGTTGCAATTAATTAACATCGTGCAATTCTGGGCTTTTGCCGGCAAACCCAGATACAAAAAAACTAAATCATTACACAAACAATGAGCAAATAATAAATAAAAGAATCTGATACAAAGTGACAAGCCGCCAGAAGACGAAAGTTTGAATAAGCATTCAAGACGCCGAAGGTAAAATAATACTGTTCCTACATAAATTTTTTTTTTTTTAATTATTGCGTAAGCGTAAGCCCGTTGACTGCTGGGAAAGGGCTTGTCCTTTGTGGAGGGATGACTTGACAGTCATGTGATCTAATATTGCTAAAAATATCTAGTCATGTTGAGGCACCATTAATAAAAGAGAATAATTGGATCAACAATAATTCTTGATGTTTGAACTATGGAGAATCAACATTTTCATAGTTACTTTTTTTCAAAATTATATTTTTATTTTCCTCCAAACTAGTTTCTATTCTTTCACACCAACTTTGTATTACTATTTTCATTCGCATCATATCATTATTTTCTTTTTCTCATTATCATTCTCTTTCCTCAAATACAATTAATCATTCTCTCCATAATCATTCACTTAAACATAAACACAATTATTAATTATTCTCACATAATCATTTTCTTTCTCATTCTCCCCAATTTTCATTTATCTCATAATCATTTTCATTCTCTTTTCCCCAAACACATCATTAGGGGTTTCTTAAATGGTTTTAAAATGGGGTTGGTTTTTAGTTTTTTTTTTTTTTTTTTGAGATGGGGTTGGTTTTTAATTAAATGCTAGTTTTAGGGGTTTTTTTTTTAGAAATTGTCTGGAGCAAGGGGGCAGACTGCCCCATTGCAGCGCCACGTAGCGTCAATGCAATTTTTTTTTTTTACTTTCTTTTTTCCTCTTATTTATTCAAATATACTTACAAAAAAAATTATTTAAAAATATTCGAAATGTCACATCATATCACATCCAAAACACTTTTCATAACTCCTTCATAAATACTTACTAAAACCTTCAAACAAACAAAAATTAATAACACCTCTTTCTAAACACCCTACTAAAACATTCTAACAAACGAGTTATTACCAAACACTCAAAATAACTCCTCCATAAAATCTCTAACAAACGCCCCCTAAGGAGTTATTTAGTGTTTATTTTAGTGTTTATTTTGAGTGTTTAGAAATGAGGAGTTAGTTTGAGGAGTTAGAGATTTTATGTGTTTGTAAAGCTTGTTTGTTAAATGGTTTTAGTAGAGGGCTTGTAATGAAATTCTTGTTTGTTTGATGGTTTTAGTGAGGGGTTTAAAATGTGGTTATTTGTTTTTATGGTGTTTTTTGTGTGATTTTCGAGGTAAGTGCTTGTTTGTTTGATGGTTTTAGAAAGTGGCCCAATTTGAGTGTTTACTTGGAGCACTTAGGCCCAGTTTCCCAAATACTTAATGGGCTTGCAACAAACCTTTTAACAAACAGTTTTCATAAAACTCAAAATCTGGATTTATCCTAAACCCAGTTTACAAAACAGCCCCTTAAGGTTTTCAAATATTAAATGGCATGTTTAGCTAAGGCAGTGAGTGAAGGCGGGGAAGTGAAAGAAAGGGAAGGAAATATATTATAAAGGAAGGAAATGTGATGTAACTCGGTCATTTGTTTGTGGAATCATTAAAGCCACACAAAATTTATTGTATTAATAATATATTTATGTGGCTCTAGATGCCATATAAATAAATTGTAGGGCTCGTCGACACTTTCATGTGGAAGAGTTTTCCTCTTGAAGTATATAAGTTAAACATTTTCAAACCTTTTAATCAAGTTATCTCGACAGGTAAGAATTTATTATGGATATTTGTGCTAGGGATTGTGCCATAAAGATCTACTAGTTTACAATTAAATAACAAACATTTAATGTTAGACATTAAATGTATTATTTTGGTTATTAATAAAGGTTATTATTTCTATTATTTGCACATTTAATATACAAACTTCATTCAGTCTCATCGTATTAATTTGATTAATGATGATATGCCACTAGTCATTTGAATGAACATTTGGACAGTTATGTGGGAAGTATATGGACTAAGGTATGACATCTAAGTCCTCGTGACACTATTGGTACGACATGCTTTGCAATAGTTGTCGACAGTCTAATCATAGTTGTTCATGTGAAGACATGTTTAGTAGGGGTGCTATGCAAAATAGAGTTTTTGCATAAGATCATACCATAAGTATTGTAATCAGTATAGTAATTGCGTTATAGACTTGCATCAATTACTTCATTATGATGATCGTAAGTCATTGTGATCTTAATCTTAAATGGGTTATGAACTCATAAAACTATTTGATGTGCATGGGTGAGCCAGCAGAACAATGTTAGGTCAAAAGACAAGAAGTCATACGACTCCAAAATTTAAAGGAAATAACAATATGAAAATTAAATTATATACTAGGAAAACATGATAAAAATGGGTCTAGATGGGCATGCGGTCATGTGCAATAAACATTGGAAAAGCATGACAATGACACGACACGTCAGGTTACTCGTCAGGCTCGATAAAACAAATGTAGGGATCAGGCGACCGCTTCCCTTCCCATGCCCTATAACTTTTTCATTATCTACATAAATTGTTTGTCATTCCCCCCTTATTCACTATTTTATTCTCCAAATAAATATTTTCTTCACTCAAATATAAGTACGGTTCCATCATGATTAATGTCTTTACCCCAAACACAAATGATCACTTTCCTTCTTATTTTTTTTCCTTTGATTATCATCCTCTTGTTAATCATTCTCATTCTTTTTGTCACAAACGCTAACTAAAGAAGCATTTGGGTATTCGCCATTATATAGGAAAAGGGTGATGGTTAACTTCTTAAGCTTGTTTGACCATCAACAATTATTATTCAAGTAGAGGTGTCCACGGGGTGGGGCTAGACTAGAGAATGACTTCCTCGTCTTCATCCCTGCTATCAAAATTAATCCTCATTCTTGCGAAAAGTCATCATTTTTTCAGCAAGTATTCCCTACTAGAGTTTGGTGGAGTTTTCAAAAAAAAATTGTTTAATTTTCACTTCCTTCTGCATTAATTTGTTTTTATTTATGTTTTCTCTTTTTTATTCAATTGATTTTTAGACTTTGTCTTTCGTTTGGTTTTGATTACTAATTTCCATCCTATCAAATAAAGGAAATACATGACCATTTTAAAATTTATAAAGAAAAATGATAACTTTTTAAAGAAAAATTAACAAAACATTCCCAATAATGACCAAATGTTTCTTTTTGTATAAAAAATCCGGTCAAATTTGTCGGATTAAAATTAAACTTAGTTTGGTGCTAAATTAAGAAGGAAAACTAACAAAATTAGTTTAAATCTGAAAAATAATTACTATAGACGCAAACTTTATAATTTGCTTACATTTGTATTTATTTTGTAAAAATAACTCATCCTATACAATTTTTCAAATAAAAATGATTAAAGTTGAATGATTCAAATGAAAAAATCTTGAAAGTTGCTCGCGAAAGTTGAAAATTTGAAATTATATGAAAAAAGATGACCAAAATTCAAACTTTATGGATCATTTTAACCTTCTATTTATAAACCCATCGATTTTATTTTTTTATTTCTTTTTCTTTTTTTCGTTAAATATTTTTCATTCATTCTTTAGTTTGGTGTATATTTTCCTTTTTCATGGCTTTTTGTGTGTTTATAAAAACTGATTGCTTTATTAATTTAAAATATATAGAAAAATACAAAGTATTTCGAACTTAAAAATATAAAGGATAGACTATATTTTTATTTAAATTTTATATCGACAAATTATTTTAAATTTAAAAATATAAAGATTGGTATTTCTCAGTTTACAATTATCTAAAAAACTTCTCTTAATACCGGAAGGGTCGGTGACTAGTTGGTTTATTATTTGGTGGTAAATCACTTCAACACAACTTGAGAGTCGTTATGTCTTCTAGGTAGGATTTGTGGTCCTCTTCCCCCAATTATTTTCGTCCAACCATCTTCTCCTTGCTCCAAACTCTCGAAAATATAATTGTTATGTCAATTTAAATATAGTTAAAACTAGTCAAAGCTTATACCCTTAACCAAAATATCAAAATGATAGATCTTGCGTGAAATTGAATTTTTTTTTTTTTTTTTTTTTTTTTTTTTTTTTTTTTTTTTTTTTAATTCATCGACATTGGAGAAGTGGGATTGAAAACTAATTCTGTTGTTATTGGCAGGGTAAGAAAGCCTAATTGAGGAGTTTAATTACAACTATTTTAGAAATTCGGAAAGTTTACATTTTGAATAGGAATTGTTCAACTATGAAACAAACACAACTCACGATTTTTTTTTTTTTTTTTTTTTGTATCATTTTTCTAAATATATTGCCTTAATTATAAATTTGTATTCCCCTTCCTCTTTTTAAGGATCATAGAAGTTTTTAACAAAACCTCAAATTTGTAGTCTATGGTTAGGGTTGATTTTGGTTTGGTTTTTATCAATTTTGTACCAAATCGATAACCAAACTTTTATCTCAAGTTCTTAAATAATTGAGTCCGAACTGAAGTACAATAAAAAACAAAATCATTTGTTCGGTTCGATTTTTATTTTAATAAAAATGTTAGATTTATTTTTCAAACTTTTTGTCTTGTTCTGAATTTGATTTTTGATTTTATTCTTAAAAACTTTCATTCTACTAAGAAAAAACAATAGTTTTCGTAAGTATCATAATATTTTCAATGTTTTTACTTCATATTTCACATTTTAATTCATTTTTCCATCAAATTCAAATACAAACATTTTTTTCCTTATTATTTATATATTCGTTTCGATTCAATTTTTTATTGGTTCTTCCATCAAAAACCGAAATCGAACCGATATATTTCAATTTTTCAAAATAGCAAACCGAATGATCCAATATTGATCTAAAAAACGGATTGGTTCAGTTCGATTTGATTTTGTCAATTTTTGAATTTTTATTTCACCCCTAGTTATGATACTCTAAAATTAGATAGATCTTTTTACTTTGCCATTAGTAAGTAGTGTTAATTGATTACAATTATTTTAAGTTTTTTTTCCTTCTTAAGATCGTTTAAATGTTGTTTTTTAGAAAGTGTGTTTATGCCTGGTTTTTGTTCAGCCAAGCTTCCTTAAATCAACCCAGTCAAGATCAACCATCTAACACATTATACCATAGACTAAAATATCCAAGTCCATACAAAATGGTTTAGTTTGAAGAAAAAAAAAACTATAGGTTGCATATAATCGAGTGTGTGATTGATAATCAAAAGTTCTAATTGTTTTAAAAATATAATTTAAAAAAAGAAAAAAAAGGGGTTAATTCTTAAATAGAACAAAAGAATTGGATACCAATTCCAGGAGGCAAAGGTTTAAATATCGAGAAGGAAAAAAGTTAAGACACAAAACATAGTGGCTTAAACACCTGTAAGTTCACAAAACCGACGACGGCACATACGAGAGCAATCGTATAAAAGAAATATAAAAAGCTTTTAGGAAAAAGTGAGTATTGTCTGTCTAATGCCTAGATCTGTTTTGGCGTCGATCAAGTGTCAAGTGGTTCGCTGCTCGTCTTAAGGCTTGGCTGGGACGACCTTAGCAGGGGTCGACCGCTCTGACTGGGAGAAACGTATGAGGATCTGCATAAGAACTGTAACAATGGCAAGGCATGATGCTGAGAATGTAAGACCTTTCCATGAGGATAAAAAGGTAGAGCCTTCAAGAAGCTTGAGGGACCCCAAGATGAGAAGACATGACCATGAAATTGTTACCTGTTCACAGTAAACCTTTTACATTTACAAATTCTGTGAGATATATATATATAAAAAGAGAGAGAGAGAGAGAGAGACAAACAGACATTAGGAGTTCTTTTCCAAGATCTCATTTTTTATCTCTATCCTCGAGTCTTGAAACTTTAATTTCATCCAATTGAATTAAACCAATCTATGATAAGATTTAAAATCATCTCCAATCAAAAAGGTAAGGATTCTTGAGAATTTAGTGGATAAGTCGAGCCAAATTCAACCAAATTAACACTCAAGAGTCTTACAAATACTCAAATCAGCACACAAAATCAAGCAAGTAAAAAAGTGCCTAAATTCAGGAGTAAGAAATTTAAATCTAACTAAAAGGTAAAATGTGTCCAACATGACCAAATAGCCAAGAGTTTTTGCAGTAATAATTTCACCCGTCCATTATATTCATGTTCTTAAGTAAACAGATCTTCCTAAACAATTGTAAACTTAAATAATGACTTTAAATTTCCATCAAGTATAAACTTAAAGGCACTATTGAGGATTTCCACTCTTTTTAAGTCTTCTTTCTTGTGTGGTGGGTGACAGGAGAGGACACGTTCTTGGACGATAGGTGCATGGGGAATAGACTCCTCTCGTAAAGTCGTGAATGTCCTAGGTCAATCTAGGAGTCAGTTGTCACTGCTTTTGGGTTTCAATTGCACTCCTTTTGATAGGGAGACTTTGCCGTTTATTAATTTACTGACCTTGCTAGGGGATTTCTCTTGCTTCCAAGAGCTTAGCATAGGGATTCTCATTGTTGAATCCCTAGCCTTTCGAAATGTTTACTTGTTGCTCCTCGAGGGATTCGGTCTTTGCACTTTATGGTGGGTAAAATTTCTAAAAATGCTAAGTTTGTTACTTGGCACGTGCTTATTGGTAGTATTAACACCTTAGACTGAGTTCCTCCGCGAGATAGATGTTACATTTTCGGCTATTTTATGAACACCTCTAAATGGAGTTGTTGTCTTCCCCTCCCTTCATGAGAAATGGGCCTTAGAAACTTAGAGGAAAGAGAAACAATAGAATTTTAGAGGCATCTAAAAATCTAGCAAGGACGTTTGGAGCCTCATCAAATCCTATATTTATCTTACGACCTCTGTTTCTAAGTTACTTTTTAATTATTCCTTGAACTATATTGTAGACCATTTTTGTACGATCTCCCTCTTTTATGGGCTTTCTCTTCTTTTTTTTTTGTAGTTTATCTAATGAAAGATTGGGTTATTGTAAATAAAAGAAAACTATAAATTTGATTATTTATAGAAGTTCCAATAGAATATAGAATTCTCTCTCGTTTTTTAAGGAGAAAAAAAAAAGCTTACCAAGAGGGACTTGATTGGCCGACCAAGGTCTTGTAGTTCTTCATCGATAAAGCTGCCTTCTGCTACATGCTTATCCAGCAATGCATCCTGCAACGCAAAAACTAAGAGGTTAAGGCAATTGATTCATAACTGAACAGGAACGAAAAAGAATAATAGCCTGCAATATCGCACTTTAATATGGGAATTTTACATGAGTAGCAAAGGTGGGGAAAATTCTACATTTGTCAAAATTTTAGAAATATTTTTTCAAATATAACAACAATTGATTCAATCACATTATATCGATAAGCTTCAATCAAGTGAAACTAATAGACTTCAATCAAGTTAAATGTTTCATATTTTGCTATGTAATAATTTTAAAAAGTTGCAATAATTAAAATACGGAGGCTAGAATTCGCTATTTAGAACAAATTTTCAATATTGTTACCTTTGCCACAAACATATCTCTACACCACTGAGCAACTGCATCCTCTGTCTCAGGTAATTCCTTCATTGAATGACGCTTAATGTGCACATGTACCTACAATAGTAGATAGATTGAGGCATCTTACAATATCTCATTTCACTTTTTTGAAGATAGAACCCAACTTCTAATGCACAATTTAAAGTGAAATAGGGCCGCCAAAAATCAGTTTTAAAGTTTACAATAGTGTGTGTATACCTATTGAACAACTTCTCCCCAAACACCACTTCAAAACCATCACTACACCATAGGCCTCCACGATGGAGAAAGATGCACAAAAAAGGGGTAAATGAGAAACTTAAATTAAAAAATCACCCTTATTGTTCATCAGAAACAAGGCCAACCCATGATTCTTCCATTTATTATATAATTTTGTATTTGTACAACTGTAAATTTAAAATTTTACTGTCGATTGTTTGAATTCTAAAAACATGTGCACGCCTCTATACTAAATAGTAAATGCAAAAAGAAATTAAAGCAAACTAGTAAATCACCAATCAACTCACTTTTTTTTCTTTTTTTCCTACTTATTTCAGGTTGCCTTTTTGTAGCCCAAGTATGGTAAGATTCTCAACAAAAGCTTGGTTTGTCGTGTGTGGTGTTTGCATGCACATTACATTTTGTTTTAAAAAAGAGCATCAACAAATTCACTTTTTAACTTTAAGATCACACGTTAAGTTCTTTAAATTTAATTGTTTAACGTTAAGCTTTCAAACCCTCCAAATAGATAAAGCCATTAAAAAAACTGTGGTAAAGTTAACTTACCACAGAAGGCTGCCCCTTGAAGAGTCTAAGCATTGTAGGTGGAGGTGAGCTTTTGGGAATAGCTACTGTCATATCATAAATGGCTGGAACAAATGAGCGCATATGACCTACAGCAGAGACAAAACCCTGAAAGCAACAGAGTAACAAGTTATGCCAATTCATAGGGCATCAATATCTCGGCACACGCAGGTGAATAAATGTAATTAAGATAAACTATTAAAATGTTTTCCCTATACTCTCTCAATGGTCCCAAGAAAGAAAAAAACAATTACTTACTTTCCTCCCTCCCCTCCAACGACAGCGGGGCTGGAGGAGGCAAGTTCCCCCTCTCGTTATAAGCTTCTTTTTTCTTCTCCATCATCATCATTCCCTCCCCGATCGTGGTAAGGAGTACCAACTGAGTCTTGGTCACAAACAAATGCCACTGTTCGACAACTTTTCTCTCTTTTAATTTGGCGTATCCCCACCTCCTGATCTGGCAAATCTCCAACTTCGGCACCTTTTACACTTTTTCACCATGATTAGAGACTCGCCTCATTTGGCACATCAACCTCACAGATACTCTGAATCAGTGCCGAAAGAGGAACCTTGTAGATATCCAAGTTATGACATTCCAAAAGCAAAAAAAAAGTTCTTGACTACTCTTAATTAGGTATCAATAAACAAAAAGCGAGGCCCCTAAACTTCACTCTCTTGTATCATAGCTACAATTATTAGACGAATTGGAGGACAGTACTCCTTTAACTTCCTCTCAGATAAATTTACGTCATTACTTCAGGAGAAAATTGTAAGGATCCTAGCCTTACAAGAACAGAATCAGAGTATTATTGATGGAAATGGTGAAAGATACTTGGAAAACCCTAGTAATTCCCCTCCCTCTTGAGTATGCTAACTTAAGCCCAAGCTCTCTCCAAATACATCGATGCCTTCGGTCCAGCCCATCTCCATCTATTTATATCACTACTCCTTATCATATTACTATTATACCTCTATCTCCTTACCATATTACAATACAATTATACCCTTATCCATACATCATATACTAATATACCTCTCCTGACACAAATTGAGGCTTTGACAGCACAAGAACGCGTTCACTGACACAACATTATAAATTAAAATGGCCAGAGGAGGGAGATGAAAATACCTTTTTTTTCCACAAAATTTTGGTTTGGAAAAAAAAGAAAGAAAAGAACTTGATTGTTAAAATCTTTTCTATAAGAGGGATTGGGGTCTCATAACAACACATAACTTTGAATCTGATTTTATTGAATCTATTCAAGTATGTTCACTAAGGATGAAAAATAAAAATGATAAAAAACTAAAATGGTAATAAAGAAAATTTCATGAAAAAAATGCTTTCAATAAACCCTAACCTTCGTACGTGGAATCAAAACATTTCTAGGAATAGGTAATCCATTAGCAACTGCATACTCTTTAGCTGCCAATTGTTTTGCCTCGGTAAATCGAGTCCCTTCTACAAAAAATGCCAACCAAAAAGGCAAAGGGAAGTCCTTCAACCGTAAAAGACCTGACTATAGACACAATAACAAGCAAATTGAAAAGGCACATAGTGAACATTCTATCTAAAGTACAGCAATGAATGCCTTGCCTTTAAAGTAATTTCATCCTTTGCCCAGCTTCTTTCGAGAAAAAGGTACTCAGAAAACCACATTGACCAACCTATAACCTGCCAAAATAAAACTCTAAATGATAGAGCTTCTCACCTCTAACAACTTGGATAACTTTAGTCAGCTCATAAAATTAGGTACTAAGAAAAATTTAGCATCAGTAACAAGTCTGCAACTGACAATTAAAAATAAACGGTAAACTTTGTAACAAAAATAATAACAATCTCGAGAATGCTCAAAAAACTTCAGAAAAAGTAACGTACTGGCAAGAACTTAGATGACTTCTTCATTACAGCTACCGCACCGCCAAGACATCCAGATCTCTACCGCATGAAATTCAAAATTATTAAAAAAGAGAGTATAAAACAAACAAGAAAATGGCATCGAACACACGGATTTTATCTTTGATAGAAATAGATAACACGTATTATGTTTAGAATCCAGCAAAAGTAAGAGGATGCAGCCATAAATATGTGTGATAAATATTGAAGTTGAACTATCCTTGATTAAGAAATGAAGGAAATAGGCACCTGAGCCAGAATCCATCCAACAAGCCAATCAATATCACTTTTGTGATTAGAGACAACAAGCGCATGCTCTTTACCTAGAAAAGTTTTTATGACTTAAGTAGTCAGTTGAGCCATTTCGCAGATATTTCGAAAGAAATATAACTTTACCATCAATACAAAGCTATGCAGCAGACATAATGCAAAAAAATGAAAATTTGTGCCCGTACCCATGAATTTAAGGGTTTCACAATCTGTGTACACTTTAATCTGCATTCAAAATGGTTCAACAAAATGAGCTTTCATTATTCTAATCCAAGAACAAAAAGAAAAAAAAGGTACTAGGTCATTTGATTCGTGTTCAGTGCAATTACAAGAAAAAATGATCATTTTGCAGTTTATTAATAAAAATGTTACAAGAAAAATAAACAGACGCGCACTTAAACTAAAGTAGTGAACTGATATTTGATAAATTGGAAAGCTCAAAACAATACTACAATAGTCCTGTTAAATGACTAATAGAAAAAGGGTAAAAAGTAAAGTATAAAAACAATTTTTTAATATATGAGGACTGACAGAAGGGTAAACTTTTAATTGTCATATTTCAAAACTATATTTCTCCTTCACAGCATCAAGACATAGTAAACCAGCAAAAATGAGATGTAAAATTAACACATTAAAGATCAGGAGAGAGAAAAAACAACAACACAGCAACAAGAATCGCTTCAGTTATGACTAATAGAATGACATAACGTGGGGATCGCAATTATGCACCTTAACAGCTGCCCACCAATCAACTAGCCAAACAAGCTCCAGCCACAACAGCTCTGCCACCACTCTATTAATTCTTCGAAACCCGCTCTTTGTTATCGGCCTTATAAGGACAAAACATGTTGCCTGTAACAAGGGAGACGATATTTGAGAGCCCAATCACAACATCCAGTGAGCGCATAAAAAAACAACCAGCAATCTTTCAAAAAAGACGAGGTGAGAGTGCAAAAACTGATAAAAATATATGAAGTGCAAAGATCAGTTTCATGAGAAGAACATCGCTTTGCATTCATTATAACTTTACCCAAATAATTACAGCTGTTTACTTATATTGCTGTCAAAATATTTGCTTCATCATAGATAGCTCTTACAGTCTGCTTGACAGCTTCATTTGCCTGACAGATCACAGTATGATCCACCATGAATATGCAGTCTGCCATGCCTTGACACTTAACAGCAGGTTTCCCCATATTTAGCCAAGGACAGTTATTTATCAAGCACACACTACCTGATCTTACGGTGGTTTGCTTAGCCAAACAAATAGCTCTTAATTTCCTACTCCTTGAGATCCGTATCTGCTGCAGCATATCATACGACGGTGGGCGTTTGATGAAATTGATTATTTTAACTTCTTTACCAACTTCTCTTTTTTTTTGTTTCTTTTACTCGTTTATGCACCAGTTCCTTTCTGTTAATGAGATGTGCGCATATTGTAACTAGTTTTAGACATAAAAAGAATAAATAGAATTCCCTCCTTTTTCAATACTGGTTTGAATTGTTTCAAGAACAGATACTAGCATCACTACAACCACAATCACAATGACAGCGTGGATGATACATATTCGTTTAAGCTAATCAGACGACTCAACGGTAACAACCAACACATAGTAATTACTCAAAATACCTCACGACTTGATCATTTTAAGACACATTGATAGAAAGCAATCAACGAAGAATACCCATAAAAATAATCAGTAAAATAATTCAAAAAATAGTTTGAACATTGAAAAACAGTAGGTAAGAAAACACAACCTAAACTAAATTTACAAGCTATCCTGGTGCAACGAAAAAAAACAAAACAAAAATGAACATATTTGACCACACAAAAAAAATAGCAACGAACATGCATTAACACCGGAAATACATACTAAAACCACACGAAAAGGCAACTAAATCCTAAACTATTAAAACCACCGCCGTAACACGAAACGAAGGTCGGTGAATGGCAGAAAGCTTCAAACGATTCAAATGGACAAAGAAAGAAAGAAAGAAGAAGTAGAGAGATGAAGCCAGAAGTAGAGGCAGCTGTACCTGGAGGAGATTGGCGACGAGGCCAGAGACGAAGAAGAGGACGCCCAATGGCAGAATCACAAGAGCCGCTGGAATCGCCATAGCCACAAGCAGGGAAGCTCCAGGAGCAGTTGGAAACGGTAATAGGGAATGAAATGGGAAGTGGTTAGAGCGAAACAATTGAGGAATGAAGAAATTTGGGTATTGTGGAGAATGAATGAAGAAGATGAAGAGAATGAAAATGAAAATGAGAGAGAGTAATTAAGCAATGCGCCATCAACATTGGTTTCATCGACTCTGAGAAAATCGTTGGACAGATAGCCAACTAAATTGTTTGTCTGCGTCTGGGAGATTGATTCTATGTGCAATACTTCTTTATACTCCATGTTCTTTCTTTACTAATTATTTCGCATCCACTTTTTCTTTTCTTTTTTTTTTTATTTGGTGAGGGACCACAAATGCGAACACAATACCAAAGCTTAATACGAATATTTCACGATTGAATGTAATTGTAGTCATTTCAATCAAATGTAAATTCAAAACTAATACCACGAAAAAAGTAAATAATTAAAGGGTATTTAATATGGATATTCAAGTAGAGAATAATTATTACATTTTCATCCCAAATTGATTTTAATTGCAAGGAT
>JBBMEG010000018.1:11336095-11401899 GCA_037832605.1 Cyclanthera cordifolia
TATATATATATATTTATTTATTTATTTATTTATTTTTGATATTTTTGGTGTGTGAAATATGATTGTATTATTGAATTAAAAGAAACATTGAATAGCAACAATTTAACTCATATTGCAGTCTCTTCTAATTCTTCCATAACTTGGAGCACTGATGACCCATCTCTAACACTCCAAGGTTCATCTTGTATTATCGTTACTTTAGATAGAATGGTTGAACAAGTTACCTTCCTACGTCTCTAAATGTTACATCAAAAAAAAAAAAAACACATCTAATTTAGACAACTTAGCTCAGAGCCTTGACTCTTCAAACTTTTTAAATTACATAATTTTGAAGGCATCAAAATTCTTAAAAAAACATATAATTTACACATCTAGAGTCGATATAAAAAATATACGAGAAACAAGAATAATTGTAACAGGAGTGCGTAGTATCTCGATTGCTAATGGCTATAAGAAGAATGATTATCTTATCTTCATTTAAGTCATTGATCAGTATACATTCTTTCGTAATTACATTTCTTCAAATTCTTTGAATAATTACTCTTAATTCTCGTTTTATTTACTTTTCTTTCTTCTTGTAATTACTTTTTTTCTTCACATATTATTTTATTCTCCTCTTGATTGTGCTCTTCACTCTAAATAAAGTAATGATTTTTTTTATAATCATTTTCTATATTATCATTTGTCCTTATCATCATATCTTCATAAATATATATATATATGTGTGTGTATATATATATTTATTATTTTTTTTTTTATGTTAATTTTTTTTTGTAATCATTTTTATTTTTCTTCCAAACACCTCAACTGTTTTTTGTTTTTGTTTTTGTTTTTCCTGTTTTTCAAAAAGTGGAAACAAGAATAAACAATTAAATAAAAGTATAGAGAATGCGAGAAACAAAAATAACACACAGATTTACGTGTTTTACTAACGACGTGTTAGCTACATCTATAAGCAGAAAGGAAAACAGTTTTATTAAAGGAGAGCCAATGCAAGAACGTCGATCAGAGAAAGGCTAGGTTTAACGAGCAGTTTATAAAATACACTTCTATAAAACCCTTTTACAACAATTGATCAAACTACATAAAAGCTCAAATATGAATAAATAAATTCAAATACAATTTCGTCAAAGTTTCGGGGACGTCGCCCCTGGACTCCGACTCGTTGACTGGGCAGCAAGACTCTTGACTAAATAATTGTGGAGTAACATAATTTAAGACATATCTTAACAAATAGAATGCCTAACCAAATGAGAAACAATTACTATTACTTGTTTGTATGAGTCTACAATATTCACAAACAGAAAAAGCGAAAACGAGAACAATTTGCAAAAAATGAGAAGTTGAACGAGTTTTAGAAAGTAAATATTGTTCATGTTTGCTTGTGCTCTTTTGCATATAATTCTTGAATGTTTTTATAAACTTTAAATTACATACCAATCACCAATAGTTACCACAGGAGCATTTTCCATCTTCAAACCGATGAAATCTGTTGTTGTCTCTAACAATAAGAACCCTTCGAGAGCACTTGGACATGAACTTTATTGCTTCATGGCAATCGCCACAAACTCGCAAGTTCTTCATAACTCTTATCGGTCTCCCCGGTGGGAACGTAATCAGCCCGAACGCAATGGCTAATCTTTCACTGTGATATCGTATCGATTCACTTTTCTCCTCACCGTCGACTGCTTGCAGCACAAAACTTGTATCTGCTACATAACCAGCTTTCTCCATTTCCTCCTCCAACTCTTCCAGTTTCTGATAAATCTCCACCCGTTTTGCGTGAGATCTGTCACCTACAGTGAACGTGTGAACTTTGTTTCCCTCCTCAACCCAGCTCAAGCCCGTCTCCTTCTTCACGCCTATGTCACGCAACATTTTTCTCGTCCGGGCCGCTTCTTCGTATCGTCCAGCAGCTGCATATGCATTCGATAACAAAACGTGTAGTCCTGAGCTAGTACTATTCAGTTCTAATACTCTATCAGCCACAAAAGCTGCCATTTCGGTATCTTTGTGAATTCTGCACCCTGTCAACAAAGCTCCCCAGACAGATTCAGTGGGTTGCATTGGCATTTGTTTAATCACAGAAACTGCTTCCTGTAACTTTCCGGCACGTCCAAGCAAGTCCACCAAAGATGCATAGTGCTGAGCATCGGGTTCAATCCCGTAATCCCTCATTAGATTGAAGTATTCTCGTCCCTTCTCGACCAACCCGGAATGGCTACAAGCATAAAGAATAGATAAAAAGGAAATGAAGTTTGGCTTCATCCCCACACTTTTCATTTCTTCAAATAAACCAAACACTCTCTCTGTATGAGCATGTTGAGCACAGGCTATAAGCATTGAATTCCACATGCCAAGGTTTCTAATGGGTATGTCATCAAAAACTTGATAAGCCTCTTCTATAACCCCACACTTGGAATACAGAGAAACCAAAGAACTCCCAACAAAGCTGGAGGAATCAAAGCTCAACTTCAAGCACAATCCATGAATCTGCTTCCCCAATTCAAGAAGGGTGGAGCTGCTACAAACCCGAATCACACTCGAAAAAGTGAAGTCATTAACATCAACATCCTCGACCAAAGCTTGCTTGAACAACGACAATGCCTCGACACTCTCATCCAATTGCGCATACCCACAAATCATCCCACTCCAAGACACCACATTTCTCTCTGGCATTTCATCGAACACATTACGAGCAACTCCAATCTCACCACATTTCGCATACATGTCTACCAACGAACTTCCAACAAACAAATCACAATTATATCCAGTCTTCACAACAAGACAATGCAAAGATTTCCCAACATCACCCCTACCCAGAAACCCACAGGCCTTAGTGGCACTGGGGTAAATATGATCATCCGGCCGAATCCCAACACTCAACATTCGTCGAAAGAACTCAAGGGCAAGCAAGGGGGCCTCATTTTGAGCAAACGCAGAGATGACAGAGCTCCAAGTGGTGGAAGATTTTGTCGATGCTTCATCAAAAACCTGCAGAGAAGAAATTGGCAACTGGGTTTTGGAGTATAAGTTGATTAGATGATGGGAAACGAGAGGAATTGACTGTAATCCGAATTTGACGATGTGGGCATGGAGCTGGAGGCCTTTAACGAGAGATCGGGAATGGGTGAAGGAAAGAAGAAGATTGCAGATTTGCCTGTAGTTTTGCTCGAAGCTGTTTTGGTTCAGAGGGTTTTGTGAGGGTTTAATGGTGGTAGGAGTTGAAAGAAGGCGGCTTCTCTGAAGTTGAAGAAGCATTTGAAATTTTGATGTCGAGTTTTCACAATCATCCGCAACATTGATTTTCTCTAAAACTATTTATCACTTTTTATTATTTTTTAATTTATTAGTAATGTGTTTGTGTACTCAAAAAATAAAGGTGCACGTTTGTTATTAAATTTTGAGAGAGTATTTCAAATTAGTATGTATTAAATATTCTTAAAAAAACTACATTAAGATGAGTTTTTAATTACAATCATTAATTTTAAATATTTAAAATAATTATCATTCTAAATACTAATTTTAAATACTTTTAAAAATTATATCCAAACAAAGTTTTTACTGTAATCATTATTTCTAAATATTCAAAATAAAATTTTGATTCTAAATACCCTTACAAACTATATCCAAGCATTTTTTTGACGACAATCATTACATTTAAATACTCAAAATAAAACTCATTCTAAATACTAATTTCAATTACTTTTAAAAATTACCTACAAACAAACATTTGATTCCATCATTATTTCTAAATACTAAAAATAAATTTTCATTTTAAATATTCTTAAAATCTCAATCCAAACATCCTCGAAATTTTTTGAAAAACTATGATACAATTTTTTTTTTTTTTTAATTCAACTATATGGTGAGAATTGAAAGTAATAACCTCTTAGTTCATGCTTATATATTAACGTTGATGGTTTTCTAATAGGCAAACAATAAATTATAGGAAAATTGTAGAATATGCGTTTTTTTTTAAGTATAGATTGAGAAAATGATTACTAATATCGATTTATAAAATTAAATATGTGACCGTAATGTTAAACTGAATTATCTACAAACAACGAATTAATGGGTAGTATATAAGCTATTTTAATCCATAATGTGGCGTTGTTGGGTAACCTAGCGCTAATTATAAGCTTTATGAACTAAGAAAAATACATTTTATTTTCGTTTGTTTGGATTTGAAGTTTCATTTACTGCGACAAATTGGAAAGCCTAACCTCTGATTTCTCTTACTTCCAACTCATCTCTGTTCTTCAAAATCTCTTCGATGTTCTTCACCGATTCCACCGTACTTCGAAATCCTCATATATCTTCATCCCGATTCGTCCGTAAGTCAATTTCTTTCGTCTTCTTTTTTATTCTTCCCACGACTCATTACCTAATGATCCTGTTTATTGCCTGTTGATGCTTCTCTTTCTGAAAATTGCTTTTGATTCCGCATTATCTGGTGTTAATTCCGGTTGAATCGAAAAATCCCCATCATAAATCAAAGCTTCATTTGCATAATTTTCGTATGCGGTACCTTTGTTGAATTCGTTCAGTGTGTATGTATTAATTCCGAATGGAGAAAGTAACCGAATCTGGTTCAAGTTCATCTCTTGCTTGGCGTTGGACCATCGAAGCTCTAGCAAATTCTACGGACGTGACGCCGTCTCTATTACATGGTATTCGCTTTCAATTCATCGAATGCTTTAGAATCATTCATTTTTCGTTTTAATTGATTGTAGAATTTAGGGTTTTTTTTTTCTTTTTTTTTTTTTTTTTTATAGATGTAATTGATCAGGCTAAAGAACTACCTGAGGATACAAGAAATAATGCGGGAGAAATGGTTGCTTTGAAATGCTTAGAGGGTTTGTTTCGTTCTTTGAATTATAGTGCAGAAAATGATCCTCCTGCTCAAGAATCAAAAGTTATGTTTGATTCATCTGAGAGTTGCGAAGATGTTGTTAAACGTGTGTGTAAGGAGGTAATAATTCTTCAAAATTTTGTTGTAGATTTTCTGAATTCTCTGCCCTATAATGAAATGTGTTTTTTTTTATGCGAACTGAGCCTGATTTTATCTTCATATCAGATGCATACATTTTGAAATGGGATTATTCTTTTTTCTCTTTCTTTTGTTGTTGTTAGACTCCAAAATCTACCTTGAGAGTGGCTGGACCAGATATGTCAAAATGGGATGTTAGTCCCTTTATCGCACAAAAAAGAGCATCCATGCGTAGTATGTTACATCAGGTGACGAGAATTCAAGTATTGTCTTTATTTTATATGCGTCCATCCTCTACTTCATGTATGTCCATTTGTAAAATAGTCGTGTTCTTTCCTTTTTTGTACAGCTGAAAGATTCGATTCTTGATGGTACACATTCGTATGCCGATTTCTTAATGCAGAAGAGTGGATTGATGCCTGTAAATAACCAGGATAGGAATTTTCAGAATAAGGATGATCTTAACGAGCATTGCAGGAGACGTGATAGCAGCTCCTCTGATCCTCAAGCTCGAAAAGAACAAAGCAAAGGAAGCCCTCTACATCTTGAGGACGAAAGAAGACTTTCTGTGGCAGACCCATCGACTTCTAGTTTGTTGCCATCTAAAAGGAATATTGTTGACTTAACATCTGAAGATGAGGCACGACAGTTACCTGGTTGTGATGATGGTTTTCCGAATGTTAAGAAGCTTAAGCAGCATTCTGCACATACTTCGAATACAGGGCAGCTAGAGGCTTCTTCACATGGAGTAGAGGTTCTAGAAGATTCACCTGAAAGAGTTGTGACACAGAATGAGACAGATGGTTCTGATTATTTGGATAAACATTTGATGACTTCAGTGGAAGACATGGTTGTAGAGGCGGAGCATTTTGGGTCGAAGAAGTCTGGACAGAATACTACTACTGATGAATTGCATCCGGTTGAATTAAGTACTCCTTGTTACACTATGCCGGATCCTATAGAAGATGATGAGATACATGAAGTTATTAGTGGCGAGAAAGCAAAAGATGGAAATGAATTGCTTATTGAACCAAAAACATCTAATAATCCTCCTGCTGAAGGAAACTTGCACTATATCATCACTGGTAATCCCGAGCGTAACTTTGGAGATGATAATGATCATGCAAATGAAATGAATACTCTGTCTCATAGTGAATTTCAGCCGAAGACTGTTGCTACTGATATTGATGTTGGCATGATTCCCGATAAGGAAGAGAATTATATGTCAAGTGATATTGATAGATGTTATAACCGAAGGATAGATATTGAAGTGAAAAGGAAAGAATTCCTTAGTTCTCAATGTATGGTCAATGATGATGACTCTTTCCTATCAGCTGACGGGAGAGAGTCAACTGTTTGTGTGAAATGCAATCAAGGTGGTCAGTTGTTGTCTTGTAGCATTAGTGATTGTCCTTTGGTGGTTCATGATAAGTGCATGAGTTCCTTAGCTAGAATCAATGATGAAGACGATTTTATTTGTCCTTTCTGCTCATATTCACTTGCTATATCAGAATATCTTGAGGCTAAGAAAAACGCTGCATTGGTGAAGAAAAATGTTGCTACTTTTATTCGTACTGCTTTGGGACATCATTCAGTAGTTATTAAAGAGGTATTGCAACAAAAAGATCTTGATCCTTCGCAAAAAGCAGGAGATGAGGATGCTGCTAAAGTTTGTGAAGATGTGGACTTAGAGAATAAAAACAACCAAGTAACTCTAGATGGAGAACATGTAAAGGAAGTTGTTGACCATCAAGATGTTGAGAGCATAATAGAGCGGTCAAGGCCAGTACTTATGGCTAATTCCGATCATAGACTAAATGAGGCAAGTCCTTTGAGAGTAGCACCTTATGTTTTACGTGGAGAGAAAGATGGTGATGAATTGGTGGACCAAGAGTGTCAAGGCTATGTTGCAGAACTGGAAGATGGTCAAAAGGCCACCGAACAACATGGCATTTGTGATACTCTCCACGAAGAACAATGGCCAGTTGAAGATATGCCAGAAGGATTACAATATCAAACTGAATACAATGAAGGGGAGCCTGCTTATGCAATTAATATTGAAGGAGAAAAATCTGATGACAATGACGAGTCTATTATTTCTAGATATTCTATAAGATTTCGAAAAAAATATCACCAGTTAGTTTCTTCATACTTCCATAGTACCACGGCATCGGAAAGTGCACTTGGGGCAACTGGGTTGCTGAGATCCGCGAGCCCAAGAAGCGAATCAGGCTCTGGGTCGGCTCCGTCGCTACTGCTGAAGCTTAACACTCAAATTTAAGCTGCCACTATGACTCTATGGCCTCACAGCCCAATGCTATTACTAATATTGCCTCTAAATCTAGTCTCTTCAAATGGGTTCAAATTTGCACTGAAGTTTGGAATGGAAGTTCCTCTGTTTTCTGGAAGGATAATTGGCTGACGAATGTCCCTCAGATGAGCCTTTTCCCTCTGCTTTTGTCGTTTCTTTTTCCAAGAAGGGTGCTCAGATCATGAATATGTGGGATTCTAACCATTTATTTGGGAACTTGGGCCTCGGAAGGAACTTGAAAGATGAGGAAATTATGGATTTTAGCCATCCATCCCGAACACTTGGACGGATCACTGCAGAACAAGACTAGATCGTCTAATCTTGTGATGAGTCATCTCACTGCCCAACCCGAGTTCGACAGACTTCAGGTGTGATCGGAATGGGAAGTTCCCTAAGAAAATGAATCTTTTTCCTATGGGAGATTGTACACAAGGCTGTTAATACAAATGACAAACTGCAAAGAAGACTTACCCATTTGTCTTTATCTCCCCAATGGTGTGTACTTAGCAAGCAGAATCTAAAATCACAAGACCATTTTTTTTTCCATCTGTTTGACTTTACATTTTGAACGCTTTCCAAATGAAGTGTGACTCTCCCAGGTGACTCAAAAGACTATCTCTTTGCTTGCATTCTTGAAGGGCATCTTTGTAAGAGTAAGATCAAAGCTTATTTGGGAGAGTTTTGTGTGAGCTTTTAGAATGAACCAACAGGATGATTTTCCAAGATAAGAAAACTTCCTATCCTTTGTTTGTTTTTGAGAAAATTTCTTTAGTTTAAAACTTTCTTATTTTTCTTGATTATATAGCTATTATACTACCCTCTGTTAATTGAAGAGGTGAGGTCGTTTGAAATTGTTGAATTAGAATATTTGAAAATTCATGATCAAAATAGAACAAAACTAAAAGTCTAAGGACTAAAGTGATACAAAGCTATAATTTTAGAGACCAAGGTGATGTTTTAACCAACATAGTAATATAAACATAGCGTGTTTCTTTCTTTTTTCTTTTTTTTTTTAAATAAAAAAGTTGAACTGTTTCACATATCGATATTTTCCTTGTTTTGGCATGGATATTTAAAACATTTTTACTGTAACTGTCTTATTTTCACAAGAAAGTTGAAGACTAGAGCCAAAAGAGCATTAGCATCAGCATATGTTCAAGCACTACGATTACAAAGTTACGGGTTCGAATCTCTTGAATCTCAAAAAAGAAAGTTTAAAATTAGAGGTGAGATGACGAAACTATAGAGGAATAGAAGCAGATACATACATTCTGGCTTTCTAGAACTGTGTATGGATTACGCCGATGCTCTATAGGAAAACGAAGCTCCAACTGTTGATCATTGAGTAAAAGGATGATGACGGTGAGAGCAGTGGAAGAGAAGCCACAGATTGTCCTAATTGAGTTTCGACAACACCGGGAAGTCTGAAAGATGTGGAGAAAGTGATCCCCAATAAGCTTTCGTTTCATTACCATTATTATTTTTATTTGTGAAAAATAAGTTTATAACAACAAATTCAACATAATTTTCTTCTTTTGATATCTACCTTTTAAGAATCAAATTAAAAATTGAAAACTATAACAAGTTTTTAAAACCTCATTTTGGCTTTTGGATAAAAGATTAATTCAAATATTTTCTTATGAAACCATTTTATTGAGAGTTTAAATGAAAATAATCTTAAATTTCAATAGCGGAAAAGCAAATGATAATTAAATGGGACTCAAATAATAGTGTGAGATCACAACAGTGATGAACTTGAAGTGAGGATTGTTTGATTTGGGTTGTAACTTTTAAATATATTATCAAATACAGATGAAAACGTAAAAAATAATTCCCTGTTGTTTTATCTTATTTAATTTTTTTTGATGTTTTGTTGAGTATTATGGCTACACTCGACTATTTTGATGAAACAAATCTCTCAAACTAAAACATTTAATTATCCGCTCGATCTTATAACATTCGATCCTATAATATTTGATTGTTACAAAAAAACTCGTAAGAAAACAATGATTAGTAACTATCGTAAATTGAACTTATAATCTAAACCCTAAACCTTATAATTCGTCAAAATCTTTTTTAACCATTGAACCAATTTATGGTTGTTTATTACTCTTACAGTTTTGAAGAGATGAAACAACTACCTACCAGCATAATCTTCTATTTATTTTTTGCAAAATTTGAAATTATTTTGCTTGGGAGGAAGGGAATGATGATGGAAAAAATCGTTCTTAATGTCAATGATCATGATGAACAATTACTTGCATTTGAGGAGCAATGAATGATCATGAGAACAAAATATTGCTTGTGGGAAAAAAACATTAGTTACGAATGAAATGAATAGTGATCATAGATGTTAGTCAGTGACCTAAACATGGATAGGAGAATTATTCCCTATCACTCCGGTTAATTCCCCTTATCCCAAACGCCCTGAAGTCAAAAGTGGTTCAAAAACTATTGAATTACAATATCTAAACGTTCAAGAACACATAAAACAAGAGTTTGCCAATGAAACAAGCCATTGCCATCAATGGAATAACTATGCTACAATGAAGCACCCATGTATAAATATTGTCATCTGTTTTTCTGCTGTTAGAAGAAACATGAAAGTTCTAAAAATTTCACTTTTCAGTATATTAGCTTCCCCTAGTCCAGCCTAAACTAAATGGAAAACGCAAGAATGAAGTGAAGAGCCACATTACCAGAAAGTTATACTATTCATTCTGATACTCGGAGGCACTAAGATATTCACCATTTTCTTCAAAATATTCAACTAATCGCTTCAAAAACGCATCGTGGGTTACTGTATCAGTGTCACAAACCAGACAACATTGCCTTCTTGCTCGAGTCACAGCTACATTCATTCGTCTATGGTCGCTCAAGAACCCTACCTGCAATGTTTTTAAAAGAATTTCCTAGTGGTGGCCAAGTCCTAAAAAATTTGAAGTTCATAAGTTTTTGTACAAGAGATGAATACCTCTTTCTTTGAATTTGATCGGACCATTGAGATGATTATAGCTTCCTTTTCTCTTCCCTGGAAGCCGTCAACTGTAGAGATTTCTACATCTTTTAGTTTGTCATCATTGCTTCTCAACATTTTAAGTAACACAACCTGCAATTTAGAAAGATTGTAAGGCAAAAATACATGTTGCCTCCGGCTCGAACATCGTCTGTAGATGAGATTAGCTTTGTCGAAAAAGTGTCAGGCCACCAATCCTACAAGTCTAGAGCAGGAGGTCAAGACAGGACAACTAGCCGTTAACTCCCGTTTTAATTATCCATGGTGATCGTTTGTGATAAACCTATATTATTTTGTGATTGGTTAGTTGTGCTTTTTGTTAAGTTAAGAATGCTAATTAAGGTATTCAGGGAAACCCCATCCTCACGAAAGGGGCAAATGTCCTGTGGCTAACCGTGTGTATCTTCCATCTAATATTTAATTGTTTTAGTGCCTTAACAAAAAGCCTCAAATCTAGACAATCTGAATAAAAGGACATTTTTTAACCTGTGCAGCATAAGGAGTGATAATTCCAATATCAGAAGGATGGATTCCACTTTGGATCAGTCTCTTCGCATGAGCCATAGCAACTTCAGCTTCACCTTCATTCAACGTGCTTTCTTCTTCATCTTTTTTTTCTTCCATTTCGCACCTGGAGAAGATCATTATAAACCATTATAATTAACCACACAAGGATTAGTATTTAGTACGACAAATTAGTCTCAGGAAACCACATATTGCAATCATCTCTATTTCCAATAAAATAGACAATGTAACGTTGTTAATTGTCATTTTGATTACAAACTGTGTAATCATTTACGCTTCGTGCAGAGAGGGTCGGAGTTACTTTGTGTCTTATACCCAAGGACCAGTTAAAGTTGGAGTGCAATACCCAGCTGTGTCAATGAGCAGAATGGTAGGTTCTGTTGATGATGTCTTTTTCACTTCCTCAAGGTCATAAAGTGTATGTGCAGCAACACTTGAATGGGCTTTGATCTGTAATTCAGCAATTGAAGTCCATAATTTTATTGTTCATCATCAGCCAAACAGTTCTAAGCATAAAACAAAAGTAGAATTTATAGGTCCCATCCAGGTATCATAAAATACCACCTTACTATCATACAGCTCTTTTGATGACCAATCCATGATAAGTTCGTGCATGCGGTACTGGACAGTAAGCATCGACGTCACTTCATCTCCATACGTTTCAGCCAGGCGTTCAAATAGGGTTTTTCCCAGTCCCTTCCTCTCTGCTTCAACACTTTGGATTGTTGGAGGAAGCTGAAGATGATCTCCAACAAGAATGCATCTTGACGCCTGAAACAAGCACCATCTCTTTGAAATTATGCTCAACACAACTACAGATAGAATTTCCATTTTTGCCAACGACTTTTGAAGGCATTCTCCACAATCTCCTTTAGGGAAACAGAACAAACTCAGTATTTCAAATAAGAATGTATTCTATCAACAGTTTTTTTTTTTTCAAGTCAATGTCCCCAAAATATTCATCACTACTCCAACAAAAAATAAGCTATTTTTTCCTTCAGATATCTAAGAACATCAGAACTCGAGTGACAAGTTAAAAATATGTGAAAGAGAATGTAAAGATAGCAAACAATAACATGAAAAGAATATGGTATGACATCTATAGTTGGTAAGCAACAATTTCATTGAGGTAAAATGGTACTTTGTTAACCATTACCTTTAACAAAGCCATCCAGCATGCAATTTCAAGTGCTTGGGCAGCTTCATCAATTATTACCAGATCAAAAGAAATATTATTCAGTTTCCGTGTAAATGCCCCTGTCAAAGTTGTTAGAACAACATCTGAACTTTTTATTACATCTGTTACAGCTAACTGCTGCCTATTCCGCTCTTCCTTTGACAGTGTTCTAAGCTCCTTCTGGATGTCTCTCCGTGTGTTTCGGTCCTTGGCTTTCAGAAGTTTCCCATTCAAAGCCTGAAAGAGTTGCTCAGAAGAAGCTCAAGAAGAATTATTTTTTTAGAATGAGGAATATTTATTTTGTCATACCAGAGCACTTGCACTAAGGGCTGCACTCAAGAAAAAGAACCTCTCAAGTGATAAATACAAAAAAAAAAAAACAAAGCAAAGTATACGCCCTCACTCAAACAAAACATTTCTCCAATTTCAGTACAGCACAGAACAAATTTGAATGAATAAGCTACTGGTTGCCCAAATGAACTGTCTGAACAGATCCGCAGACTGCAACCAATGAACTGTCTGAACAGATAAAAGATCACTGACTTTAACCAAAACCATGTAATAGAATGCCTTCTCACACGCCAAAAGACCCAAAAAAACCCAGAGAACAAAGTTGAGACATTCAGAGAGATGGGAGTTATTTAGGCCGTCATACAGTGCCATTCTTGCAAGAGAGTTTGAGTGTTCTAGTGCCCGAGGGTCCATCTTCTCAACACCTTGTATGTGCTTAAAACTTGAAACAAGAGCCGTCAATCCAAGAATTTGACAGTGACTTTTTTTAAGAAGCCAGGAATTTGAGTTTGTGAAAGAATTTTTATGGAATAGAATAAAAGGCCTTTTGTTTTATACAAAGAGAATAATAAAGGCTTTTTGTTTAATACAAGAGAATAAAAGCTTTTGAAAACCGTTTGGTTGCCCTAAACTTTGCTTGATGTAGAATTGAGTAACTTCTTTGCAGGAAGAAGAATGCACAAATCACAGAGCTCACTCTTAGTTACTTCAAACAAGCATACAGCAAGTTGCAGTTCACTTCAGAAGTCAGAGCATAAGAACTGCTAGGGCATTGCGCTTATGATAGGTGGCAAATAACAACCATGACTTTTGTGAGTTCAGACTTCTCCTAGGAATGAGTTTCCACATTAAAAATTGGCTGTGTCAATCACTCCTTCCTTTCTGTAATTTTCTTGATAATTCAAGAAGGGCTAAAAACTCAAAATAGCTAGAGTCAAGGCAGTCAAACAACCCATTCATCCCCACAAAACTGTATATGCTGTGTACTACAGAATTACAGGCTTACTGCTACAGTTGGGCCTAACTTGTAAGAAGAGTAAAATCTATTATAATCTAAAATTCAGCAAGTAATAAAATAGGAAAGGCCGCTGATAGCTTTATCTATACCGAAATTCAGGAAAAAGGACTTTGCATATGACGGAACTTGTGTTGAGACCTAAACAATATGTTTGACTTCAAATGTACACCAGAAAAGGTCGCTCTTAACTCCTAGATGTAAGGAGAGAGGAAAAAGAAATCTAATAACATGCTACAATCTTACATGCAATATTTGGTAGATGAGAAACAAGACTTTGAAGTGTAGAAATTTGTGAGAATCTTACCTTCATCTCTTTCCGGATGTCATTTGCAAGAGAACTATTATCCCCACGCAAGACCTAATTTACAAGAAATTTATAGAAGAACATTTTACTTTGGTAACTGATAACAAACAATATCTGCCAGAGAAATAGACAGCAACTAGAAAACTTAATATGATTAAGCAAAGAATGGCTCAAGTCTTTGCCAAATACAAAACAATACCATTTTTTGATAATTTCAAGGATAGTTTTAAAGAATTCGGCTATGACACTTAGGAAATGTTTGGTGTGGTGGGAAGGGTTGGAAGGAAGGGAAGGGATCTCTTCCCAATGTTTGGCCCACCAACTTCCATCACATCAATTACTAATTTATTCTAACTTTTCTTCATTTATCCCTTCCCGCCGTAGCCAAATATGCCCTTAAGGGTTTATGCTGTCAGGTCTCTTTGGTGGAGTTGTTGGCTTGAAAGGAACCATAGAATTTTTGAAGATACGTTTTCCGAGTAAAATCCGTTTCTTGTTCAAAAAATCAACTTCAAGTTTCTTATAAAAAAAAACCGAGATATCAAAACTAGGAAGCTTTTGTGAAACTTTAGTTGAAGTTTTTACACTTTCTGGTATTTCTTTAAGATGCTCTGTTTTATGTTCCGTTTCCGTTTCTGTTTCTTTTTCTTTTGTTTCCTCTCTTTTTGTTCCCTTATGGAGTTTGTATCCTTGAGCTTTGCTTCTTTTCATTATCTTAATTAAAAGTTCGTTGCTTTTTTTTAAATAAAAAATAAAAAAAGATATCAAGTTAGCTCAGCTCCTAAATTAGAAGTTAACTGATCTTCACATGATCATTGGAGTGAATTCATTACGTAACATGACTACTACCACGATCAAATAGAGAAAAATAAAGCCAAAATATCTGAAACTAGGAATCTGCTTTAATGCCTAATAGATGATTATGTACCTGGGCATCTAGAGCACTCTCCAACACTTGAGGAAGTAAACGAGCAGGATGTCCCATTCTCACCAACTTTACTCTAATCATAAGCATGTTAGTGTAAGTGATCATACTTTTCTACTTACAACCCACTTTGGAGAGGGAAAAAATAAAAGAGAGAATAATGCAAAAAATAATACCAAAACGGGAAAAATGACCACAAATCATAGTGGTAATGAACCATGCCAAGTGATTATGTCAAACTTGGCATTTCCATCAAAAGATACATAGATTGTTTTCTTGATCAATTTTATTTGCTTTCTTTGGAGTTTGGAGCATACACACATACACATACAAATACATACATATATGTATGTATACATGCATATGCATACATTAATACACACATATATAAATATCTATATAAGGTAATTCCAATGTGCAATATTTGTGAAACCAATCACAATAACATTCAACTTGATAATGAACCAAAGTTTGGTATACCGGTTAAACAGCAAGGAAAGAAGTATTTTGTCCGATATCTAAGCAATCAAATGTAGTAACAAAAAAAGTAAATTAATAATATAAAAATCAATATATAAGTTAGATAAAATAAGATATAACACGAGATTTGATCATCTCCTACATTAATCCTTCCATCGTGTCAATGAAGTTCATTTCTTCATCTAAACTAACAAAATAATCAGTTGCAAAGAACTTATGGTTAGTTGATATAATTAAATTTACTCCAACCTATCAGCTTAAGCTTTTAGGTTGATTGATGATTTACATAATTCAACGTAGTATCAAAGCAGGAGATCTTGAGTTCGAATCTCTGCCCTGTGGTTTTCCTCCCCATTTCAAAATTAATTCCACTTGTAAGGCATTTATCAAATTTATAAGTCACATAAGTGAGGAAAGTGTTAGTTGATATAATTAAATTTACCCCAATCTATCAACTTCAGCTTTTAGGTTGATTGTTGATTTACATAATTCAACATTTATACATAATGCCTATTCTTGGCTAAATAATATTTATATGATGACGAGAAGTCGTTTTCTCTGGAGTTACCGTTTTCATTTGACCCATCCATTAGTTCAAGAAAAGCAGCATTAAGTTACCTGTGAGGAACAAGTCTTTCAACAATGTTGTCAACAGCAATATTTGAAGCAGCACAGGCTAGAATTTTTGATCCACGCTTTATTTCTTGTAAAATAATTTCCACCACTGTTGTGGTTTTTCCTGTTCCTGGGGGGCCATGCAGCAGAAATACATTTTTTGCAGATAGAGCTTTTGAGATGGCTTCTTTCTTTGAAGATAGGAGAACGGTGAGATTGAACATACAATACAATGGAGCTTAAATGAGTAAACTTTGTCGAATTGTTAGCACAAACAGAAAGAAAATAGCAGAACACTCTATTGTGTCTAAACCAGGCTTGTATCAAATACTCAAAAGCATACAGCCAAAAACCTTTACATAGAGTTATAGAGTAGAGTCAATATTTCTTCTTTACTTAAGAAAATTGTGCATTAAGAATAGCAATGTACAAAGGGAAGGGCATATTGCAGGTCAATCCCAAGCCATGTGAAATTATGAATAATGTTTCCCAATTGGTCAAAATACGGAACTTAGTACATTTTCTGGTCTTGTGCTAGAAGCCCTAGTTAAATTCAGAGTTTTCCATCCCAACAATCTCCCCCTTTCCCTTTGTTTTTTTGTTTTTTTTCTGATTCAGGACGTTTTCTAAACTTCTCACGTGAGAAAACAAATTTCAAATATAAATTATCATCATACCCAACTGAAAGTTTTTCAAAAGTTTAGAAGGAATGAAAGCATACTACCCACATAATAAAAAGAAACGTAAAAAAAAAAAAATCTCTGAGGAAAGTATAAATATGCAAGGAAATGAAAATAATCAGCTCATTAACCTGAGAGTGATCAAGATTGGAGTTGAGGGGTTTGAATTTAACTTCGGTTTTGGACACTGATGGTTGCCTCTCGCCAAATAATACAGGAATAAGATCAGCAGCAGGTCCTCTATGGATCCCTTTGCTCAACTGTATCAGGGCATCCTTCATTCTTCGATAGGTCACCTGCATATGAAGTAAATGTCAGAATATCTTATACGGTGGATAGTTAAAATAGTATCTGTGGTACTTAAGGGGGTGTTTGAGCCACCATTAATAAAGGGAGAGAATGGTACCAAGAATCATTTCCCTCATAATCATGTTTTTCCAAAATCACCTTTTTATTTTCCTCCTAACTACTTTCTATTCTTCCCATAAGTATTTTTCACTCATATCATATCCATTATTTTATTTTTCTCATTATCATTCTCTTTTCCCCAAACACAATTATTCATTCTCTACATAATCATTCTCTTAACCACATACACAATAAATCATTCTCCCCATAATCATTCTCTTTCTCATTCTCTCCCAATTTTTTCATTCCTCCCATAATCATTCTCATTCCCTTTGCCCCAAACACACTCTAAATGTGTTGTAGGGATTAAAAAGGTAAATTATAAATGAAAAATATTTCTTCCTTCATCATATAAATTATGAAAAAAATCTAATTTGAAATTCATCATTGCTAACAAAAAAATGCAATATAGTCGTAAATGCTTTGTACGGTCAAACCTCATTTGCCACTTTCTCCAGCCGTAGAGGACTGGCTAAACCCTCTTCTGGGATGTCATCAAAAACAATTGTAATTGATGAGTCCTGTAGATATTACCTCTAAATTAACAGTACGTGAAAGGGAGAATCACCAATACCAAGCCAATCACAAAAAAGAAATCCTATATTTGAAGTGAAACTTACCTTCAACCGATAAACTACACCTTGTCCAAGAGAAGGAGAACCTAAATCAGCTTTGTTGGGTTTCAAAACAACCACATCATGGGTGCTAAACTGCAACAACAGTAAAATAAGCCACCAATCAAGGGAAGGAGTGGGGGAATATAAATACAGCCTACAGGAACAAAATTGACCTTGAGGGAACACTAAAATCATTCTCTGGTTCCAAGCAAAGAAAAATAGATAGAATGGAAAGAAGAAATGAAAACATGTAGGGAAACCATGGCATTAGTAGGCGTCATGAATCAATGAGTGTTAGTTTGCACACCTTTGAAAAAATTTGCGATCATTTACTTCTAAGCACAAAAACGTTAAATTCTATTATCTTGACAAGAAGTACTTTAAGTAGTTAAAGTGGGAAAAAGAATCATTTTTCTTTTCTTTTCTTTTTTGATAAGAAATCTGAACTTCTCATTGATATACGAAAAAATACAAATGCAGTATTAAAACATGCTAAAAAAACTATTAAACTGAAAAATGAATGTGGTTAAGTTTTAGTTACAAAATAGGAAGAGACCATGACTCAATAACATAAAAATATAGATAATAGATTCAAAGATAAAATCAAAAAACGTGAATGGCATCATTGAAAATCCTGTTGTTTCTTTCCTACCACCATTTCCAACAGAAGGCATCAAAAAGTGGGAACTGCTACTTTTTCTCACCTTGTGAGGAGGAAGAACGTCTCCCTTGTTTGATTGAAACTCAAGAAGCGTCTTTCCCATGAGCCCACTCTAACATCAAAATTAAGTAACAAATGAAAACACTACTGCCATCAAGAAAAATAACGCATAATCACAATGGTTAGCTAGCATATCAGTTTCGATCAAAAGGCTCAACATATGAATTTAAAATCTACCGAAGCATCTATACACTTCAAGTTGAGAATAGTAGAACCCTTTTTCTGGGCAGTCTCCAAGTTCCTGGATGCACCTGAGCTGATAGACGCAGATATCTCAGCATCCTGCAGAATCGGAGTCTTTATTTCAGTAAAGCTAAAATACTTGCATCACCCAGTACATCAATCGCCAAAAAGTTCACAAGTAGAAGTTCGTAATTGACAAAAGATGAAGCACAAACATTACTGTACACAAAGCAATCTTCAACTCGGCCTTCATTTTACATTCGAATTTCAATCCAAGTAGATAAGAAATTCAAAAAAAAAAATCATGGAATTGGAACCTTTTCCATGTCTAAAAGTGGGGCCGTGATGGAAACGAATTGCTCCAGAGTGATTGGAGCTGATTTCTTCTTCGTTTTGCTTCCCTCCATCGCCGTTGCTGCTGTTCTGATCGTTGAGATAAAATGAGCGATTGAATCAACGATGAATTCCTATTGGAATTAATGATACTAATACAATCGGCTGACTATCTTCTTCCTTCAATAATCTTTTGCTTACAAGCTTATTTATTTATATACCTATACATTATGGGACATGTTTGGCTAGGGACTAAAGGGGAGAGAATGAAAGAAAAAGAAAAAGGAAAGCAAGGGAAATGATAAACGTAGAAAAATAAGAATAAATTAATAATTTTTATTGTGTCAAATAGTATAAATGTATCTGTTTCCTTTCCTTTCCTTCTCATCTCATTGCTTTTTACCACATCGAACATGACATGTATCTAAACCTTTCACTTTAAAATTTTATTTATGAAAAATATATATCGAGAGAGAATCACATTTCTTGAATCATCATGAAGACATTCTTAACATGACCGTTTGAAATACAAAAGAAAGTATAGTCATGGGACAATAAGACTTGGCAAGCAAACAAGCTACATGATTGTTAGTCTTCCTCCCAGCACAAAGAATCAAATCTTGAATGTCATTTACAATATTTCTCATCTCATGAGCATTTAAAAAAAGAATACCATTGATTATGTCGAATATAATTTTTGAATCAGATTTTATCATGATATAAAATATAATTTCATAAATTTCAAACAATTGTTAACGCTGTGAAAATATCATCTTTTAGGATTTTGAGTGAATCATGGCTACCGTAGTTGCCTTGAAATCATGGATTTGACAAAAAGAATGAAGTTGGTAAATAAAAAAAAATATTACAATAATTTAGGTATACAAATTTGTCTCTTTGGCCTTTTCACACACGATATAGCATTCAAAAATGTCAATTTCTTTTGACTAGATATTATTCCCAGAAGGGACTTGATTTTGGTCTTAGTTGCTCTAATGTCCAATTTTTATAGTCGATTTGTTCATGAGTTAACCTAAAAGTAATTTGAGTTAACTCGAACAACTTTAATGTATTAATAAGTCTAAAAACTATTTTATTCACCTATACAAAACTATATATATACATTTAATTATTTAATTGTCTTTAAATATATTGTACAAAAACAAGTAATCATGTTGATTTATTCAAATAAAAAATAAAAAAATACATTGAATTAAAAAAACAAAAATATAATCCAACTTGACTCGAAAATATATAAGTTTTAGGAGTTCTTATATTAGTAATTTATTTAAAAAAAAAATTGTTGGTATGTTAGTTGCCTTCTATTATCTATTTATTGTATATTTGAATATAAAAATAAATTTTAATTATATATATATATATATATATATATATTTTTTTTTTTTTTTTAAGAATTTATTTGAAATCCAATGATTTCATGCCCTAGCCACAGAAGAGAAAGAAAGAAATAAGATTCTAAGAGGGAAAACCCCAAAAAGGAGCTTTGCAAGAAGTATACTTGAATGAAGTAACTGCTACAATGTATTCAGTAAGTACTATCCACCCATTAGTTTTTCAGGGTAACAGCAGAGTTTCTAACTTTGCAAGTGTATGAGGGGCCTAAGAGCAAAAATTTCTATTGCATTTCTTGATTATTCTAACTATAAAAAGGAAAAAGAAAAAAAAAACACTCTGTGGTTTTTCACATTTGGTAAAAAAATCAAATCATGAATTGCAAAAGAGGGTTTCCAGGCAGTAGTATCAAAGAGGATGATGCCATCTACTCGGGTGGTCGTGTACTCGAGGAACGCCCGGAAACAAAAAATAAGCTGCCACCTTGCCATCTTCTGCAATGCCACAATGAATGCAGCGACCAATTTTGAGTTATGAGTATGTATAGGACTGTTTTTTCAGTTGTTTTTTATTAGACAATCTTGGGATAGCCCGAACTCCTTTTTCGTTCGAGCGCGCCGCCTCCAAGGATCGTTATGCAACTTGTAGTGTAAAACCTACTCGAAACAACAACAATGACAAGCCAAATAATGTTAACTGCACACGTTTCAAGCACTGGCATGAATACACATTTTTAAACAGTAACCAAACATGAATAAAATTTAGACTAAATTATATATTTAGTCTCTATGGTCCGGAGAAAATTAGAATTTAGTCCCTAAAGTTTAAAAATCTAGACTTTAGATCCTATGGCGATTTTTTAAAAATCTAATCTAAAATCTAGATTTTTTAATTTAGTCCCTATGATATTCGTAAACCGTAAACGAATTAAGTACGTAGATGTGATGTGTGAGTTATGTGTTTTTTGTCCAATCAATTACGTATGAGTTATTTCACACTCTCGTCACTAAATACAAAAATAACTAACTTATACGTATTTTATTTACCAATAATTACGAACGGACTATTTTTTAGACTTTATCAAACCCTGGGACTAAATTATAATTTTTCTAGCAATAGGGACTAAATTGTAGATTTCTCAAAACCATAGGGACTAATGTCTAGATTTTTAAACCATATCGACTAAACTAACTTTCTTCAAACCATAGGAATTAAATTTATAATTTAAACCTACAATTTAAAAGCCTAAGAAATAAGGTCATAAGAGTTAATACTCTGCCAAAAACTGGATAAGACATGAGCAAATCTCAGACTTCAGCAACTTAAGCTATTGACAAGCTTCTTCCATCAAAATTCAGGTCTCATCATATACAGTACTCATTATGAAATTTTACTTTTCAATTATTTTTCTATCAGTGAGAGATTGGAAGAAAGATTTGACATATAGTTTAATCAGAAGATATCAGATCGGAAATAAGATGTGGGATAACTTCCCTTCTCTTTTATCATTTATCAGAAGAAAAATAATGATTTACCTGTAAAACTGTAGCAATAGCATCATCATCAATTAATTGAGAAGATTCATCCGCCCAATCCTCTTGCAATCCGTAAATGGCTTTCTGCCTCTGAGCTTCCAGCATAACAGCTTCACGGTACATGAATCTCGGCCAGATTTTTCGTACGTTCGACAGTTTGAATTCAATTTCTGATTCGTTAAATCCCTGTAAAACCAAGATCCGTAAACAAAATTATTCGACATTCCTTTGGTGTAAGTTTCAACTCCGTTCGCAAGTTATAAGCATAACATTACCCTAAGAATGTTGATTAAATTTGGAATATCATCTTCTCCTATTCTAACAGCAAAACTCTCATAGTTGAGAACATTCTCATATGGAAGGAAAATTCCATCCTGCAAAATAGTGAAAAGGAAAATAATCATGATAGAAACATGGTTGTTCACATCTGAAGAGAGGAAAAAGAATTGATGGAAGAAAGTTAAAGATAAAGAAAAAGACGCAAAGTCAAGCACATGCCAAAGATAATAACTTGATAAAAGAGGGGACCGTCGCGACTCGTGAACATAACTCAACTGATTAAAGATTATATGCTCAACTAATAGGTCATAGATTCGAATTTTTTAATGTTTCTCTGCTTGTTTTTTAGAACATAAAAACTTGGAATGAGAGCAAGAAAGCGCAGTTAACCTGAATGATGACAGGAATGCATCCCTGCAAAATACTGTCTTCCATACGACCACTCCAACCATCACCGGGCATAACACCGCAGAAAATAGAACTTGCTAAATCTTCATGATAATTTTCAGAGCGTAATGGGGTGACAAGAACATCATCTGCATGTTGTTTCCCAAGTTTTCCTTCCTTGTTTGGGCTCGATCCAAACTCTTCTGCTACTTTTTGTCTAATACCCATACTATACCTGGATACAACCAAGCCATTCATTAGGAAATCTAGGAAAATTTGAAACTATCTAATTCTTGACGGCTGAATGCATAAAGAACTCCTCCTAACAATGAATTGAAAAGCTTGAAACATTGCCCCTATTTTACATAAAAGCAGCAAAAATGATAAATTTAACTAGTTTCCTTATTAGTACTTAAATGGATAACCTTTTTTTTTTATATATATATATATATATATATAGTAGTTCAAATATCACAATTTTGAAGAAACAGTTATATATCTTGGAAATAACAGTTATATATCTTACGTGGACTCTGGTCTTCCCCTTTCATAAGCAGGCCCGAGATTTCCGTTGAAGAAGAATAATGTCTTCCGCTGTTCACGTGGTCTGCAGATTATTGTTTTAAGATTTTAAACTAAATCAACAAATCAGGAGAGAAGACTTGGAGATGTTTTAGAAGAACAGTGAACTGCTGTACCTAGCCCAAAGTTTTTTGCTCATTTTACTCCCATCAGGACGTTTCCATGCAGGAACCACGAGATCTTTCTCGGGGTCAAAGCAAGGGTGATTTCCTCTTCTACTAGAAGGTATATTATCCCAAGTATCACCCCAATAAGCTGTGGTTGAATGGTTATGCTTAGAGTTTGTGTTACCCCAGTGAACCAACATCATGCTGTTCCATATCTCCTTGGGGGCATAGCAAGCACCTTCATCCCATGAAAAGAACTGTCTTCCGACGTAAAAGTTAATATATTAGTAAAATACGATTAGAGAAGAATGATACTGCAAACATGAGGCAATTTCCCATAAGAATGCAAGGATCATCAAGAAAGGATTACTGCTCATGCTTAACAAAAACGTACCCATATATGATCTCGTCCGGATGAGCGATTCCAGTAAGGATACTGCTTAACAATGTGATCATGTGCTCTCTTGTAGAAATCCAGTGTTAGGTAACTCCTCAAGCCCATGTGGTCCTGAAAAGCACATTCAATTTGGGCCTCAAAACTGTCAACTCAACCAATTATCATAACAAAAAGAGTAGTTTGTTCACTCGTGATTCGTGACTTTATTTGCGTGATATCCAGAACAGTATTTAATTTAATTTCTGTTGCATTTCTTTTTACCACATAAACATTTAAGTTTGTTCACTCGTGATTCGTGACTTTATTTGGCACTAATCAAAGACATTTCAGTAGCAACTCTAACATTCTCGCTTTGTATCAAAATCCACCCACAAGTTGGGGTAGCTCAAGGCCATCTAGTATTCTATTTCATGGTTTTATATGGAAAGAAACCTAAGAACAATGGGAGAACAAAGACCCACAAATTCCATGTAGTAGTTTCATTTTTTTGAGACAGTAAAATGAAGCATCATAAAGAAGGAAAAATCAGATCGACATAGACATCAACAAAGTAATATGCTAACAGATCTGCGGTAAATTTTTGTTCGGGTGTACCTTCAAACTTAAGTGAGGAGCATCATCAGCCCGAGTTATGATACATGAATCAAGAACTGGGACAAAGAAAAAATCTGCTTCTTCACCATTCAATGTTCTATGTGGACTAGCTAAGATACTTTCAAAGAAAGCCATCTACAAGGAGATAAGTTAATTTCTCAATATTAATCAGAAATGAAATAATATAAAAGAGTTGAACACGAGCTACGAATCTAATGGCATATTAAAGCACCACTTGGCACAAAAACTTCTAGCTTAAGATTTATTTAATAAGTCATACATACCTCAGCACCATACAAATCATCTGTCCATACTGTTGCATTCCTCTCATCGTAGATTCTGTTAACACACTCGAACTTCCAATGGCGCCCCTGCAATACCAAATCCATGTTGTGTATGAAGTTTGCTTAATGAATGTGACTAAAAATGGAAAATTTATCTTCATACCGACCTCAAGTAGAAGACTGTTGAAATCCGGGGGCAAATCATAGATATATATCAATGGCCTTCTTTTGTTTACGGTTGCTTTGAGATTAAAATCTTTTTCAGTAATATGCAGACGATCCGGTACATCAATTTGAGCTGGTAGTAGCCATTGAGGCCATTCTCTCACTGATGTTTGAATGGATGGAATGCTGCAATCAACTCCAAACCAGCCCTCATAACACTGTCGTAAATTACAAATTTAGCTTCAGAACGAATCGTAGATTATCCACCGAAAAATAGAATAGTGATAAAACACCAATGAACTCCCTCTAGCAAATTAGGAGGAATTTGTTACAATTCCTCTTTAACAAAAAATGTACTCAAGTTTCCATGAAAATAATCCCATTAAGTTACAATGAAACAACATCTGGATTAACTAATGTCCTGAGCATATTCAAGAGAGTTATGAATGGAGAACATTTTTCATAAAAAAAAATGGTATCTTATTCATTTATTTCGATGATGCCTTGTGCTTGGAGAAGTACAAAAAAGAGTATTTATAACATTAGAAAGATTGCAGTTTAACAACGATCTTTTTTAATGGCTTTGTTGTGATGACACGGGTTAAAATTTCATTTTGGTCTCTATACTCAAGTTTGTTCCATTTTAGTCCTTGTTTTTTAAAAATATAACATTAAATAAAATAAATTTGAAGCTAGTTTTAGTAGAAATTGGTTAAAAAAGAATTATTATTTTAATAAAAGAAAGGACAAAATGTGAACATATTTCCAAAATTTACAGAGGAAAATCTAATAGATTTATTTTTTTAAGAAAAAAATAGCAAAAAATATATTATAAGAATCGATTTTAAACTTTATTGAGTACTAAGAAAATTTGTGAGAATAGACCTACTACCTTGGAACAAAGTTAAATAGTCATATTTGATAGGATCATTAAGCTAAAAGAGTTTGGAGTTATTAAATGCAAGAGTTGGGTAGTCCTACAACTTCTACCTAAACTTATAGATCGATTTCCATTAAGGGTCGGGTTCGGATGTTATACAATGCCACAATGTTTCATATATTTATAACTTGTTTCTCCCTGTTCCTCATCTAGCATAGAATTGGCAATAAAAGAGAAAAGATAAGAGAGGAAAATAGGGAAAGTAAAAAGGAAAAAGAGAAAATAATAAATAAAAAAATACCTGACAAAACCCACCCCTGCAATGCCCATGTCCAGAACATTGATTAATACAAAAGCAAGATACCGGTATTTCACAGAATCGCCCCGTCGTACAGTCATACTTGCAGTCACATTCCTCTTTAATCTTCACCTTTGAATCATATCCTTCAGCTGGGTCTACATTGCACCATCCTTGTTTGCTTCCATTTGTGGTGAATATGTTATCCAAATCAGCTTTTGCCCAATCAGTAACTTTAGGAGCATTGGGATCAGAGGATGACCTAAAACAGATATCTTGACATAATCAAATCAATCCAAAAAAAAAAATCCAAGAGAAGATACATTTCAGGAGAAGATGGATTAGTTACTTCATTTTAAAACCGCATCCCTCAGCCGTTGGACGATTTGGATATTTTGTGCCTTCTCCACAAAAACACATTGCTCTTGTTGTGTCACAATAAGCAGAGCAAATTGAGACAATCCAGGGCCCATATGGTTCCTCTTCTGAACCAGGTTTGTTGCATTCTAACTTCACTTTCTCAGAACATCCTTTACCTATTGCAACATCAGTTGTTATAAGATTAATATAAAAAAGTTCAACAATGTCAACCTCAAGATATAATAGACATAGAGCTGACTCTTTCAATGTTATGAGCATATAAATATATATATATATATATATATATATATATATGTGTGTGTGTGTGTGTGTGTGTGTGTGTGTGTATCCTTCTTTCACAAAGTTACAAGTGGAGGTAGGACTTTAATCCTCAATACAAACCTTAAACCAATTAGATTTGAGCCACTGTGAGTGAGAAAGTGCATAACCACTAGTTGGTCATGTATTGGTTTTGTTGGTTGATATAATTAAATTTACCCCAACCAATCAGCATAAGCTTTTGGGTTGATTGAAGATTTAACATAAATCAACATGATATAAGAGGGAGGTCCTGAGTTCGAATTTCTGTCAAGTCGTTTTTTCTCCATTTAAAATTAAATTCTACTTGTAAGGCATTTCTAAAACTTTTAAACCCACAAGTGAGGGAGAGCGTTGATTGATATAATTAAATTTACCCCCCCCATAAGCTTAAACTTTTGGATTGATTGGAGACTTAACATAATTCAACAGGTTTGTACTAAGAAGACGAGCAAATAAGGTATAGCTTATCAAATCAGAATAATGACTAGTTTTCTCACTTTTTCTATAGCTACAAATGAGGAATCAAATTACAGATGGAAATTCAATCAAAGAGAGACATAATTCCATCAAACATAAGCATAGACCAAAGTTGTCTTGTTTTTCTTAAAGAAAAAACTCAATGTGTCAACATTCTGATACTGAACATAAGAAAGAAAACCTCAAAGATTTGATTCTCACTCTTTTCAGTTTTCAGAAAAATAAAATGATGAATTATCCACCAAATAGATAAACAAGAAATCTATAACTAACCACTATAGCCATGAAAGCACCGACATTGTCCAAATTCATGGTTACAAACACCTTGCCCACTACAATCATTTTTGCAACTACTCCCACCTAATGACTGCCAGAAAAAGATTTAGTTAGTAATAAAAGAGATCAATGTCACCCAACAGAAGTCAAACTACTGACAAATTTTTCCATTAAAATCTATAAAAAATAAACTTAGTTATTTGGAAAGAAAGCAAATACCATTTGACATTACTTGACACCTAGTTTAAGAGTTAAATAAAGAATATCAAACCAAACGCGAAATGAAAAGCATGTCAGACAAAACCAACTCGTAAGCAAGAGAGATGAATCATAGAGATAACTTTCTCATCTTCTCATTACCTCAACAATCTGGAGTTCCTTAGCATTGGCATCACAACCCGAAAGCCACTGGCCGATATGAGACTTCCATGGTGCACCATGATAAAGAACTGCACGATGAGAATCAGGAGGAAACCGATGATTCAAATCAATGACTGGACGACCTGGACTTTCTTTGGCATGATTGTTATCGTAATCAGAATAGGGCGCAGTAGACGAGTTAATGACGAAACCCGAGTTCGGAAGTCGCCTTACGTTATCCAAAGAAGGCACCAAAGGGAAGAAGAACAAATGAACCAATGTAACCAATGCAATTATAGAAGCAATTGAAGCTCCAATAGACCACGAGACATTCCAACTCAGACCAATCGCCATGGTTTCAGTCTCCAAACAATGTCTGTAGAATTTACGTCAAAAATCAAAACAGCCCTTCCACCATCATTCAAGTTCCCAAGAACCTAAAAAGAAAACAACAAAAATCAATCAAAACATGAATTAAATCAAGAAACCCAAACACAAATTCCAAGAACTTCAAAAGACCATCATCTTTCCACCAAGAAAGCATCAAAATCTAACATTCTACCATGAAAGAAACCCCTAACGAGCCATAAAAACCAGTACCCAACAAATGAAATGCATATACAAAATCAGTCCCCAAATATTTCCACTAACCCACAAGAATTCTTCACAAAATGATCAAAGTGAGTTGACAGAAAAGAATCATTGATATCAGAAATCGAAAATGGAAGAGGGTTGGTATAGAAACAAAGAACAAGTACCTAAGCAGAGGGTTGGTATAGAAACAAAGAAGACGCCAAGCTAGAATCATTCAACGCCAATTATGAGCAGAGGAATGAATTCCATTGAGAGAGACTTGCAATTAAATAGCATTGCGCGATTCTGGGTTTCGATGGCAAAATCAGTTATAAAAATTAAAAATTTTAAAAAAATAAATAAATTATTAAATAATAATGAGCGAATAAATAATACAAAAGAGAGAAACCGCCAAAGTACATCGCTGAGGACTAAAGTTTGAATAAGCATTAGATAACTGCTCTTACAGAATTAATATTATTTTTTATTGGAATCTTCCGTGTTTGCCCAAAAAAAAAAAAAAAAAACTCTAATGAAATTACATTTCTAGTAAAATTTTGATTTTTTTTTTCCAAAAATTAAACCGATCTATATAAAATGATCAAAATGCATCTACTTAAATATAGTTTTCATCGCATATAATTTTTATCGCATTCAAATCGATAGATTTTAATAAGTAATTTAACGATAATTTTTAAATTGTTGATAATTTTGAATGAATTTGTAAAATTGAAATTTTTGAAAAATTGCTATTTGCATAATTTATTTTAAAAATTTTAAAAATATATGAATTTAATTGATTCTCCAATGAGTGCGTAAGCCCGTTGGGCAGTTATGTTTGTCTTTTGTGCAGGAATGAGTTTTCAATTATATTCTAATATTGCTGAATCTTTCTTGTTGAGGTTTCTAATATTAATATTCAACCTTACATGTTATCAAAAGTCAAATCAACTCTTTAATTATAATTTTCTTAAAATTTATACAAAATTAATGTAATCCACACTTTATATTTTAAAATGTCAAAAGGTTGGAATTGTTTACTTTTTATATGGTTGAAACAAAATTTGATTTTTTTTTTTTTTAGAATACCTACTTTGATGTTTGGATTGAGATTTTAACAGTATTTATAATTATTATTTAGAACGAGAATTTATTTTGAGTGAATACTTAAAATTAAGTATTTAGAATGAAAATTTATTTTAAGTATTTTGAAGTCATGATTACATTAAAAAAATTTGTTTGTATGTAGTTGGTAAGAGTATTTAAAATAAAGATTTATTTTGAGTATTTAAAAATAATGATTACTGTCTATCGTTTTTTAAGAATATTTAGTAAATATTAGTTTAAAATATCTTCCAAAAATCTCATAACAAACATCTCTTACAGTTAAATTTGATTAAAACAATTTTATAAGTTTAAGAATATGGTCGTGATTTCAAAAAAAAAAAAAAAAAAAAAATTGCGTTGACTAATTTACAATTTTAAGATTTATTAATGAGTTAAAAAAGTTATATCAATTATATAAATCTACATGCATTATTTCTCCCATCCGAAAAGCTAGGGTAAGAAACTCAATTAATGAATAGGCTTTTACATTTATTTTTGTTTTATTTTTTTAGTTTATTTATTTTGTAAAGTATATTTTGGAAATGATGGCATCATTTTCTTTTAAATGACACATACAAAGTTTAATATTAAATTTTATGATCCTAAGGGAAATTCTTTATTTTAGTTGGTGGTGTACTTCCATTAAATTTGGAAAAAATGTTATGACTAACAACATTCCTATGTACTATAAATTAAAAAGGAAAAGTTTTCGACCTTTTTCTCTCCCCATCTCCAAACAAATACTTCATATTTTCAAATCATTCTATTTTGCTTGACTTCCTCGTCTCTCTCTCCAAAATCCAAATATTTCTTTCAGCCCTTGTTATTTACCAGCCCACTAAATGATCACTAAGCACACAGAAACATAAACAAGGTGAAAAGTACATCTTCAACTTGGATAAAACGTACATAAAGTAGAGAAAAATAGAATAACTTATCAGCCACAACAGAAAAATCATTTAAAAAGAAACATAATGTAACCAATCTAATAATCTTGCTTTTCCCATTCTAGCTATGTGGATTGGGCAACTAGGATGGGATTGGGATGGTCCAACTGTGTAGTATCACATACAAACATATTCACAACCAAAGGAAAAATTGAGCAAAATTTCTATAAAACTACATTGGTTACTCGAATATGATCCATTTATAGAAATAAATCAATCTCAGATGTCTATAAACTTCTACTTAGCCCCAGTATTTGCTATGAATATACAGAACAAATACTGCAATCATGCTCATTTCTTTTGCTCTCTCCAAGTTTGAGGTGGGGCAGGGCGGATTTGTAAAGAATGTTTTTGTGGGGGCTCTCGAAAGCGCTCGTGCTTATTCTTCATATGGTATCAATCTCTAAATACTGATGGCCACCAACCACACTGCATAAGAATCTAGTTCTAGTTGCACTTAAATGGCACAGGAAAATACTTTTGATGCAGTGAAAAGAACTAGAGATGAAAGTGAATAGTGAGGGGAAGCATAACATAACAGTCAATTAGCAATAGAATACTCACTTGGTGGGAAGGCTATCTAGGATGCAACAGTTCTTGCTCAATTGACTCAAATTCTTTAAGGTTGGTAACTACATTTTGAACTTTTCTTGATAAATGGTCTGTATGCTCTTCAACAATTTTCATAAATGCTGCAAGCTGTTCTTGGTATGTCGAACATAACCGTTTCTTGTTGCGCAGCTCTATAGTGAGTTCCTGTATTTGTTTATCCTTTTCGTCCTATAAGGAAAAACTCAAAATAAATGATTTTAAAAATAGGTCAATCACCCACAGGAAATGCTGTGAGCATACAAATTATCCTTAAAACACCTGTAATTAGGGGGGTTTTTTTTTCTTACTTTAATCTTAAAAATGCCAGGAAATCCTGAACCTCTTGTAAGTTCACGAGTTTCCTGAATTAGTGATAGACATGAAATAGTAAAATATTTGTAACTAAAATATGCTAGGTAGAATGATTCTAGCTGATTCAGTGGTGAAAGTACAACATATTTTCTAATTGCATCCATGGATCAAACAAACATATGTCAACCTGAAACAGTGTGGGACATTACATTTGAGACCATAATAGGTGGACATCATAATTGAAACCGCCAACCCATTTTTTTTACCACTGGAAATCGGAGCTTCACCCCACTATACCCAAGGGCATCCACGCCTGTCCCAAAACCCAGATCTGGAAGACAATAAGGGATTTTACCATTAAATTCACTCATGAGTTTTGAACATGGAACCTCCTGGGAGACCCCAAAAAGGCCGCCCTTCACCCCTTGGGGGCGGAAAGCATCAAAACATGTTAAAATATACAAAAAATCAGTCTATTTCAATTACACTTGCAGCAAAAAGGCTAGAAAACATAATGGACGAGGTGTTGGAAGGAATCAGTTGGTGGCCGAAAGGGGAACATACCCCAGATGTTCTATTTAGCATGAAGAAATTTCATTGTTCTTAACAGCTGAGAGTTGAATCCTCGTAATTTTATCAGGTAAGCCCTCTCTAATAGGTTTTAGCACGTGGGAAAGACTTTGAGTGATAGCTCTATATACATCTTGCCATGCGTGGATAGTTATCCGACAAGGTGGTACTTGGCAGTAAGGTTACTGCACTCCAAATGCCTGGAACAAAAGATGATACACGTAGTGTAGGATATTTCTAATTAGCAAACAAGTTTGCAGAGTAAGGATGCCAGGCTCAAGAAGATTTTCCTCATTGTAATCTGTTACACAATCTGTCCATGATATAGAAGCAAGAGAGGCACATTTTGTAAAGATATTCGTAACAAAATTAGCCCGTACAAGTTTCCAAGTAATTTACCTATATAACATAAGCAGCCTAGCCAAAAAGTGGATTTACTTTTATCGTCCATAACTGACAACTTAACTTGTTCAGGTTGGTTTTATTACTGATATAATGTATTCATTTTAGTTGGTCAAAGGGACAGGTTTCTTCATAATAAAACTGAATGAAAATCATGGTTACACCATACTCTCTAGTTAAAGAGATAGCAGTGGCATGCGCCTCCAATAAACTATGTGAAAAATAGTTCAACGAGCAGCTAAAAGTGAAACTTTGTGTAACGAAGTGACAGTAAACATCTAGCAATACAGAAAACGAGAAAATTGTGGTTTAAATCTGTTCAATGACAAATTTCGTTTTGGATAAACTTCACAAATCCATCTCCATTTTCCTACTTTTATCAATCCATCAATTCTACTAGGACTAATTTAAATATTATGCATAGTCAAGAATCCTTAATACTAAAAAAAATTGCCCACGTTGCTCCAGTAGCTCAACAGTATTATTGTACATCCAAGGAGCAAAGACCATGAGGTCACGGATTCGAATCCCCGCCCTCAATCTCAAAAAAAGAAAAATTGCCCAAGTGTTGAAACCCCAAGTCTTCCTGCCTCTGGCTAAAATTTCTGTTTATATACATGTTTTTTTAAAAAAAAGAAAGAAAATTCATGCCCATGGAAGAGAAAATTAACACCCAGTTTTATCTCCAATGCATTAAGACATCTCTCATTATGGTGATCCTGATAACCCAACAAAATTGTTTTAATTTCAATTCTAAAACGTCACTTACATCAAATGGGCTTAATTCCTATTTAAGCCAACAGAATAAACTCTCATATAAGCCAGAGACAATAAAACACATCACTTACAAGGCACAAACACAATTTCTCTATCTTTTCTAGATAAGAAACAATACTTTCATTGTGATTAAAAAAAGAGAAGAAAGAATAGGCATTCCAGATTGTACAAGACACAAGGAAGGTATAAAGCAACCCCAACAAAACACTGTGTAAGCTCAAACGCAACTGCACAGAGGCACACAAAAATGCAAAGAATAGAAAAGTAGATGAAACTACAAGCTTCTTCCAAAATGCGAGGTAACAACTGTTGTTAAGGTACATGATCTATAGTCTTAGAGATGAGTCCCCATTAAGTAGCTTTTGGGGGTGTGGAAGCAAATATATTTTCACTCTCACCTCCCTACACAATATAATTAATTTTATCGAGCTAGCCATTAAATAAGCCTCCTTGTTTTAATAAATCCAGGGTTTAATGAATCAAAATATGCTTACAGCAGCTTCCGATTATGACCACTATGCACATTTTAGAGTATTGCCTTTTAGGCCTCATCAGAAAGCAAACTAACAATGAATATAGTCTAGTTAAGAATAAAAAGAAAGAAATTAACAATTGTAATATATGAATATGATGTTTTATTGAAGTTAAAAATGGGGGAAGAGAAACACGCACCATGGTCTGCCGAGCTTCACGAGGAGAAACCACAAGAGGATGATTATGTTCCTTTACAAATTTTGTTATCACCCATTTCTCAGACTTATCATACTTGACATGAATCATCGCCTTACAGCCTTCTCGTGTGCTTGGCCGTGGCTTCCGAACTGCCCCAAATTTACCTCGGATACTGACGCAATATCCTTCTTTGTTGCATCCAAATCTTCGGGCGAGTATCCTCCCATCTTTTTCAGAACGACGACAGGACATCACACGCATAACAAATCCCACTTGACGAGCATACTTATCATAGAAAATCTTTGCAGCATCTTCAGTTTCAAATTCCATGCCCTCATAAGGCTCAAGAATAATATCTCCATCACATTCAATTAATTCTGTTCCCGCTGGACTCTCAAATGATCCTCCCTCTACCCCTTCTTCTCTCACATCTGTGTCCACTGTCAGAAGACATCTTTCACTATTACCTCTCAAATCCATCTGAAAGTTATCAATTTCTAGAAAAATTAACTACATAACTCAAGAAACAAGTAGAAAAAGAAATATAGATGATCGCACATTGATATCTAAAACCATAGACTGAATTAGCAAATCAACAGTGGAAGGGAAACAAAGGACAACAGATACAAAATGGTCCTTGATTGAGACTTGGGGTTTTCAAAGCATGCTTACTTGAATGTCTCAGATTCGAGCCCTAGCTTAATTTTAAAATCTCTTATTGTCTCTCGAGTCCGGACCTTAGGACGGAAAGAGGTGTCCCGAGTGTAATGGAGCGAAAATCCAATTTTCCAATATTGAAAAACAGATAGAAAACATTAAAAAAAAACCATTCGCAAAATTGGACCATCCAAACAGAAAATGGAGGCACACCCTAGAACTGAAAACCACAAAACAACCCAAATTGAAAAATAGTTCAGCAATTACTTTATTTCAACTCTTTAAATCCAATTTCACTCAATGTCAAGTACACAGAAATAACAATTCAATTTCCATCAAACAGTGAAACCCAGAATAATAATACAGTTTACAAACGTATTCAGTTCAATCCTCTGATCAAAACATCAGTCTGCAACCCAGAAGATTAGCGGAGCAGGCAAAAAAGTAAAACAGCGATTAGAACAAGTGGAAGAAACAATACCCTGATCGGAGGTTGAAGAATTGATAGGGCAGAAGCAAGAAAGAAGACGAGTGGCGGCGTCTGCTCTGAGAAAGAAGCTTCCCGAGAGAGTGAAGATGGAGGAAAATGGGTGTGCAAGAAAGTGAGGAAGGGAGATAAGAAGCGGAAAACAGAAATGAGTGTGTGGGTTGTTGCTCTAATGGGATGGGATTTTGGGCTTAGATCCAGAATTTAGGTGGTCCAAATCAAGAAATTTCCTTCTTTTTCTTTTGAAAAATTTTGTTAAGAAAACTTCATTTTTTTTTTTTTTTTTTTTTTTTATAGATTGAATATGACTTTGGTTCAAGACTTGAGCTTTGAGGTTGTGTTCTCTTAAGATTTCAGATTCAAAATCTGTGACATTAATTTGTAGTATTCATTTCATTAATATTTAAGTATAAAAGAACTTCACGTTACACACTTTCTCTCCTATAAAGTAGCACCAAACTTTCATATAAGGAGAAACTCTACAATGGGCATCACCTAAATTGCGCACTTATAAAGACACAACAAATAATAAAATAAATGTTATGGTGATGTATTTAACAATTCATTCAAATTCCGTATAATTGTTTTTTTTGAAACATATATCATTTCAGATAATAATTTTAATGTCAATAACATTATTGAGAAAGATTTATCGATCTTTATGATGTGGGAGATAAAATATTTATAAGAATTATGTGACATAATTTAATGTCACAATTATTTTTTTAATATATATTAAAAAAGAAATTTGTAACATCAAATATTGTTGGTTGACCATGTCTCATTAATTGTATAATCATTTGGAAGAAGTTTTTTTTGGGTTAAAATTGTAAATGTAGCTATTGAGAAAGGAAATTGATCATGATTGGACAAAATTCAAGTTCATAAAGTAAATTATTTTGTCGCGATTCAGATTTATATATACAGCATATCAATTTAATTTCTTAGACATTTTTCGAAGTTCATCAAGTAAATTATTACTTCTTTGAGTTTATGCAATTGAGCTTGAAACTGTTTTGAAAAGAAGCATTTAAGCTAGAGTTTCAAGCTCTCAATTTTCAATTCAATAGTCACGAATCTGTGAGCAGACCATAAGATTGTTAAACTCGAATGCACAAATCAGGAGAAGAAATAAAGTTCAACAATCCAGAAAATGCCATGGAAGAGCTTCTGTAAGTACTCTCATGTCAAACATATATTCCTTTCTTCTCCATTCACATTCTCCCGCCAAATATCTCTTTCTCCATCACCCAACTTGAAAACTCTGTGTTCCAATGGCCAATTGAAGGAAGCATTGCTTCAAATGGCCATTTTAGGCACTGAAATCAAGTTCGAAGGTTACGATGCGATCTTGAACGAGTGTGTTAGCCAAAGGGCCATTAGAGAAGGCCAAAGAGTTCATGCTCACATGATTAAAACCTGTTACTTGCCTCCTGTTTACCTCAGAACCAGGCTGATTGTGTTGTACAATAAGTGCGAGTGTTTGGGTGATGCACGGAAAGTGTTCGATGAAATGCTCCTGAGGAATGTGGTCTCTTGGACGGCGATGATTTCGGCTTATACGCAGAGAGGGTTTGCTTTTCAAGCTTTGAATCTGTTTGTGGAAATGTTGCGATCAGGTACTCTTTGTTTGTCTTCTTCTATTTGTGTTTGCTGGGTTTGTGAGATGGATTTCTGAGACATGTATAATCTGGTTTCCTATTAATAGAGTTCGCGTAGTTGTTATATATATGTGTGTGTATATATGTTTTGAACCATGACTTCTCTTACTGCACTTTCATGTTGTGTGTGATAGATATTATCTGTTTCTCCAAGGCCCACAAAAGGATTGGACTCTCTGTTGAGACACCGATTGCCTAACTAGGGGTCTCACACTCTCTTCTTGAATTTTAATGACTACGAAGACTGTTGCTGCTGAAAAACAATTGTTATAGGAATATTAGTTGGATGAATATTGAGTTTTAAGCGGCTTACTAGTCATTAGACTAAAATAGTGAGTTGCTATTGACTGAGATTAGTTGAGATCCATATGAGCTCGCTTAGACAATCGTAGATATTAAATGGAAACAAATAAAGTGAGTTATAAGAACATCATGGTTGGCATGGTGGTTAAATAGGGTATTGGAGATCTAAGAGTTAATGAGATCAATTCATAATAGCCACTAATCTCTTACGGAGTTTCTTGATCTCCAAATATTGTAGGATGGGGCAGTATTATGGAGAATAGTTGAGTTACACGTAAACTGATTTGAACAATCTGCATAAAAAAAGGTTATAGGAAGTTAAAGAGTTACGGTTCTTTCATAAGTTTGTGGTAGAGTCAAGGCTAGTGGTTCTCGAAATGCTTTGAGTATTTTAATTGACTTCCTTATATCGATATTATTCTCTGTAAATTTCCTTTTCGATATTTGGCTTCTATCCTGAAAATGAATTTCACGCATCACAATAACGTGTCATAAATACTATTTGCTTTATGGGAAGGAAAATGAAATCATTAAACCATTATAGTTGATCTCGTGGTTAATGAAGTCAATATGAATAATAAAGGACCTAAAGGACTTGCGTTCAAAATGTGGTGGCTATTTACGCATTTCTTTACCAAATATCGTAGGATGAAGTAGTTATTTTCTGAGAATACACAAATTGACCCAAATACTTATGAATATGAAAAAAAAAAAAAAAAAAAAAAAACTTAACGTCATTCTTGGATGAAATGATTAGAATCCCATACTGATTAATTGATCTTGTTCTTTTAAATTACATTTAATGTGCTAATGATAAAAATGTCACTGTTGCAGATTCAGAACCAAATGAGTTCACTTTTGCTGCTATACTTACTTCTTGCATAGGTAGTTTGGGATTGGAAATTGGTAGGCAAATTCATTCCATTGCCATCAAAAGGAATTATGAATCTCAGATGTTCGTCGGAAGTTCACTCCTTGATATGTACGCAAAATCTGGTAGAATTTATGAAGCTCATGAAGTTTTCCAATGTCTACCCGAACGAGATGTTGTTGCGTGTACTGCTATCATCTCTGGCTATGCCCAAATGGGTCTTGACGAAGAAGCATTGAAGTTATTCCGTCAGTTGCAAGGTGAAGGAATGCATTCAAATTATGTAACTTATGCTAGTGTTTTAACTGCTTTATCTGGACTTGCTGCGCTAAATCATGGCAAGCAAGTTCACAACCACGTCCTTAGGTCTGGACAGTCTTTGTATGTGGTTCTACTGAATTCTCTAATCGACATGTACTCAAAATGTGGGAATGTCTGCTATGCAAGGAGGATATTCGATACCATGCCCGAGAGAACTTGTGTATCATGGAATGCGATGCTTGTCGGGTATAGTAAACATGGAATGGGAAGAGAGGTGCTTAAACTTTTTAAGTTGATGAGAGAAGAAAATAAAGTCAAACCTGACAGTATCACGTATTTGGCTGTTTTATCTGGCTGCAGCCATGGTCAACTGGAAGATAGGGGGCTTGAAATTTTTTATAACATGGCAAATGGAAAGGATGGAATTGAACCAGATATTGGGCATTATGGTTGCGTCGTTGATTTACTTGGGCGTGTTGGCAGAGTAGAAGAGGCTTTCGATTTTATAAAAAAGATGCCTTTTCTGCCAACTGCTGCTATTTGGGGATCGCTGTTAGGTTCATGTCGAGTCCACTCGAATGTCGACATTGGCATAATAGTTGGTCAGAAGCTTATTGAAATAGAGCCTGAAAATGCTGGGAACTATGTTATTCTCTCAAATTTGTATGCTTCTGCAGGAAAATGGGAAGAAGTAAGCAATATTAGGGACCTGATGCAAGAGAGTGCGGTGATCAAGGAACCGGGTCGCAGTTGGATGGAGCTCGATCAGATTGTCCATACTTTCCATGCAAGTGATCGCACTCATCCAAGACGAGAGGAGGTGTTGAGAAAGGTGAAAGAACTATCCATTAAATTCAAGGAAGATGGCTATGTTCCCGACTTGAGCTGCGTCTTGTACGATGTGGATGAAGAACAGAAAGAGAAGGTACTTCTAGGCCACAGTGAAAAGCTAGCTATGGCATTTGGGTTGATTGCTACTCCAGAAGGAGCAACAATCCGCGTCATAAAAAACCTCCGAGTTTGCGTCGATTGCCATAGCTTTGCCAAATTTGTGTCGAAGCTTTATGCAAGAACGGTAATCCTAAGGGACAAAAACCGGTTTCATAATATAGTTGGGGGAGTATGCTCTTGTGGAGACTACTGGTAAGCTTTGAAAGTTATAAATGGTAATGAGTTCTCAAATCTTTGCTACCACTAAAGTGCAAGTATGCCGCAGTCTAAAAGATAGGATTCAATGGTGCCGTAAAGGCTTGTCCCGTTCATGTTATTGATTGAAAAAGTTGTAGAGGTTATAATATATTCTTACTAAAGATTCGGAGAGGACTGCATATATATTATGAGATAAAGGGCACAGCGAAAGAAAGATGGATCCATTTCAATTCACCTATCTTGAACTGATGTAGCCTCGATTCAGAGAAAGCAAAGAACAGTTCAAGATCGGTATTTAATTCTTAGTTTGGAATATTGTGTTGCGGAGAGAGACAAAAACTGAAAATCTTGTGATGCATCAGAGTCTCAACATTCCGATTTTTCTGAGGCTATTGAGTTCGGTATCGGAAATAGCTGCTGCAATATCAAGGACATTAACGTCTCTGGTTCGCTTGAAGCTCGAAAAAACTTGAGTATTTTCTGGTGAAATAATCTCAAAATAGCTTGAAATCAAGGCGTTTACCTTGAGGAAATGGATACTAGAAGATGGACAGAACTTGATGGTAACTATAGAGCCTGTTTTTTAGGTATGTTGCATAACAACTCATAGATATGGATAACCATTTTATTTATAAAAATTAAGCTTATAAATAATTCTACTTCTATCTAGAATTGATTTTTTTTTTTTAGCGATCATGAACTGACCTAGTGATAAAATAACGACACTGAAAATCATAAGATTTTGAGATGGAATGAGTTTAATTTAAAATGGGGTTAGAGAAGTCTGGGAGAAAGAGTTGCAGTGAACACACGTGATAAGTTATTATTCTTTTTGTTTTTTCATAATGTAAATCTATAATTATGTATATATATAGTAACTTAAATTCTAACCTAAGGTCTATGGGTCTTACCATCTATCAACTATATACTTAAAAAATTATAAATTTTTGCAAAAAAAAAAAAAAGAAAAAAGAAAAAAAGGACACTCTCCCGCAATGAATATATACAAGGAGGGTGTTTGTTTGCGGTAGTTAACGAATTATTACAAACGAGTTTTTATAACTCATATTTGAACAACAACATTCATACTTATTATTGTAATTCCTTAAAATAATTACTTATTTCTAATCATTAATTCTTACATATTTAAAATTACCATTAATTTCTATCCATTCAAAAAAAGTTTTAGATAAATAACTTTCATGCAACTTCACTACAAAACAACTACATCTAAATGAGATATTATGTTAATACTAATTTTTAATCATTGAAAATAACTTATCATCTTAATCGCTCAAAATTCTCACTCATACAATTGCACATTCAAACATCCCTATTTGATTCGGAGAGCGGAAGTTTGAACCTTCGTGGTTCATTATGTTCATATATATAAAAGAGGTTTATATACAAATTTGAAATTGAGGTCCCTTTAGTTATGATTCTCAAATTTATAGACATTTTCGTAGATACAAATTTATAATTTTGAACAATATAGTGCATACTACTGTCAAAAAAAAAATATATATATATATATATATATGTATATATATATGTATATATATATATGTATAGTATACACAATGTATATATATTATAATGAATAACCCAATAACTAAAAAAAAATGCAGGTTCAAATATTATTTCTCCAATATTTCTGGAAAAAATATACTTTAAAATGTTGTTGAAAGACGAACTACGAAACGCAACTGGGTTTAGAATTTGGCTTTAAGATAATTTCCATGCAATCCATGAATCCACGTTTCATGGTTTGGGGCCTGTTTTTTTTATTGGCAAGTGTTTGTGTATTTATAAAGACAAATATGTGGTTGGATTGAGATTTGTAAGAATATTTATAATTTGTATTTATTACGATGACTTATTTTGATTATTTAAAAATTATGATTGCAATCTAAAATTTGTTTTGGTATAATTTTTAAAGTATTTAAAAATAATATTTATAATGAGTATTTATTTTGAATATTTAAAAGCAATCAAAAGATTGTTTGGATGTAGCTTTTAAAAATATTTATAATGAAAATTTATTTTGAATATTTAGAGGTAATGATTACAATCAAAGACTTGTTGGAATTGAGTTTTTAAGAATATTTAAAATTAGTATTTATAATAAATATTTATTTTGAGTATTTAAAAGTAATGACTACGGTCGAAGATTGATTTGAAAAGTAGTTTTTGTAAGAAAATTTAATAAATACTAATTGAAAATCAGGTAACAAACAACACATGTAATCTTTTGATGGTAAATCAAACTAGTACAAATTAATTATTAGATAAACGATAATCATTAATTAAAATCATAATTTTTTGATTCAACCATAACCACAAAGCATAATGATTGGAGAGGAGAAATTATATCTTGATCAAATGTCAATAGTTTGATTTCATAACCCTAAGTTCCCTACATCATCATACATTACAATATTAAATTGAAAACTCTAATCCTTCATAATTTTGTTTTTGATTAATTTTTTTAATCAAATTGAAATTAAACAAAAGTTATGTCTTGGAATCTCTCCCACAATTAGATATATTTCTCCATGACGTTGGATTCTAGATTCTAATGGAGCGAGAATCTTTGATTAGACGAAAAATGTAATCGAAATTCATAAACAAAAGTTTATAGCTAATTAGACGAAGATGAGAGCACCCAAAGAATTGGTGGCATGTTAGTTTTTATTGTTTGGTGGTAATCCAGTTTAACACCACGATTATGAATTCGATTATGAAAATAAGTATTTGACTCTAATTTATTCGAGAGAGATAGTGTGCTATATATAGAGTTTATTGTCATCTCTCCCAATTTATATTAAAAAAATAAAATAAAACAGACACGGGTACAAGTTAAAAAAGAGAAATACTATAGGGGGTGTTTGTTTGTAAAATTGTGGAGTGTTTAGAAATGAGAAGTTATTTTGAGTGATTATAAAAAAGAAATTATAATAATAGCTCGTTTGTATAAAGATTTTAAATAGCGGTTATAAAATATCGTTTATAAAATATCCATAAACACTCAAAACAAACATCCGTTATACTAATATAACATAAGTTAAAATCATCAATTTTTATATATGATTTTAATGTATATTTATATATTTATGTTGTAAATTATTGTCAAGCACATACTGACAACTCTACTCTCAACAGTAATCGTGATTGAAATGAACGGTTGAGATGAAATATACAATTGTTTGGAGCTAAGGCCGCTCGTAGAAGATCATCTCGCGGGAAACGAGCAAAACCTGGCGGGAAAAAGGAAAAAAAAAGGGGTTAAATCAGCAAACCCAGAAACTTTCGGCGAACTGAGAAAACAAAATTCGATCGATCGATCGATCCAACCAATTATCTTCTTCATCGGATCATACACTTCTCAAGCTTCTGCGACTCTCGTTCTTCTCTTGAGCTTCTCCACCAATTTGTATGGCGAAGAAGAAGAAATCTAGGGTTCCGATGGAAGAAGAAGAGGAGGAAGAGCGAGTTGAGTCTCCGAGTCAGTCTTCCGCCAACCAGAACAGCCTCTACGAGGTACGGTCTCCGTGTATGTGTTTCTTTTATATCATTTAGGAATTCCGATGTCTCTATATCTGTCGATTGATTGACCATTTTATCTCGACATTCTGTTGCCCTAAATGTGGAGCGGAGCTTCGTTATGTACGGGTTGGGTTTTTGTACTATCGTGATGGATTTCTTGTCTTATGACGTGTAGCTCTTACTTGTTGGTGTTTAATCCCTAATTTCTATAGGGAGGAAATGGTTTACAATGCTCAAATTTATAGTGTCTCTTTGATTTTGGTGGGAAATGTTTTTTTTTTGAGACAGGTGCTGAGTTAATCTGGTTTATTGATAGCGTCTGATTGATATGAAAAGGGAAGTCGGTGGCTCGCCAGAGCAAGGGTTTGGAGGAAAAAAGGACTTTAATCAACATTTATTTGTCGTAAGAAATTAATCTGCTTTTGCGACCTTAGAAAATTAGAGAAATAGTGTGAGAGAGAAGGAGAGAGATTATACCCTTAGAGAAATACCTTGTGCTCGTGAGTTAATCACTAGTTCTTTCTTTCTGGGAGAATGAAGTTTCTTCAGCTGGCTTCCTATATCAGTGAAATTGGAGAGAATCCTAGATTTTTTTTTTTCAAGTTGGAGAGAATCCTGGATTTCTTTCAGCCATAATGTGTGTGCGCGTTTTTTTGACACAGTTTAGGCATAATGTGCTAAAAGCATTTTTTTGATGTGAAATAAGACGAACTCATGACATGTTAATCATTTGGTACACATTGATGTCGACGTCGTTGAGCTATTGCTTTTGTTATGTGTGGATTCAAACTATTTCTTACACAATTTTAGATTGTTTCCTTTAAATTTTTTTTTACCTGATACTTGTTTGAACCCTGGGATTTCGACCACTAACTTTGCCTATAATAATGAGTTACAATTGTTTTATTATTCCGATTGTAGCCTTCTAAGAGCAAAGAAATTAACTCACTTTAGTATAGTTGGCCACTTGTCCTTCACTTCGTAAATAACCACATAACAATGCAAGTAGGTTCTTGGAGTGGAGAGCACAGCTTCTCAGCAGGAAATTAAGAAGGCATACTATAAGTTGGCGCTGCGCCTGCATCCTGATAAAAACCCTGGAGATGAGGTGAGTGCTAATTTTACTTGTGTAAATTTCAGTTCAGTTCAGTTTAGTGGATAATTTAATTTTTGTCTATTTCGCAATCTGCTTCTGTTAGAAGTTATCTATAGTTGTTTGTCTTACTTTTTTCTCATCAGGAAGCAAAGGAGAAATTTCAGCAGTTGCAAAAGGTTATGTCCATTCTTGGGGACGAGGAGAAGCGTGCAGTTTATGATCAAACAGGCTGTATTGATGATGCTGTAAGTATTCACTGAAATTATACTTTGTGTTGTGGATTTGAATGTGGTACATTGATGTATGAGCTTGCTAGTTTCTACATACATGTGCATGCATCATATCGGTTCATTTTCAAGACACTTTCATACATACAATTGCATTCAGCTTGTTCGGGTGCTATTAGCACTAGTATAGAAAGAATTGCATAATCTTCAACGATGTTGTGAAAAGAAATGTGAACGATTTTCTTTAGTAAATCAGTAACATTTGAAGGTGACTATCGAATTTCTTTCTGGATCTTTTCACATCAGGACCTCGCTGGGGAAGTTGTTCAGAATCTTCATGAGTTTTTCAGAACCATGTACAAAAAGGTTTCACTCTCACCATATAGAAAAATCAATACCCTCATAATATCATTGAAATTAGTTGACTATAACGATATATGGTTAATTGTAGGTCACTGAAGCTGACATAGAAGAATTTGAAGCAAATTACAGAGGATCTGAATCAGAGAAGAAAGACTTGATTGATTTGTTTAAGAAATTCAAGGGTAATATGAACAGGTAATTAGAGTGCCTTAACTGTTCTGTTTTTCTGTAACTGGCCAAGTTCCATTTTTAACTTTCATTTGCCACAGGCTGTTCTGTTCAATGCTTTGTTCGGATCCCATGCTTGATTCACACCGGTTCAAGGATATTATTGATGAGGCTATAACTGCTGGTGAGCATTCATCTTGATTTTATGTTTATAGCTAGCCAGGCAAACAAATTACCTAGCTCCCTTTCTTGTTCATCTAATTGCTCTCTTCTTCAAAGTCAGTATTAAATTTAAGGTTCGGTTATGTCACCTAACTTTCTTTTGTACTGATGCTCCTCTTCTAAGGTTGCTGCTGCTACCTCATTCTGTGTTTAGAAGGAATTTACTTTCTAGGATTTTTTTTTTGTTAAAGGTTGTTTAGATTTTGGGTTTGATGAGATGAAGAGGAGGAAGAAGAGGAAATGAAGTTTTTTGAGGATATGAATTATTTGTTTGGGGATTTGTGTTTTAGAGAGAATGTCGGAAAAACTTCTTTTGATATTTGTGTCTAGGAGAGAAAGATGTTTATTTTGAATTATATTTGATATAAAGTTTGATTTGAGGTTTGATGAGATGTTGGAGAGAAGTAGAGGAGGAATTGAGAGAGGTTGTGATGTATTGAAAATAAACAAGGAGTTCAACTTCTCCTCCGCTCCTCTTCCTCACCTCAAAATCTGAACACCCCTATTATGCATTTCTTTGCTCGCGTTGACCTGATGATGCTAATGTTTATCCTTTCTTCCTTGCGTTAGGGGAACTGAAAGTAACCAAGGCCTACGGGAAATGGGCTCGGAAAATATCAGAAACAAAGCCACCCACCAGTCCTTTGAGGAAGAGGGTGAAGTAAGTTTTCCCTGCATCTGCATGTTTATACAACTGCTTCCACTTCAATTTACATACAGGCCAAATCAGGTCTAGTACCAAAGCTTATCAAGTCTTTGGATTTGTTAACAGATCTAATAAAGAGTCAGAAACAGATTTGTATGCCATAATATCTCAGAGACGGAACGAGAGGAAAGAACGTTTTGATTCCATGTTCTCATCTATGGTATCTAGATATGGGGGAGGGGATTCCTCAGAACCAACCGAGGAAGAATTCGAGGCTGCTCAGAAGAAATTAGAGAGCCGAAAGTCCTCTAAAAAATCCAAGAGAAAGTAATGTTTTCATCTTTGCTTCATCAATTTGTTTGATACTGTACAAACGTTGTAACGCTGCTCTACTGAATGACTTGTGAAATGCTAAAACAATGGCTGGCTTTGCAGGATGATATTTAAATTTTAGTTCAATGATTTTACGTGTTTGATGCCCACTGTAGATTGAATACATTCATGCTAAAAACTCCTTATTTCACCTTTAGATAAATCTATAATGGTTATCTTTTGATCCAACTATATGTTATAATCAATTCATCTAACAGTATATGACTTGACTTTTTCTTTCTTTTTTTTGGTAATCTAAGAGCTAATTTTATTATATGTATTATTTATTATTATCAACTGTATTTTCATATTTTTTGTCCATGCAAATTTCAAATTAGCATGTGGGCTCTTGTATCTGATCTAAGGCTCAAATCTTGAAGGCAAGAAATTTAACAACTAAATTCTCTGGTGAGTTTAAACTATCTTTTTGAGTTTAGAAATGATTTTTAAATGGTGGAGATAATTTCCAAATAAATGCTGGTGTGACAAATCATAAATACAGTATAAAGAAAATTTTTCCATACTAGTAATATATATTTCTTGAAAGTGGAATTATTGAGTGATTATTTTAAATGATTATTAATGAGAGATTATTTTGGTTATTAGTAGAGAAGTTAGAGTTAATAGTTCGTTAGGATAATGATTTTTGTAAAATAATCGATTGTAGATTGTTTAGATGTAATTAAAAATAAGTGATTATTTTGAAAAATTAAAAAATAGTGATTAGAAATGAATGACTATTTTGAGTAATTTGAAATAAATAATTATGAACGAGTGATTATTTTGAGTAATTACAATAGGTTGTTTGAATATGTTATAAAAATTCACTTTTAGTAGTTCATTGATACGATGAAACAAACACCAATGGAGTTGTGTGTCCTATCAAGCCATCCAAACCTATATGCTAGGTATCACGGCCTAGTCTTGTTTAGGGAACTTGCAATGCTTTCGAATGGTACTGCTCTAATTCCGCGAGCATCTCACCAAATGAAAGCGCAAAGCGGGTGGCACAATGGAGGCAACCTCTCTTACAAGTCTCGTGAAAAGGTTTTCGAAAAAGGGAGAGAATGGTTTGAAATACATTTTGTTTGAAAGAGTATGACAAATACAATAGAGACAACAACAAGCTTGCATTCATCATATAATAACTTAGTAGGAGGAAAACTTCAAGAGTCAGTACCCCTATAGTACATTCTGACACATTTTTGATGTGGCTGACTTGAATGTTAAAATGACGAGGAGTCATACGATTCCAAAACATACATGAATTTTACAATAACATGAAAGGTAAGTTCTAAACTAAGAAAGCATAGTCAAAAGGAGTCTAATGGTGCATGCGGTCACCTGCAACACGCATTGGACGAGCATGACCATTACACCAGGCACCATCACACTAAATCCAAATCAAATAAATGTTGCTTAGTTTTGTTCTATCCATAGCACCAATGAACTCATATTTTGTTATAATAGAACAAGATAATCCACTTACAAACGAAGAATGCAACTTTTATTGCAGAATAATCAAACTCTTGCACAGACCATTATGCAGCATCCTCCAAAATGAGATATGTCAAGCTTTTGCAGTGTAAATTACTCTACATACACATTTTTTCTTTTTTACAAAAAGAAAAAGAAAAACTTAGAATTCAAATAATTCACAAACCCTCATTCTTTTAAATAACCTGAATGAAAGTTAAAAAAAGAGATGTTATTCACAGTTGATGGTCTGAAATCCAAAGGATTGTTCCACTGTAATGATCCATCATAATCAGCCCATTTCATGTCAACATTTTCAAAGCTCAATCCTTCAATGTACTCCATTGTCATCCCTGACATCCCATGTTTAACAAACCCTTGGCATCCTGGTCTGTAGTCTGCCAAACCACCACCGTATTTTGTCCATCTTTTGTAACTCAGCTTCATGTTCGTGAGTTTCAGGTTACTCAGAACCCCGGATTTCGATCCCGATAAGAAAACACCGTTTTCGGAGGTCGCTGTGATGTTTATGAAGTTTATGTTCGAGATCGAACCTTCCTTCGAGCCTACATCTCTTGGGCAAGTCGTGACGTAAATTGGCTCGGCTCTTCCCCACCATGAAGGATCATAATATCTTGTAGTTATGTTCATGTTGGAGAATGTAATGTCATTTGCACTTCCTGCGGAAGAAAATATTGAAGATAGTTACATTATGTTTACGAAAAGCTTAATGACTGGAAATGAATCTCCCCCGTTTTTATATCCGTGAGTGTTAAAAGATAAGTTTATTCGCACTTCGACTATTTTTACAGGATAAACTGTCTCATCATACAACATTTAACTATCAAGGAAACATGACGGCTCTGATTCGAATTCAGGACCTCTGCTCTCTTACTATGTTGAATTATGTTAAATCACCAACCAACCTAAAAGTTTAAGCATATAGATACGGTAAATTTAATTAAATCAACTAACAAATCATATAAGAATTATTTTCAAAGTAAGTGAGCACTATAAATAGAACTATGGTTAGCTAGTTAGTATTACAGCTCTAAGAAGTGTTTCACTCCAAGTTTCAGTAAGTGTATCATCTGTTTGTATAGGAAAAGAGTAAATGAAATTAAGATTTATGAACTTGTATTTGGTTTATAAGTTGTTATGTATGGCTAGTATAAACATAGCTTTTTATAGTTCAACAACAAGAATACGTGCATTGGAGCTCTTTGCTCGATGTCCGGGGTCGCTCTGTTGTAAACCACAGTTTTGTTCCGTAGTGGCTTATTTCTAACACCCCTCTTACTAGATCAAACAAATAAAGCTCTATTGAACGAATAAACTTCTACCTCCCGAACAAGGGTCGGTCAATGGTTCGGGGAAAAGCCAATCTGATGTTCAAAAACGGGAAAATCGTGCGGAAATCTTCTTTTTTTTTTCAGAAAGTCGATGGGGACAGGTATTAAATTGTTCTTAGGTTGCCACTCTCTCTTGCTACGCTCCTTTAGTCGGTCAAAAAAGAAAGACATAAACCTCTAACTTTGTAATCAAGAATATATGTTTTAACTAGTTGAGTTACGGATGGAAGAATAAAAATAAGTTTCATTCGTCTAGATTCATGCAGCTTAAATAAATATAGTAGCACGCGAAAGTAACAAATCTGATAATTTAGGATAAGTTCTAACATAAACTTTATTTTGTAATCTAAATTTCACAAACCTAATCCATAAGTCAAATATTGTTAGGAAGTAACTACTAGTAAAGCTACTGCACATTCAATGGGTTCTGGCAAAAATGATCGTCTGGCTCAAAATCATTAGATATTAGTGAAGATATCTATACACAATTTCCTACCACTGTTATTTTGAACTCTCAAAGCTGTTATAAAAAGTGGCTCCAAAAAAAGAAAAATTCAAGACAAAGCATCACAACAAAGAATGAAAGCAAGAACTTACCTCCATCGCGCAGCTGGAACCCGATGCCTCGATGAGAATCAACAATGGTGATATTGTCGAAGAACAGTCGGGTAAAATTGAACCAACTGGCACTACCGAGCTTAATGGCAGAAGATTTAGTTCTTATCCAGCAGTTGGTGGCAGTTAAGTTGAAGACAGGGCCATTAGATGTCTTGGGACAGATTGCATCATCTCCGGTGTCAATTCTGCACCTTGTAATGAAGGTATTGTTGGAGTCTTCGATATCGATCCCGTCGTTGTTGGGCGTATTGAAATCTCCATAAATCGAGACGTCTTCAATGACCGTGTCCACACATCGAACAAGATGCAAGCTGCATAAACTTTCAGTTTGTTGGTTAGCTAATGCTCGTGAAAAATATATAACAAACAGCTGGGAGACAAAGAAGAGTGAAGAAGAAGCAAATGGAGAGAGGTGCAACTGTGAAGAGTTAAACAATATGGGACTATTTGTACGTAGTTTTTCAAACCAACTATTTACTAAAGAGTGGTTTGAAAAACTACAAACAAATTATAATGACAATGATTACTTCTAAATACTCAGAATAAATTATCATTCTAAATACTCTTAAAATCTACATCCAAACATGCCCACAGGTGAGATAGCCTACTGTTCAATTTGGGGATTAGATTATAAGGGCACAACGCTCAAAGTCCCAAAATGAAAGATGTTTGGAGGTAGAATTTGAGTGATTATAAATGCTGAGTTATTTTGAAAGACTAGGAATTTGAATTTTAGTAATAGCTCGTTTCGATGTAATTATTTGTAAAGTGGCCGCAGTTAATAACTTGTTTGAATAATGATTTTTCTAGAGTAATCGCAAAAAATAACTCATTTAAATATAGTTAGAAATAAGTGATTATTTTGAAGAATTAGACAAGAGTGATTAGTAATAAGTAATTAGAAACGAATAATTATTTTGGTGATTAAAAATGAATAATTATTTTGAGTGGTTACAATAAATCGTTTGGATATACTTGTTTGAGGAGGAATTATATTAGCTTCTAATAACATTAATTACACGAAACAAACACAACACATTTGTAAAAGTTTATATGGGAGTCGAGGTTACATACTTCAGGTTAATTCAATTATAATCATGCCGACTAGCTTTATTTACTCATGTTAGGCCACATTCAGAACCGAATCAATTCAATCAATTTGACAAAAAAGAGGAAAATATCGGATATAATTCGATTTTCTTCAATTTTTAGGCCAAATACAGAGGGCGCTATTGCTCTCAAATAAATTGAGAGTAAATACTGATTTTCAGGATCAAAATCGTAGGGTTGGTATTGAATTGGAATAACACCAAACAATGAAATTACTGCATCACCAATCGTTCCGATACTTATGTCATGAATTTTAACTTTCTTGAAAACTAAATAGTAGTTTTATTCCCGACATATAATAACCAAATTTATAAATTAGGATAAATTATAAATTTAGTCCAAAACTAGACTTTAATCTTTATAAGGTAGGAAAATACAAAATTTAATTTTTATGATTTCATAAGACAAAAAAATAATTCATGTTATTCGTAATTGTATGTAAATTAAATATGTATATATAATTTATGATGTATAGATAAAGCATTTTTTGTTCAAATAATTATTTATCCCAAACTCTTGTAATTAATTATATAAATAACCATTTGTAAACTATTTTTAAAATTTTATGAATTAAATTTTAATTTTTTAAACTGCAGGACTAAATTGTAATTTTTTTAGGTTTAGATCACATTCTAAATTTTTAAATCATTCCACCAAATTTATAATTGAACCTGTAATTTACTCTAAAAATAATAATAGATGGTGATATTATGTGATAGAGAAAGAGAATCGCACCACCAGTGAGCAGGCTGATTGAAGCTAACATTAGAAACCCTAATATTCATGGAGTCGATGAACCCAACCAGATCCGGCCTGCACTCATCGCCATAGCAAGCCCCAGTCTCGTTCCAGCTCACCATCACGTTCTTCCTCTCATCGAACTTCTCCACAAATTCCATCCCCTGCCCGTCCACCGCGCCTCCGCCGATGATTCCGACGTCGCTCGCGTTCTCCGCCACCACCGCGTACCACCTCGACGAATCCGCCGGATAGTCCTCCATCTTCGTCCCGGCAAGGACGGTGGCGCCGGGCTGGATGTCCAATACCACGCCGGATCGAAGCCAGATCGTCGCCGTCAGGTAGGTTCCCGACGGGAATACAACGAAGCAGCGGGCGGGCGAAGGGCAGCTGTTGATGGCGGATTGAATGGCGGCCGTGTCGTAGTGGATGCCGTCGCCGGTGGCTCCGAAGTCGGTGACGGAGAAGGAGGTTAATCGGCCGGGAAGTTTGATTGTGGAAATAGCGCAGTGTGAATGGATGATCAGAGTGAAGAGGATGAAGAAGAAGAAGAAGAAGAATTGACTGGCCATTGGATGTTGAATTATGTTCATCATATTCATCTTTGTGATGTTTTTAGAGAGCCATTTTTTTCATAGAAATAAATGCAATAATTATTGCATATGTTTTTATTTTATTGAGTTATTTGTTTCCATGGTTTGATAAGGAATAATAATTATATTTATTGCTTTCACTCAACAAAACTTTATATTTTCAGTTTCATTAATTTATCTCAATTCAAATTAGTTGATTGATGAAGTTCTTACTTCAATGAGTTCATGGTTGGTATGATTATTAACCTACAAATCAACCAAGTTATCCCCATTTCAAATGGTGTTTGAGTTAAAAAGAAAACCTAAACCCTATACAATTCGAGCATTCATCGATTCGAGTTAACTTATCAATTTGTTTAAAAATTTAATCCACAAAAAAAAAATGATGATCAATTAAGTCAACTAATTCGCTTATTTAAAAAAAAAAAAATATATATATATATATATATCTCGTATCAATTATGTAATTTTTGAATAAAAATTTTAAAAATTAATTTAAAAAATTGGTCACATTGAGTAATTTTTTAATTATAATATAATTTTTTAAAATATTTTAAATTATAATTAAATTTGCAATAAGCAATCATGAATTTAATTAATTATATAACTATATGTTAATTAAAAAGTAATTTAAAGTTACAAAATATTAATATTGCATAAAAAAAATTATATTAAAAAATGAGCGAACTGATCGATGTTGTATATTTTTCAAATCAACATTGATTGACATAAATTCAAATATCGTATGTCTGTCTTTATTTTAATCGATCAATTCAATTTTCGAGAAATGTATGAATATCGAGTAATCTCAGGGAGGAGATTCCATTCCTCCTACTCAAAATCGAGTTCTTACTAACAAAGTCCAAATAATCAAACAAACAAATAGACAAAGGGTCATCTAATAAAGAGGCCTTAGCTAAAATATCCGTCACACATTTACAATTCTGACAAAGAAATTAAAGGAAATGAATCAAAAGAAAAGGAGGTGTTTCCCACGATGGGACTGATAATCAAAAGATTACCTGTTCAAGACTCTAGCTTCAAATGTCGTGGAAGTAAAAAATATATATATAACTACTACATTGGATTTCGATATCATCCAGTTCTGTATCAGCATCTGAATATCTCAAAGGAAAATGACTATAAAGAGAGATTGAGAAGAACAAAAGTTTAGATGGAGTAGAACATGAGTCAATTAGCTATTGCAATCACAATCAATAGAATTATAATCTGGCAATCTCAGTATTAGCTTCAAGGCCTCCAAATTAGTATACATATAAAAATTTAGATATTAAGAATTGGAGGTACCAAATCTTGTTCCTCTTCGGTTCACAGCAATCCGGTTTCCAATGAAGTCGACTTCGAAAATTAGAGAGAACCTTGGGGATCCAGTTGAATGTGGAGGCTGATTCTCTACTTCTCTGCTAACTGCTATTACTATTATATAATTTGGTTATGTACACTAGTGTAGCTACAAGTTAAAATATAAATGCTGCGATCACAGCTCCATCTTCAATTGATTTGAGTGCAGAGATGCTGTTTCATAACAGCTATATCAAGTTAGTTTCAAATCTCAGATTTAGCCTGCACTCAGTAACACAAATAATATTGCTCTCAACCCCCGTAAACCGAGCATCAAAACAGATACGATTATGAGAGGTGGTTTGAGTTAGATTCTAGCATATTAGCATGACAAATGTTGCACAAAATCAAAGATTTAAGGGGTGTTTGGATTTGGAGGAGGGGCAAAGGAGAGGTTGAATTCTTTGTTTGTTTTTATTACATCACGATCTGTCCCCAACTCCTCAACCTCTCTTCAACATCTTTTCAACATCTCATCAAACTTCAGGTCAAACTTTTTTCCAAATTTCATCTAAAATAAGCATCTTCTCTCCTAAACACAAATCTAAAAAAAAAAAACTTTTCCAACCTCTTCCCTATAAAGCACCAACCACCAAACAAATATTTCATACCAAAATCACTCAATTTCCTCTTCTTTCTCCTCTTCCTCTCCTCTCATCTTATCAACCCCAAAATCCAAACGGGGGCAATTGGATTTGGAGGAGAGGAAGTGGAGAATGTAAACTTCATGTTTGTTTTTAATACATCACAACCTCTCCTCAATTCCTCCTCAATCTCTCCTCAACTTCACTCAACATCCAATCAAACTTCAAATCAAACTTTATATCAAATTTCTTCTAAAATAAACATCTTCTCTCCTAAACACAAACTTCAAAAAAAAAATTTCCACCTCTCCTCTTTGAAACATCAATTTCCAAACAAGTACTTCATATTCTCAAATTACTTCATTTCCTCTTCTTACTACATTTTCTCTCTTCTCCTCTCATCAACCTCAAAATCCAATCACCCCCGAAATGGGTTCACGATTTAGTTAAAAGCTAAAAAACAAAAGGGCTCTGGGAGTGAGAGTCCCATACCTGAATTTGCTGAAGAGTCGTAGCTTAAAAGAGAGTTTTCAGGAGGGCTGAAATTATGATGATTATTATGTTCATCCCTCGCCCAGGCTTGCTGGTTAACTGCGGCATCTAATTGCCATTGCGGTTGATATTGTTGTCTGCTTCCACTTAGAGGAATTTCTGGCCACATCAATGGTGTAACCATGGTTGGAAAGCTGTTTTCGAGTATAGGTTCATTCTGAAATTTCAGTTGACAACATGACATTAAAATTCAGTAGCTAGTTCAGAGAATTTTGAAAAAGCAAAAGCATGGAGGCTTACTTCTGCAGCCAATATGCTATCAATGTTGAAATCAACTCTGGGGTTAACTGCTGCTAGCCTCATTGACAAAAACTGAAACACAGCAGGTTCAACAGAGTTGGTTGATATAAAAAACAAATGGTTCAGGCATGCAGTTCAATAACTACTGAAAATTATGCATTTCAAGCTACTGTTCAGCTTAATAAGACAGATTTAACCATACTCCGTCGAATTTCCAAAACAAAAATGTTGTACTGATATCATAATAAAATATAAATTAGGGCTACAAGCAGAAGAGGAAAATCTTATCCTGCCTAAAGCCAACTTCTTTGAAATCTATGGAGTGTCGCTTCTTTTTTTTTTTTTTGTAAAAAAGAGTGAGGTAGAAAAGAGCGAAAAAGTTAATGGTAGTTTGAGTAACTAATTACTCATTTGAGAATTAATGTTAACAGTGAAAAAGAGTGAAGTGGAAAAGAGTGGAAGGGTTAATAGTAGTTTGAGTAGCTAACTACTCATTTGAAAATTGATGCTAACAATAGTTCGAGTAATTAACTACTTGTTTAGAGATTGTGTTAGTAGTGATTAAGTAATTAATTACTTGTTTGGGAATTCATGTTAGTAGTGGTTGAGTGATACGTTTGATGTGAAGTTTAATGGAAGGTTTGATACGTGGTTTCATGAGTGGTTTGTTGACTACCAGATAGAATACTTTTTGAGGAGCAGTCGTTTACCACTTTTCTTCTCCAAAACAAACAGTGTGAAATAAAAATCTGATAAAACGTGGGGAAGTTTTATTTTATTCCACAATACATAGTACATTTTAAAAATTGTCGTTGAAGCTACTAAAAAGCCATGCGGCTAGGGAAAGAAAAGCCATGTGATTGTCATGGGGTGTGACGCGACACTATGACACCCAAGAATCAGAACAAATGAGATAGGTAAGATCAGTATCAATAAGTAAAAAAGCACAAAAAATTGCTTTCCCAATCACCATTCTCGTGAAGCATAGATAATATTAGGCTTAGAGAATTTCAGATAACCCATTAAATTTATGTCCACTTAAAAACTGCTTCTTTTTTTTTTTTATATATCTGTTAGAGTCCGAGTCTACTTATGGGCAATGCAACAATTCTCATGGGACGTATTGTCTTACACTACAATATTAAATTCAAAGAAAATTATTCTGTAAGTAGTGGGGAGTGGGCATCATAGACTGAACTCGACAACTCTTTGATCAACAAGGTCCACTTTTGACCACTAGTTCAACTTGTAATGGTTACAACTACTCAATATTTTTTTATATCGAGTTATGACGTATAACTAGGATTCAAGTATGAGTAGTTTATATATCCATGAAAGTGATTCAATCACATTTCTCATTTCCACCCAACGAAATTCACAAAAGCTTAAATCATTTTAATTTCTCTCTGTATCTCAATATGTAAGTACACAGCTGACCTCAACTTGACGCTGCAACGATTGTACATGGTTTATGATTTCATCCAACACAAGGGCTGTACCTGAGATCTACACAAAGACACAAAGGGAGGAAGGAAAAAAAAAAAAAAATCAGTTTCTAACTTGCAGAGTGCTTAATTGCATTTGTCAGTGTTAATCAAAAACCAAGTGCTTAATTGCATTAGATGCTTCACTGGTCAAGAAAAAGAAGCATGGTGCCTCTATACTCATGATTTAATATCTTCTATTAGAACACCGGAGATTTAATTTCTTTTTCTTTCATTATGAAAAAGGTACTATTGAGATATGTAGCCATTTTATGATAGGCACAATCATAAAAGCAAGGAGACCAATAATTTGATTTGACAGCCATTCTGTAGCCAGACTAACTTGAGCTGTTTCAGCACTTCATAAAGTGAAATTCTTGGCATGATAATATCCACAAAAATGAAAGAGTCCAAAATCAACTTAAATAATGAATAGACTTTACAAAAGCAATAAAAACAAACAGTTGTGATGCCCAACACTATAATGAAAATAAATCTAAACATACAATCTCAATCATTCATGGTAAAGATATACGAGAACAGATTCTTGTAGAATATTAAAAGTTAAAATTTTCTAAAATTTACTGTCACACTGATACACAAACCTTATTCTAAAAACAATCACCTGTCCTCCATCGAATCTAACAACACGAACTATCAAGTAAACTGCCAATCTAAAGACTAAGATGGTTGTTTAATTACATGGTAATCTATGATCGAATCAAGCAGTCTCAATCCACTTAATTCAAAAGGTCTCGTAATTCTTCGATGCACTCCCTTCTTGATTTTCACAACACAATCTTTAAAAGCTAGAAGGGTGGATATTTTTCTAAGAGGGCATTTGGATTTGGGGTTGATGAGAGAAGAGGAGAGGAGAGGAGAGGAAGATGAGACTGAAGAGGAAGAGGAGGAAGAAGAGGAAATTGAGTGATTTGAGGATATGAAATATTTGTTTGGAGATTGGTGTTTCAAAGAGAAGAGGTTGGAAAGACTTTTTTTGGGATTTGTGTTTAGGAGAGAGGTGTTTGTATGAATAATTGTGGAGTGATTATTTTGAGTGATTAGAAATGATAGGTTATTTGAGTGGTTTTAAAGAAGAAATTGTAGTAATAGCTCGTTTGTATGAAGTGTTTAAAGAGTGATTTTAAATAGCTTGTTTTAATAGATGTTTATTTTATATAAAATTTGGTAAAATATTTGATTTGAGGTTGATGGGATGTTGAAGAGAAGTTGAGGAGAGGTTAAGGAGGAGTTGGGAAAAGTTGTGATATACTAAAAACAAACAAAAAATTCAACCCCTCCTCTTCCTCTTTTCTACCTCTCCTCCAAATCTAAACACCCCCTAAAGACTCACATTTTTCACATCCCTGAAGAGTAGTTAGGTGAAAGAAAAGTTGGGTATATATGCAAATACTCTGATAGAAATGCTTTTCTGTCATCCTATATTCGTCATACAATTTATTAATGATGGTGTGGGTGCCTAACTCAAAAACAGATGGAAAATACCATGGACCCTCAGAAGAGAACCAACAATCCAACAAGTAAATGGGACCCCTACTGATTGGACATACCCACTATAGATGTCCCCCGACTGCTTCAAAGGTAAAGTCCAGCTATCATTCCTTTGAAACTAAATTATCCAGCCAAGCGAATTGAAAATTGCTGAGATTTCAAGCAATATCTATGGTTGTAAAAAAGATATCGCCATGTCCAGTGATCAACTATGAGTAGAATAGAGGATAAAGTTGACTACAAATAACCATCTAACTCCATCTTCCCATTTCTTTAAGTTATCATCCATTCAAGTTTTCACCCCAAGTCTCCAAGCAAAAAGATGAGCCCACATAAGAAATTGTTTTTTCATTTAAGAATTTGGGATCTTGTGAGATGCAGAAGAAGGTAAGAGAGAAGAAAAAAAAAACTGAAATCAAGAGGAAGAAAATGGTAAATTATAAATTTGGTCCCCTGTAAGAGTTTATGTTATAATTTTAAAAACAAGAATTTAGTCCCTAAACTTACATAGAAAAAAAAAAAAATCTATATTGTTTATAATCTTTGACAAATTAAGTACGTGCATGTAACTATTTATGTGTAAATGATATGATACATTTGTCCAATCAGTTAATTAACTCACACGGTCAATATTGACACATACATAACTAACGTCTAGGTATATAACTTCCTTACTTTATAAACAACAAAACTACTTTTCAACTTTTTATCTAACGATAGGAACTAAGTTAGTTTGATAACTAAATTCTAATTTACAAATTTCATCTAATGATACAAACTAAATTTATAATTTACTCCAAAGAAAAAGACCCTTGGCTCAAAAGCAACCACTTTAGTGCAGAAAGGTGACAATGACAAAACCATTGTTAAAGCTCATAATCCAAAAACCATAATTCCACTTTTTGGCAGACAATTAGACAGAAATCATAATAAAACTCCACAGATCTCAATCAAAGAGAATTTAATTATGATAAAGACTGCATAACAACGAAGACGACTGACCTTATTGCATCCAGGGACCAGTTCTTGAAGTAGCTTCATCCGAGCATTAATTTTCTCTCTCCTTGCCTTTTGAAACCAAAAGGCAAAAGCAAAAGAAAAGAAAGTGTTAATCCAGAACAATTAACTGAAAATCAATAGTTAAATACAGATTAATTAACACAATTACTCGCTCTGCTAGGCTATGGCTGTCTGTTGCTTGACCACGACGAGCTCGAACATGAACGTACGGAAGCTTTTCAGCATCTTCGTTGCTCTCGTTCTTGATCTTCTTTGATGACCCTTTTTCCTGAATTGATTCAATGTTGCAATTAATTGAAAATTCAGACATAGGAATTGCTGAAGAACATCACAGAGAAACTCAAACCCTAGATTTCTTCTTCATGTTTCTTTCGAAATTATTGATTAAGGGTTACCTTCTTGTCGCGCTCCTTCCTCTTTACCGATCTCTGATTCGTGTTGTTCTTCACCGTCGGATCGGATACTAATGCCTGCTGCAAGTGATTAGGGTTCAAGTCGGTTTCAGTGGTGGGCTCGTTCTTCACTTTCTCCAAATTGATTCTCGAATTCAACGGCACTGCACTCGTCGTCTCCGGCGAATGTTCGATTAGGGCGGAGTTTATCGGGAAGGTCAAATTGCAATCGAAGGCATTGAAGTAAGGTTGCGGAACGTCTTTGACACGGCGGTGAACAGAATCATCAGCCACAACCGCCGCCGTTCCGCCGTTGTTGGAATCCGGCGAGTGGAGAAGCTCTAAAGCCTGCGTCGCCGGAAGTTCCAGAAGGGCAGTAAAGGAGCTAGCATTTTCAGGCGGAATCGTCATCAACCCTTGAATTTCTTCACAGAATTGAAGCGATTCAAGCCCAGTATCATCCGATTGACGCCCGATGAGACTGGATCCAGTCCCCAGCTTAATCTCCATCAACACAAACTCACCAAAATCACTTACAAATTTAGCAACAAAACTCCTCCCCAGAAAAAAAAAAACCCAAGTCCTCAAATGTGGGATTGCAGAGAGAATCGATCAATCGGAGGGGAATCGAAGAGAAAACAGAATCTGGGTGTGAAGGAAAAGAGGGGAATAAAAGGTGGTGATTCAATGGCGGATAATCTAGTTTGTCGTTGATGTTGTTTAATCGATCAGTGGATCATCTTAAGAGATTACTACTCGAGCCAACCATTTGAAGTAGTGCGAAAGCAACGTTGCTTCAGTAGTGGTACCGTTCAACTTGGACTGAATAATTATACGCAAAAACAGAGTATTCTTTTATATAAACATCACAGATAAACAAAGAAAGATTGAAAATGTTTTACTCTCTACAGTTCTTCTTCTGATGATGATGATGATGTACTCTTTCCTTTGGACCACCAGCACAAATTTTTGTCCCTTTTTTTTTCTTGTATTGTTTTTCTTTTTTCGAATGAGATTTTTGATGAATAATAATAATAAAAAAAGTCTAAAAACTCTTATGACAAAATAATAATAAATGAATACAAATTCTAAATATTTGCATCCGTTATTATTGTGTTTTGATATTTTAGTGTAAGAAAAATAGTGTAGTGTAAGAAAGTACATGTCAATATTGATTAGTATTCATATTTGTATTTGTTATTTTTTTCCTATATTTTCATAAATTACATTATTAACTTTTTCATTCATTTATTTTAATAATAATTAAAAAAAAACAAAGTATATTCAAATCATGACTTATTGAAGCGTAATATAATTCAACAATGAAATCAACGCACTGTTAACTCATTCGATAAAACAATAATTTAATACGTCAAATTAATGATTGAAATATTTTATTATGTATAAAATATTTTTAATTTTGTTATTTTTTTTATATAACTAATGAATTGGAACTTTATGAAGTGTACAATTCCAAAGAAAAAAAAAATATAATTAAGATAATTTTGGAATCGAAAATCTCAAATTATAACAAATGTATATAAGAAATATTTAGGTCATGTCTAGTCATATTGATCTAAATATTAATGCCATGTGACACATTATGAACCATAATCTAACACACAAAAAAAGAAAAAAAAAAAGAGAGAATAGAATGTGGTTATATTGTATTACTGTTATGTCGTGGACATCAATATTTAGATCATGTCTGACCTAAATATTTCTCTTTTTTTTTTTGTCTGATCAATCTGACTCAATCATTAGGGGTGTGTTTGTTTATCATAAAAAAACGTGAAGTGAAGGGAAGTAGGGAGAACCGGAAGGATTAATGGTTGTTGAATAATTGATTGGAAATTGATGTCAATAATAGTTGGGAAATTAATTTGATGAAGTGTTTGATGTAAAAACGTTAGGTTATTATGATTTTTTTTTTTTTTTTTTTTTTTTTTTTTTTTGTGAAATGAGAAGGGAAATTGCCAATTGTTATATAAAGAGATGAATTGTTTTATATGAAAGAATGTTTGAAAGAAATAGAATGTTTGAGAGATACTAATAGATGTTGATGCTCATGATATTATATTAGTCCATTGCTTAGATATGTCAATTTTTTATTCATAATTATGTTTGATTTTCTTTTTTTAGGGTTTATGTTTTTTTGTTTATTCACTCCAATCTTATTGTCTTATTATGGTGATTAAGAAAAATGTTATTAAAGAGATGACAGTGTAAAAATTCAATTTTTAATTGTAGAATTAGTGTATATGAGATTATTAATTAATGTTTTCACAAGAAAAAAAAAAGGTTGATTTGTTTTAAGTTAGTTTTTTTTTTTTAAGTACAAGTTAATTGGTTGAAATTGATGTCTTCAAGTTTTTTTTTTTTTTTTTTTTTTTTTAGTTCTAACGATGGGTCGGGAGATTTGAACCTGTCATCTTGTAGTTATCGTCACTCTGTTTTTGTTGGCAAATTAATAATTTTAAGTTGAATTTTAATTTATTGATATATTTGTTTACCAAAATTAACTCCATTCCTATGGTACGATGTATGGTTTTATAAATTAAATGTTGACCTTGTATTTTGCAAGACAAAAATGAAAGGTTAAATCTAGATCATAATCACACACACACACACACATATATATATATATATATACACACACTATTAGATTAAACAATATTTCGTCTTTTGAAATGGTCAGTGACACGTTAATTTTATTGTTTTGTAGTAATTCAGTTCAACAACGTACTATATGAAACGCTAGTTATGCAAAGAATAAAAACTTGTTATAAAAAAATGTCAACATGATTCACCAACTATGAATATCTAAAAATGTTAAAAGCATATGAAATTAGATTGAATATTTTTACAATAAAGAAATATTGACAGAGTTAGTAGCTATATATAATAATTTATAGAGGATATCTTACTAAAGTGATTTGTTTATTTGTAGCAGTGGTGTTATCATTATCAAATAATGAGAGAGAGGATTGAAATGTCTTGTTATAAATTTATAAATTTATAGTGTGGCTTAGAAAAAAAATAAATAAGAAAAAGACAATTTTACCCCTAAGTCAAATCATAAATCTACTAATATATCATTAGTATTATATAAAAAAAATGCTTGAGCAAATATACGATCAATATAAAAAAAGAGTAATTTATTTTAAAATATTATTATTAATATAGATATATAAAATATCAATCTTCTGAAATTCCATAAAAAAACAATTAAATAACATTTGAATTAAAATATGAGTAATTTATTAAAAGTAGGTACACAAAATATATTTTCAACATTGAAATTTTATTTTAATTAACGAATTAAGAATTTAATTTGTTTGTATTTTAAATTATTTTACAAAAATATTTTATAGGTAAATATGTCAAAATTAGTGCACTTTATTTATATATATATAGACGCACGCATAATTTTAGGGATTATTTTTATAATAATAAATTATTTAAATAGAATAAATATTTTAGTTCTGATTATTTTTATTTTTTTAACTGGATAATTTTCAAATTGTTCTACAATGTTCAATTATAAATTCATGTTGAAATTTATGAAAAATAAATTTGCATATAAAATAATATTCATTAACAAACCAAATATATTTTTATAATCGGACGAATAAAAAATATTAGATTATTGTTCACACGTGCTCGTTGATGTTTTCTAGTATATACATGTGTGTATATATTTTTTATAAAATATTATTTTGGTTTATTTTTTTTTTTTTGATTTTTGAATTTTTAAAATTTTAATTTTAGTCTTTGAATTTTGAATTGCTTTCCATGTTAGTTAACTTTTCGAATTTCAATTTTAGTCTCTAAATTTTTTTGGAGTGTGTTTGGTTTTGGTATCTAAATTTATAAATTCTTTTCTTAAGAAAAATATCATATTTCTTTATAAATACTAACTTTCAAGTAAATGAGAATCAATACTACAGCTAGCCTTCAGGTAAATGAGAATCAATACTAACTTTCAAGATTGATTCTGTAATCATAATGTTGAATTGGAATATCGCGAAACAATGAAACTAACGCATTACTAATACTGATATTTTCGTTAGTAATTTTGGTTGGTTTTATCATAATAAATTACATCGGTTTTTGTTAATCTATTTTGATTTTTAATTTTTTTTTTCATTGAATTCAATCTTTAATTTTACTTGAGTACTTATTTTCTTAAGAAAAAAAAACTTCAAATTTTACAACATATTGTCAATAAAAAAAAAAAAAAAAAAAAAAAAAAAAAATCAGTTAATTTCCAAATTGATATTGGATATTCAAATAGGTAGAAGCCTGGTTGTTCATGTTTAATTACCAAAATTAACCTTTAAACAACAAGAAGAAAGATTAACAGTACATGAAAAATTAGGGTTAGAGCACACAATAATAAGATAGAGATCAAGCTTACCTTTATGGGTCAATATCTTCTACAAGTGAGGACTTGCGAAGGGTAACCCCTTCACTTGCAAGAAACTCATGGTCTTCATTCCTTCCTTTTTCAATATTTATTATTATTATTATTATTGGGACAATTGTTTTGTATGATAATGTCCCCAATTTAATATTGTAGAGAATTTTCTCTTCTTTATTATTATTTTTTTTTTTTTGTAATTTTCGTTAAACTATACTAAAAGTGTTCATATTGCCTGTGGTGGGAAGAGAAGGGAATCTCTTCTCGTTGTTTGGTCCATTACATCAATTAATTAGGAGTGTTCATCAGTCCGACGATGTAAAAATTGACATCGAACCGATTCTATTAGTTTGATTGAAAATAAAACTGAACCGATCAATTAGTTGGCTAAGTCGGCCGGTTAAGTTGATTAAATCAGCTAATTTATTTTAATTACTTAAAAAAAAACATATATTTCATCATATAATTTTTTTTTTTTTTTTTTGAAGTTTTAAGAATTCATTTAAAAAAAATGGATATATCAAATACTTTTTTTAAATACATTTAAAATTAAGTTAAATCTTACAATAATTTTGATAATAAATGTAATTAATTAATAAATAATATTAATATTATATGAATAAATTTTTATTAACCGACTGACTTAACCAATCGAACCAATCAAAAAATTCGGTTAAATATTTTTTTGAATCGACAACCACCGACATATACTTGAAAATAGACCGATCGTCCGGACATATCCCTTGATCCTACAATATTTGGATGTGGTTATCTAAACCTTTTGCCTTAATTAATTAAGTTTGCAATTTATTAATAACACTCTCCTTTAATTGGATCCTAGTTAATTTTTGTCTTTTTTTTTCTTAAATGTTAAATTATAAATATCTTTTTGTTATTGGAAAAATAAATTCTAAGTACATCTATTGTGTCCTTGAATGTTTCTTTAAGTAGCTTTCAATTAATTCATTTCAATATATTTTATAATTATTATTTATTTTATTCTTAATGTATTAAATTTTAGCTAAATTATTATAATTTATTTTCTTACATCTATGAGTGATTATTAAGGTTATGCTTATCTTTGTCTCGACTAGTTTCAATAAAAAATATCGTTTAATGTTACATATTTAGTTGTTTATAAAATTCATAACTTCTAATAAAATTTAATAATTTTTTTATTAGTAAGTATATAAGTCAAACTTTGGTGTATTTCATAGATATAAGTGGTAACTATAAATTAAATTTTTTTTTTTTTTAAATTGATTTTTAAAACTTTCTTAACCATTTAACTAACTCCTTGAATGTAATCATTTTTAATAGAAAAATTACTTTTTTAATTTTAAGTTTTATGCTTAGCTTTAGAGTCTGTGACGCTAGTGTTGAACTGGAATAACATCAAACAATGAAACCATTACGTCACCAATCCTTTCGATTTCAACGTTTTTGTTATACTAAAGTGAATATTATTGAAATATCATAGTTCAAATTATTTATATGTTTGCTTTTTAACCACCAAAATGAAACGTCTAGCCTTTTCTCTTCTAAAAAACTGTATATTTCTATTTATTGCTATTCTTAACCTAAAATATTGAGTTTCTCATTGATTAATGCTCGAGGTTAAACATCACGAATAACTTCTCCATCTCCAATTATTATAACATATATATATAACCACAGTCAATATTCAGGTGTATATGACCTAAAAAACAATGACATATGTGACATCATATGAGTTACATTTTTTTTTACTAAACAATAAAAAAACAAAACAAATAAAATTAAGATGCGGGCAATAGACCTAATTATTTCTCTATAAAGAAAGTATTATTATATCAACATTTTAGTTTTTATATCGTAATAATACATAGTCTACTTAATTTTTCATGGTTACCAGAAAAGTAACAATAAAATTTTATATACTCTATTTTTTTACTTTTGAGATATTGATTATTAGAAATTATGATTTTTTTTTTTTAATGTTTGGAAAAAAAAAATGGAGGAAACAAAGAAATTAGTAATGTGGAATTGTTAAGGTTGAAAATTTTAGGCCCAAAAAATAAAATAAAATAAAAATGAGAGTGCAAACAAAGAGAAATATGACTCAATATTGATTGATTCTATTTTAGAATGGATTTGATATTGAGAGTGTTAGTTTGCCCAACTACCCCATGTTTTTTGTTTTTTCTTGTTGGACTTTAAATTTATTTCTTTTCTTTTCAATTTGTAAATGAACTTAAACTATAATCTCAAGACTATTAGAGGGATGATCTCGTTGTTAGTCTGTAATAGGACAATTGATGCGCTCGTCAAATTTTATCATTCTTATGAATTATCATATAATTTTTCTTAGGATTGTCTGGATTATCGAAGCTCGAACATTCTTTTAAGATAAGGTAGGAGTACCTTTTATCAACAGGTTGTCTATGTGGTGATCGATCGAGAAGTTGGTTTTCCTCTGATTTTGCTATTATTTTTTGAATTACATTTGAGCATACTTTGAATAATTTTTTTTTTAATGTATTTTCCATAAATGTCTCACAATTTATGATTAAATTAGATTTATATATTTTTTGAAATTAAATTAAATATTCATGGTCTAGACATATTTTTCAAATATTTAATATCGTTTTTATTAGTTTTAACCCATTAAAAATAATTTAAATCAATTAAAGATTGCAATACTATATATTGATCTAAGTTTTATATAAGGGTGGGTTTGGTGGACAGGGATGGGTTGGGAAGGGTTCACAACCCATTGTAGGGATGATTTCCCAGCCCAACACAGCCCAACCCGGCGCGTGGCCCCAATTTCTTTCTATTTTCATTTTTTTCTGTTTTTTTTTTTCAATCTGTTTTCTCTTTCTCCGAACCATGAACTCTGGAAATAAATAAAATATTGTTTACCAACTAGTCTATTTAGCTTATTTATTTATAAATTGTATATATTTATGGATTATTTTACTTCCCAACCCGGCGTTGTCTTTATTTTATTTTGTGTTTCCTTAATTTTTTTTTCCTTTTTTGTTGTGTTTAATTTTTTTTTTCTTTTCTATTTCCTTTTTCATTCAATTTTATTTTTATTATTTTTTTCTTTTCTCACTCTTAAATATTTAACT
>JBBMEG010000018.1:11401999-11419528 GCA_037832605.1 Cyclanthera cordifolia
TCTCATCCCTTCCTATCATCCAAACGCGCCCTAATATAATAATTTATAGAGAATATTAATATAAAAATTATGTCAATTGTATATATAAGATAAAATTAATTGATAGGAAATTTGAAAGGGATTTGAGATAGTGTGAGATGGGATGACATTATCAAATGAGCTGGAGCCATCATTTCAAGTGGCTCCCACCACACACAAAAAAAAAAATAAAATAAAAAACACTTCAATCAATTTCACTATTAATAAATATCAAAGGCACATTAAATATTACCAACCAAGTTTTCAATTTTCATCTCTTCTTTTAATTTTTTCAACTATATTATTTCCTGAAATTCAATGCTTTATTTTTATTTTTCCCCTTTTGTTTTTAATCTTTTAAGAAAATAAACATATTTATTACTTTATGATCAATCAATTTCCCCTTTTATTCAAATAAAACCATAAGCTGAATTTAAATAATGGGTTTGTAAAAGTTTGTCTTAACATTCATCCAATTTCATTGCTTCAATATTATTTCATATTCTTTTAATAATTTAATATTTATAATATTGCATTTTTACGAGGAGGATTTTACGGTTCTGCTTGAAGCACGTACAATACTCTAAATCTACTATAAAACTTACCTAAACTTTTTAAATATGAAATTACTTGTTCTATTAATTTAACTATTCATTGTTTTTTTTTTTAATTCAAATGAGGATTTTCTATTACAAGTATTTATAATCTCTCTGTCAAAAAGTAAATAAATAAATTGATACACGTCTATTTATAGAGTTTTCTAGAATCCAAAACGGTATTTTAATCATTATTGGCTACATGAGTTGTTTAAACATTATGACAGAAAACAATCATGTATCTATATCGAGCATACATAATTGTTGTATGAGAAATTACATCTCAAAGTTTGTAAAGCTTGGCAGGAGCTCATGAGCCAAAGGGAACATGGCTCAAGCGATAGAGGTCACATCCTATGATAAGGGAGTTCTTGGTGGGCCGGACTATGTTCGTCACTCGCCTAAGGTGGGTCGCATTGTGCCGTTCATTGGTATGCGGGTCAAACATTGGCTAAGGAGGTTCGAACATATTAATTTACTCGAATAAAATTTATATAATGGAATTGCATATCATGAGTGAATAAACCGAACTTTTTATCGCAAAATCTTTTATTATTCTATAAATGAACTCTTAAAAAAAAAAAACTAACTTAAGTTTAGTTAAAAAATTATTTATATATTTCTCTAAAATTAAGTTAAAAGACTATACCTCTTTTTTTTTCTTTTTTCTTTTTCTTTTTTAGAATAGATAATCACACTATGCTGGAGTGATCACACTAAAAAAATGAATACTACAAATTAATGTCAGATAAGTCTCGACCCTAGAATGTTGAAGGAAGGATACCTTCATAACTTTAACCATCAATCAACTGCGTCATCTCTTGAGACAAAAAACTATACATCTCTAGCACATATTAATTTGTAATCTAAAGCAAAGAACTATTAAATTGTACTATATTCAAATTATCATTAATATAGTAATAATTAGATAATATCATGAATGATATATTCTACAATCACATGACACCATTTTAGGCTCACTTGCTTGAGTCTGATCCAATTCTTTGAGATCATCAAATGCCCGCTTGGATGAGGTACTCGAAATTTTGGAACTAATAATCTGGAGCTCATATACCATATTAGAAACTAGAAAGTGTGGGCATCCGTCTCAAAACCAATTGGCTACGAGAGGTGAAGTCAACCTTATCTTATAAGTGCGTTGAAGAATCCTCACATTTCTAATGTGGGACAAATTTTACGCAAAAAATCTCCCTAAACTTACAAAATGATTTACACAAACATTCTACAGACTTATTCTAAGACATTTAAATCACTTTTGAATGAATAAAAATTGAATCTATGATCTTTTTTCGACTATCAACACATATTAATTTCGACGAACATATATTGTTTGTTTTGGTCGATGAGGCAAAGTGATCTTAGCGTACACATAATTCACATTTACTAATATTTTTGAAGTTCAAGTTCAATTTCCCTTACCAAACATGTACTAAAAAGATATTTTCGTTTTATTATTATTATTATTTTATTTTTTTTTGACAATTACAGTCGAAAACAACAATTCAACAATATTAGTTCACCATGTAAACAAAAATGTTATGGCCAATTGTTATCAAACTTAAGAAACATAAAATTTAAAGTAAAAAAATTAAAATTAAAAAAACAAAAGGTAAATAAAATAAGAAAATTTGTGTGAATAATAATACTAAGAATATGTACTTTGAATTTGGTTGGGTATGTATTTGAGAGGATAGGGAAGTTGCAGCCAAACACAACACAAGGGGCTTGGTTTTTATTTTTATTTAATTTTAAATAATAATGAAATGTCGTCGTTTTAAGGCCCATTAGTCCATATTCTAAAGGTACTTCCCCCACTTGTGTAGGACCCCACCCCCTCCAAAGGGCTTGATTTCTTCTTTCATACACCTGTCCATTTCATTTCATGAGCACCACGGGCCTACCTCATTTTTCTTTTAAAAAATATAAATAATTAGTCAAGATCGGTAAAATAATTACAAATTTGAATATTTATATAAAAAAAACAACAAATATATTTAATGATATTTGTTGTTTGAGAAATTTCGGTTAATCATAAATTGTCACGTCATTATCTCAAATTTAATGACAAAATTAAATTAATTTTTGAGACAATATTTTTTAAAATTAAATTGGATCAAAAATTTGTTTTATTTTGAAATGATCTCAGTTTAATTGGTGGCCCAAGTTCGACTGATGTTCATGTAAACATGTACAATAATCCAAGCCCAAAACTCAAGCCTAAAAGCTCATTAAAATGGAAGCCTAGAGTCCATAGAAACTCTATAAATAGAGAGACTCTCGTCTGTTTTTAAAGATCAGAGATTTCGCTCGGTTATTTTTACAGTAAAATATCGGGTGAACAATATTGATAGCGTTGATTATATTTATAAATATTTTAAATTTTGACTTTATTTATAATTATTTTTTGAAAATTATTCATTCAGTGCATAATATTATTTTTATTTTTTTTAATTATTCAAACTATATGAAAATGAGTTTTAAACGTGTAAATTTTGTAGTTAATTCTATTTAGTTAACAATGATTGCCAACCGATATCTGAGAGTAAATTTATAATTCTTATCATCTCTCCAACAAATGATTTGTTTTTCCTAATCTCTATCAAACAAAGTTACCATTTAAATAAAAGTTTCAAATAATTAATTTTCATTAAAAAAAAAAATCAAATAATTAATCATTTAAAAAACGTTCGTTCAAATAAACTAAAAATCTCAAAGCTCTTGGCTTGAAATCTAATTATAGACGTATCTAATTGCACCAAAGCTTCTAATTCGGCAAATTGAACTAATTATTTAGATATTATTATTGATAAGTAGGAATAAATCTAAACTTTATTTTAAAAATTCACACAAATTCAAAATATTAATAAGAGCATAATAGCTAAGTGAAATTAAAATAGAAAATCAGATTTAGATACTCATTTAAAGATTTTAAAATGGTTTAAGAAAAAAAGAAAAAAAGAAAAAAAAAACTTATGGTGTCCGACAAGTCGAGTGAAGTTGTGGGCCTGAGTGTTGGGAGGACCAGTTAAGGCCCATAGCTGAAGACGTAGACTATAAAGTAGGGGGTGGGCCCTTTCCCCAGTTTTTGAATTAAAAATAATTTAATTTAATTATTAAAAAAAAAAAAAAAACCATTAATAAGTGAAGAATTATGAGTTGGAGAAAATTGAGGTACAAGTAGATAAAAGCAAAGCTGTTGTGAAGCTGTCTAACATTTTGTCTATCTTTTATTTAGTGTTGTCCTTCCACCCTTTTTTTTTGAATCTCTTCCCTCCCTCTAAAATATTATTCTTGTACTAAATCCATCACTGAATTACCATAATATATTTTTTCTTTTCTTTTTTTTTCTTTTTTTTTTAGGCATAAGAAATAATCAATAATAAAAAAAAATTGAAAAAAGAAAAAAAGAAAAAAAAAAAGAAAAAAAGAGAGAGAGAGAGAGAGAGAGGGTAGTGGGCCCGAGGAGAGGCGACTTGTCAGAGTCCATTACTGGGCCTGAAAGTGGGCCATACATGTTAGGAGGACCATTTGCAAGGGGCCATAGAGTTGGCCCAAGTATAAGTGGGCCCATTTTGTTCAATGATAAAATTGAATAAATTAATAATTAGAAGTAGGGGAAATGTTGTGTGAAGTTGAGTGAGATATAGAGACTGCCAAAGTTGTGAAGTCTCACCACATTGCATACCAAACCTTATGTCTATGTCTTTCTTTGTACATCTGTTGTCTTTCTACCCTTTTCTATTTACCTCTAATTGTTTGGGATTTGGCTTTAACCAAGGTTGAATTGTCCTACAATCATGTTCGGACCAAGTAATAGCTAGAACAACTACCTATGAAAGTATTTGGATGTGAAATTGTAGGGTGGTACTTTTGAGTAATTATAAATGAGGTGTTATTTTGAGTAATTAGAATTTTAAATTTTAGTAATAGCTCGTTTGAATGTGGTTATTTGTATAAGAATAGCTGTTAATAACTTGTTTGGATGTAGTTAGAAATAAATGATTGATTTGAATAATTAGAAATGAGTGATTATGAATGTGATTGTTAAAAATTCATTGGATATAGTCTAATTGCTAAGAACTAGACCAAGGAATCTTTTGATTTCGAAGAACGAATGAAATAGTAAAAATCGATGATGTTCATCACAATCAATTTTCAATTTCAAACATATCACCTACCCAAAGTTAAATTCGGTGTCGTTTTTAAGCAAATCAATAGATTGGTCGATTTTTGAAAATCGACCGATGCATTCCTAATTAGAGAAAAACTTACCGCCCTATTTTTTAAACATGCTTTGGTGCCACAGAATTTTTTTTTTTTTTTTTTTTTTTTTCTATTTAGTTTATAAGAAAATTTGTTGAGGTTCTAAATTGGCCAATATATGAATAAAATTGGATCTACCTACACATTTATGTGTAGGTAAGTTTTTCCTCCTAATTAAATATGAGGTAATTTTCAATAACTAATAAAAGAAGGAAAAAATTATAAAATTAAAACTGCTACAATTAAATTTACAAAACAAATAAAATTTATTAAAAGTAATCAAATGAAATGGATTGTTTTAATTGAAATAGTTTTAAAAAAAAATGATATAATTAAAATAGGACGGTAGAATTTATTAATGACAACAAATCTTCATAAATTTTGCTTATATATAACTATGGTTATCAAATAAAACTTTTTTTTTTGAAACGAAGTTATCAAATAAAACTTAAATTATTAGGTAAATGGAAACTCAATAATCAATAGTGCTTATTTTTTAAGTACAAATTGGAAGAGGGGGACAACAAACCCTACTTAAAGGCAGTACTACTTTCAAATAAATTGAACACTGGATTAACACAAAATAATGAAATCAATACGTCGCCAACCCTTTTGATAGGTGTGTTTTAAATAACAGATAAATCTTACTTAAAATACTTCAAAAAATGTAGGAATAATAATATTTTCATATTATTTTTAAGTAAAATAGAACGATCAAATGGTCAAGAGGATCTTAAGCCATACCCATTAACTTGAATTTACATCTTATTGAAAATTACCAAAACTGCAGATTTGAAAACGTATAATATATAATAAGGCAATTGTGTATAAAATCACTTGAAAATCATATTAATTATCAGAAATTCAAGAGAAATTCGTCTATCCTAATATTGAATAAAGGAGATGTTGGATTCTGGAAAGAGAGATTTATTTATAGAATTAAAAATAGGATTTTTTTTTTTTAATTCACTTTTTGATTGACAAAGGAGGAACACTAAAGTTTTGATCTACCTGCTGCCCCTTGATTTGTAGGAATTTGCAGAGCATCATAATGGCCAAAACCATGGTACAGAACTCTGATTGGATTTTCTTTGCCATATTCATCGCCATATTCAGCAATGGAAATCAACCCACCACAATCTTTATCATACATGTACACTATGATAGGGGCACTGCACACCAGCATCACAGCCTTCTAATTAATTGATGTATATACCACACTTGAGAGAGAGAGAGAGAGAGCGAGCGCCTACCGAAGAACGTGCGAAGCCATGAATAACTCGGGTTCACCTCCCCATACATGCGGTTTTCGCATATTCGACACGTAAGTATCGAAATCGCCTTCAATGAACCTGTTGACAATACAAGCAGGAAAACCCAATTTCAGGTACTCTACATGTAATAAACTTGGTTAACTTTAAAAAGGGTTTATTAGTGAGTGCTTTGAACTTTGAAAAAAGCCCATTAACTTATAATTTTTTGTATAATAGGTCCCTTCCGTATTTGAAAATTTCAAAACTAACTGATCCATTAGATATAAAACTGAATTTCTTTACACTTTCAAGCCTATGAATTTTGATAAAAGTCGAATAGACCAAGGATTTATTATGCATAAAACGACCCATAGAACATAAGATTGAAGAGAAAATTGTCAAAATGGTTCTTTTTTAAAAGAATTGCCAAATGGGTCATTTATCAAACATATTGTCTACCATCTAATTTTTCGTCTTTAAGAAATGATGTAAAGTCACCACCACTTCAATTTCCATAATATATTTAATTTCCAAAATATATTTTGTAATCATGTGGGACGATGACAGAAATCCCTCCAATTGCAAAACAATGTTTTAAAAAATGAGGTTTTAATTAAAAACTGTTCAAAAATATGATTTTTTGTTTTTATGTGATGAGAGAAAGAGAGGTGGGGGGGTCACCATTCTGTTTCCTCGCGTCTCTTGATAAACTCATCTGCAACCTGAAAGATGTGTGATCTATCATTATAAGTAAAAGATCATCATCCTCATTAACAACTTTGCCAAAGAAATTGGTCTGAAACATGGAATCGAGAAAGCTACGGAAGGGCGTGCAACTGCGGTATTCAATTAAAAAAAACTAACAAAACATACTTTCGTTCGCAACTCATCTGCCAAATCTCTCTGAAAGCTCTCACTTGGAGCCGGTTTCTCGGATCGCAAACACGCACCATGAGCAACTGAGCGAAACAAACATCTTCCATCTCCAGGAATTCCTGTCCAGAACAAACAGGTTGCTTACATTGCCACAAATCTATGGTACTTAGCTAAGAATATAACAAGCACAAATGAATTTGATTATTTAACGTAATATCAGGAACTAGAAGACTTCGAAGAGCTCACCGATAACAGAATAGTCGGTGTAAACCTTCTTTCCATGAGAGAGTTTGACATGAGAAGAATCGGAGTTTTCTTCGCTATCCTCTTCCTGCGAAGCTGCTTCAGCATGGACTGGTTCAGAAGTTGAATAACAAGCCACGCACCCAAAAACTAAGCCAGCAGATGCACATCTTTCTGGCCATCGTATGTTATACTTGATTTTGCTAAACATCCCATCATTGGGGATTGAGAGCTTCACGTTCATACCTTTACTTGCCAATGAAATTTCAAGTCCTCTTGCACCGGATCCTCCGTTCGTGATCGAATCTTTAACTGTTAAAGCCTTGAAGTCAATGGGATGTCTGGAGAAGCAATAACTCAGACAGCCTCCCTGAAATCTTTGGCTAGTATTTGAGGAACAAGACGATATTGTGGTGACGGATTCATCGCCATACTTTGGTCTTGAAATGCCATAGGAACAACATGAATTTGATGTACTCCGGGACAGCACAGTACATATGTTGCTGCCCATCTGTGAGCGAACACGGAAGTTTAGAGGGACGACAGCATTCCTCATGCACACACTTATCGAGCCAATACTCATGCTGGTGTAGCCTGAGGAATTAACCGAACAAATCAGCAATGAAAGCATTCCTATAAATAGAAGAACAGGATAGTCATAGACGTGCATGGAGAAATATGAGGAACACAGAACACTTCATGATTTAAGCTTAAACTAAGCTGGACAAACTCCTATTTAAGATATTTGTCCACAATTGAGTTCATTACACATAGTTTGGCTCACCCGAGCTGCTGTTTAACATTAACAAAATCAATGCTGGTATATCATCTATAGCTACAATGGCCAAAGAGGTAGTTATCTAAATTCCCGGAAAGTAACAACAGGAGCATGAAAGGGGTGCCTCACTTATATTTTATTAAACTCCTTGAGAAAATGATTTCAAGGGTAAATTATAAATATGGACCATATGATTTGAAAAAAGTTAGAGTTTAATCCCTATGGTTTAAAAATCTAGACTTTAGTCCCTGTGATTTGAAGAATTCTAGAATTTAGTCTCTATAATTTGGAGAAATATAGAATTTAGTCCTTATGGTTTGAAAAGGTAGAGTATAGTATCTATGGTTTGATAAAGCCTAAGAAATAGTCCATACTATTAACAAATCGTTGGCGAATTACGTACGTAGATGTAACTTTTGATGTATAAACGATACGTTTTTTGTCTAATCAATTACTTATCTCACACTCTGATAATTAAACACATAAATAACTATCTTCTACGTATTTTATTCATCAACAATTACGAATGGCATAGACTATTTTTTAGATTTTATCAAATCTTAGGGACTAAATTCTAGTTTTTCAAACCATAGGACTAAATTGTAGATTTCTCCAAACCATAAGGACTAAACTCTAACTTTCTTCGAATCATAGGGACCAAATTTATAATTTACCCTGATTTCAATGTTGGAATTTCTTTTGTTTTATTAACTTGAACAGATTGGCTCTAGCCATAGCAGGAAGGCTCTCCTATAACTATAAGGTAGTATACTTACTTTTGCGCATAGACGAAAAATAAATGTTTTTTATAGGAAGCCTCACCATTTAATTGATCAAATGAAAAAGATGCAAAAAAACCTATCAAAACGAGATGTGAATAAATGGAAAATCAATACTTACATAAAGCAAAATATAGAGTCAAAAAATCATATCCATTTAAACTAAACCTTTGTACAGGAATAGTACAGAATGATCATATTTCCTTTCTGTAATTTAGATAATGATGCAACAAAATAAGCTGAGGTTGTAACATGAATTTCACAGATTCCTAAAACAGAAAGCCCTTGGAAATTTTACAAAAATGGCAACCTACCATATTATAAATTTCAAGTAGAGGGTTAAGCTTCTAGCCAAATCTAGCTGAAAATTTTGATGTTGTATATGTGCAGCACAGCAAAAATGGAACTCCTCAATTGTTATCTTATTAGTACCTGTGAAATACATTCTTAACAGGTTTAAAACTTTCCATAGATGTCTTTAACAGGCAAAGCACATGTTTCACTTAAAAAAAAAAAAATAAAATAAAATAAAAACTAATACACAATGCAACTCCTTATCACTCACAGTTTCCCCTTCAATTTTTATGCTCCAAAATAATGGTTGAAACTACCCATCAACACAAAAGTTTAAACTAATGGGTTTTTAATAAATTTAATTATATCAACAATACTCTTCTTCACTTGTAGGCTTATAAATTTGTGAAATGTCCTACAAGTGAGGGAGGAAAGGACTTGGCAAGAACTCGAACTTATGACCTCCTGCTTTGATAATTATATTAAACCAGCAATCAACCCAAAATCTAAACTGATGGATGGGATAAATTTAGTTTAAAAAAACCAACAATAATACTTTAAATGGTTCCAACGTTCCTTGTAACAAATAATTCATCAAGAAACAATCCCCTTGAAAGGAACAATTTCATTATCCCTCAAAATTGAAATTATAACAAACAAGGTGTAGATGTGAGATTCAGACTTACGAACATATTCGTTAATCAGCCAAGGTTGAAAAATCAAGATATATTAGTCATAAACAGCCTTACAATCTCAAATACCCATGACTGGAAATTATATTTTCAGCTTTAATAATTCATTTTCTGCCCAATGTGAATTTCGCAATACGTTAGTGAAATATAAACAAAAATTTCAGCAGATGGATATAAATGCACAAACCCATAAGGAAATCAACAAAAAAGAAAAACAACAAGAGTCCCAATTACCATAAATGAAAGAAAAATACCGAAGTGAAGAATCTGTAAACCCTGGAAAAAGCTTAAGAAAGAACAAGAATCAAAATTAAAAAAAACCTAAAACAAATGCCGAAGGATCAAATCGAAGAGGGGAGGAGATTTTTAAAATTGGAAGAAAAAATCTAATCACGTGAAAGAAACAAGAAAAGGAAACCCAAAAATTTGGCATAAGATTGAAGAAATGAGGGGGTTAAAGGAAAGAATACCTGCAATGTTAACTTCGCGATTAATGTTTAGCAGCGAACACACAGCTCCTTTTTGAGTAATCCAATTGCTTCGAAATTAGAATGAGGGTAACCTAAAATTTATCTTCTTCAAGATGTTGCTTCTGAATTTCCACTCGTTTCGTTTTGTGACTTCATCCACACGTTTGGTCGAAGTTGAACGATGGAACCAGAAGATTTTAGCACTGTTCTGATTCTCGATCGGCAGCGATGTTCATGCATTAACTCGATAATTGAAATAATCGACCGAAATCCGAACAAATATCGGTCGGTTTTCAACTAGATCAATTAGACAAATATACAAACAAAGGGTTGAGTCCGTTGATTAAGTTGTATTAAACAATTTTCTTAACTCTAAAATACCATACGATTATAATTTTTTTTTTTTTTTTTTTTTTTTGTTTATTATGACCAAAATAATTTAGGATGGTTAGTCAACTATCTCAAAATCAATTTTTAATTTTTTCTTTTTTTTGACATTTAAATGTTGAATCATGCGTAAATCTCGTGTTATCAATTAATGTCTTTATGAACTAATTCGATTAGTTATTTACAAAAGAAAAAATATATATATCAAAATGAAAAAAAAATTTAATCTAATTTAAATTAAATTTAAACGTGTTTGGAAAATACATGATTAGATATGACTTTTTTTTTTAATTAATTCTCAAATTTTCGTTAAAAAAATATGATAAAATATGTTTTTACTTAGAAAATTAAATGAATTAACCAATGGATCAGTTGGTACTCAAGTTTATTTTATTTTTCATTTACATTTTTAAACAAATTGATAAATTAATTTCAACTCTATATTTTGGGTAGGTTGCACTTCCACAAAAAAGTATTTTAAAAATAAAGTATAGAAAGTTTACTAAAATTGTGTGGTCCCTATGGTACCACATGCTTAAAATGTAGGGCCCCTCTCTACATAAAAATATTTCAATCCGATTAAATTTCATCCAAATGGAGTAGAATCGGAATGGAGAGAACATGATCGGAATGAAGAGAACTATTATGATTTCAGCGAAGTTGAAGAATAAAATAATTTGATTTATCAATAATTCTATAAGTTTTTTGATTGGATTATGATCCAAATAGAAAAAGGAATAGAATAATTATTCTATGATTAATTAATTCGAACTTGTCATTAAATTACAGCTCCTTTAGCTGCTCCTTTGATTATTTAGTCGATGAATGACATACCGAAGTGAATGTCCAAAAATATTATCGTTATTGACTCATTTGGGCTTTTAGGCCCATTAGGCCCATTAGGCAAAACTATGGAATTGTTCAACTTAGGTAGGTTGATTGAGCTAGGGATTACGTATCACATATCAAACATTTTGTTGTTGGGAAAATTTAGGATGTTTTATTCTAATACAATAATTATAAATATTATTAAATTTTAAAATATTTACATATATATAATGTTTAATATTGTATTATAAAAAAAAAACGTTAATAATATTATTTTTTTTTTAAGAATGCGTTAATAATATTCATTAATGCATTGACATCAACTATTTTTTTAAAAAAATTAATTATATTTATAATTATTTTCTAAATTTGACTAGCTTAATAAGTTTTCTTTTCTTGTTTTGCTAATAGCAATAATAGGTAGATCTAATATTAATCGAAAAATTATGAATTTGAATACTAAATTTTTAATTAAAAAAAAATGGAGAAATATGAGTTTATTATTACTTTATAATCTAAAATACTTGCCCATTACAGTAGGGCTAAATTCATTTTTTGCCTATTCACGAATATCTCTTAATTACATTTTTGGATATTATTTTTTTGGTGGAAGATGAGTGATTAATTACTACTTCTCAAAAATTACTTATTTGTATTTAACCGTAACTATTCCTATCTTATTCATGTAATTCTCTATCAAATCATTCCATCAAATTTTTTATTCAACTAACTACAAAGAGCAAGTTGAGTTATCACATGGTTATTTGAATTAAACATGACTCTTCTTATAGAAAAGGCAAGTTTCACTCACTAACGAAAATACTGATGAGCAAAATAAACTTCATAATGATTGAGAACGATACAATAGGCTAAGCATAATATTCTTATGAACGGTAATAGATACCAAAAAGACCTCCCTACCTAAAATTGAGAGTGCAAAAAAATATTTGCAAGCTATTGAAGATCGATTTGAGTACAAATAGATCTCTTGCTTTGAAACGTATGACAAATCTTGTAACCAAGATTCCGAAATTATTAACATTTTAAAATTAAATTTTAATAAAAAAAATGATTTTAATTTATCAAATGAATCAATTTAAAACTTCTTAAATAAAACTGAAACAAAGTACAAGATTTTTAAGATCAAAGTTGTGGCAATAGCGTTGAACTAGATTAATACGAAACAATTAAATCAATTTGTTAATAAAAAGTAAAAATAAATTTAGGATTACTCACACATACATATGTATATATACACACATACATACACATAGATATATATACACACACATACATATATATACATATATATACACACATACATATATATACACATACATATATATACATGTGTGTGTGTGTGAAAAGAAACAGGTATATTTTAATGAATAAAAGGAAAAAAAAAAGGAGAGGTACAGAAGTGAATGCAAGTCTCACGTGAACCTGTTTCCTTCACAAAAACAATGGGCTTACTTTATTTGGAAGCTTTCTCTCCAAAAATACAAACTTTATTCTCTCTCATCCCTTCAAGATTTTTTTTTTTTTTTTTTTTTTTTAATTTTAATTTCATCCTATACTTTAAGTTAGAGTTTATTTATGTAATTTAAAATTCTAAATTTTAATTTATATGTTTTTGAAGATCTAAAAAGAATTAAATTAAATTTTCAAGTCTAAAAAATAATTTATTTCATTTTGAATAAAATAGTAAAATACAGTTATTTACAAAAAATAGTATAATTTATATATTAGAAATTACACCTACGTAATTCACTAATGGTTTACAAATAACATAGACTTATTTTTAAGTTTTATTAAACTCCAAAAAAAAATTTTCAAATCAAAAAAATTAAATTACATATTTTTCCAGATCATAACAACTAAAAGTTTAAACTCTCAATATTCTTTTACTCAATATATATATTATTATTATTATTATTATTATTATTATTATTATTATTATTATTTTAATCACAGGCATCATAGGGAAAGGACCACTTCAATTCTTACATTAAAAAATAAAAAAATGTAATCCCATGTTGATGTTTAAATATATGTCAATAATGAAATGATATATGAAGAACAAAATTATATTAAAGTAGTCATTTTTGTATAAGAACAATGTCGTCATTTATGATATGCCATTGATTTACAATTAAAGTTCGTTTGGGTGTTTGCGTAACGGCATGTGAAACTACATTTTAGACCTTGACTATTCATGAAATTTTACATTATCTTTTGTATAAGACTATTTACTTGATTTTTTTAATTAATTAAAACTGCGACATTAAACCACTCCATGATCACTATATTCTCATGTGCTTAAATCTACATCTTCCTCGTAAGTTGGATTGTATTCGAAGAAAATTGTTGGACCAATCGAGAGATCCAACCTAGCCAAACTCAACTCGAAAATATTACGTGTTGGGTTGGATCGTCAATTACTTGACATATTGCAAATATAAATATGTTCTATTAAATCAGTCATATGCTATGTAGTAAACAAATATATGTTCAAAAGTCATTTACTATAAGTCATATGTTTATGGTTCACATATAAGACCACGACTATAGAATATAATAACAAATACATTTGAATTTCATAAAGTAAGTTGTAGATATAGTTAAAACTAATGAAAAAATAGATGACATAATTTGACTTCTATAAATTGATTAAAGTGGTCTAAATAATCTTAAAAGAAGAAGAATATCATAATTGGTTAAGTTAGAGACAATTTATCTAAAGAATAATTTAATTTTGGATATAATCATGTTGATAAATTCAAATTCTCGTGTCTCAATTATTCTTGAATTAATAAAATACATTGTGTGTGACATTTCATCGTTAAAATTAACAAGAGCATGACTTAGTTAACATGATGTATAATTTTATAATTAAGAAATCTTTATTAATAACACATTTCAACATATATATATATATATATGTAACAATACTAACAACTATACTAAAATATATTAGATTAAAAATCAAAACTTTCAAACATGAAGTTGAAATATTTAAATTTATACAATTATATGTTGAAAATAAAAATTATTATGTGAAAATAAAAATAAAATAAAAAAGGAATAAAATAATGGGATATTTAAATTGAGTGCAAAATAACTTTCGAAATTGATTCTAAACAGATTATTTTAGAATCTCAAAAAACAAATGCCTAATTCATATTCTCCTTTGCTTTCATTTTTAAGGAACAACGATTCTATTCTATGCCAAAATCGTATCATATTCAATTATTCAAAAAAAAAAAATAAAAAAAAAAATAATAATAATAATGCTCTAAAAATAAAGAAGAAGAAAATAAAGAGAAAAATAAGAGGAAGAAGAATGAGATTTCTCCTCCATTTTGTAGGCCTTTGAATGAGACTTCTCATTATAAAGCACTTCCACTTTCATATATCAAACAAATTAAGTTAATTACAAAATTACAAAAATCAATTAAAATTTTAAAAATAATTCAGGTTGTTCTATGTGATTCAATAAATCACATTTTCAACATATGAGTATTTAATTTACACCTTTAATTTGTTAGTGATTATTCACGATTACTATTTTTAGATTGAAAATTTGTATTGGATAAGTTAATCTCATAAAATAATTATAAATATTGACAAATTTTAAAGTATTTACTTCTATAATTATTAATATGTTTTAATATTATATATTATATACAAAATGTGACAATATTTATTTATATAATGATTTTTTTTTAAGTTATCATATTTTTTATTATTTTATAAACTTATTAGTTTTATAAATTCCCTTATAGTATATTTTTTTCATTTTTTTTTAGTTATACAACAACTATAATTGTGGAATCAGGCCAACATATTTTATCACACCTATAGAAAATTAAATTATAAATTTTAAAATTATAAGATTAAATTCCAACTTTCCATATATATCTGAATTTTGATTTTTAAAACATAAAAAAACTATTATTCCGTCTATATAGTTGAAAATTTGGAAGATTATTATTTATGTTTTTAGTATTATTATTTTTATGAGAATGACGTGTAAAATACAAAGATTTTTTTTAAAAAAAAAATTATAAAAAGAATAAAATTGTAATAAAGAGATATTTATGATTAGGAAGTATACTAATTTAGTTTTTATTGAAATATTTGTTACACATTTATTTTAGTTTTGAAATAAAATATTAAAAATAATGTTGTGTAGATTAATTATTCTGGAATAGGAATATATTTTATTGGGAGATTGTGGAAGCTACTTTTGAAAATAAATAAATAAATAAAGGAAAATGAGAAGAAATATAAATAAAGGAAAAATAAATGGTTGAGTACTTCAAAAAGGAAAAGAAAGGTTGTGCGGGTCAGTGGAGAAAAGGCGGTTGGCTTTTTGTGAAAGACGGCTACGAAAAATATGAATTTAAAAATATAATTCACGAGGGGGAGAAGAAAGGAATCAGATACGGCGTGAATCCGGTGCGCCCGGGTTCCAACATCGGTGACGTCAAATATATTTTTATTTTTTCCTCTTTGCATTTTTTAATTTATAATTATCAATTTTAGTAATAATAATATTACATTTATTATCTATCTCCGCAACCGATATTCTGATGCCTTATCCATGAAAACGACACCGCCGCGCCCATCACTTCCCGTTTAAACTTTCACGCCATGATCAATTTAGTCTGGAAGAAAACTTGTTGGTTAATATATTCATTCAAAATAATTATAAATATTGTTATTTTTTTAATATTTTTATATATATATAATCATTATAATAAATATTATTTTATAAAAAGTATAGTACGCGAATATAGTGATGCATCTCTAAATTATATTATTTGAAAGTAATTATATTTATAATTATTTTTAGATATAATTAGTTTTGTAAGCTATAATTTTTTTATAAATTTAAAGAGTTTATTTCTTATAATTTGAAAAAAATTTATAATTTGAAAAAAGTATCATGAAAATAAGAAAATATTCTAACATTTTTAACATAGGTAACTATATCTTGAAATACTCTAACAAGCCTATAATCCCTCCGGGTGTCAGCCAAGCCAATGCCAACCTTCAGAGGATCAAACACGTCTAAATAACGTTAAGTACTTTTGTGAACTGTTATAAGTTCTAAAAGCTACCTCTAATTACTCTCATAATCTCTTAACATGCATTGGAGAGGCCATGTGGCTCACACTTTGTTCTAAAATTGTTTTTTTTTTTTTTACAGGCTTCTCGTCTTCGGTAAATAAATTGTGATGTGGATATTCGTTGACCATTTTCAACATCAATAGTAACTACTCCTCTCTTCGTCAATTGGTGAGATGGACGTCAAACACTTTCTATTATGGTATTAGACCTATGTAGATTAAATTATTTAATTTGTTCTCTTTCTCTAATCTTATTTTTATAAGCATCTATGGGATAATATTTTCAAAATATTAAATTTTCGTCAAAATATATATTAATTTTCAATTAAATAATAAAATAATAATAACTCATTTAACAATTACTTTTTTTTTTTATCTAGAGAAAATGAATGTTTAAAAATAAAATAAAAAAGAAAATGTAAATAGAGTGGAGAATACAGTTTTCGTCTATGTTCTCGATTAGTTTGCAGGAACTTTTCCTAACTCCATCGTTCTTCGTCTAACTAGGATACACCATTTACAAATGGCTAGTCTTTGTAGAATTTTGATCTTGCGAGAAAAATGATCATCTTATCTACCGATTATTTATTAGTTATATATTAAAGAGGGATGTCACTCAAAGACAATATAACTCTGCGTACTCTTTTGATATAAATATCTTCTTACTCCAAATATTCCAAAGCATTATCATAACTTTGAAATTATAAAAAATATATTTATTTACAATAATTTTGTAGAAGAAAATTTATAAAATAATATCAAAATATAATTATGAGTTGCAATTATAACCGCTCCTATCATAATAATAATAAAAAAACCGTAATAGATTTAATTTTCACCTATGTTAACTAAAAGATGTAATCCTACTCTTTAGCTAAAAGTAGAAATTTACCCAA
>JBBMEG010000018.1:11431402-11442176 GCA_037832605.1 Cyclanthera cordifolia
TTGTTTGACATGTATCCAATAACCACTCTGTTTGTAAAACTTTTCTCCATCTCAATTATCTACATGTTTTTTCACCCTAATTCTCTCTTGACCTTCTATAAACATATAATAAAAAACATAAATTAATCACAAAACATCAAAATCAAAAGAATTATCAAACGCGATTTAAAAAAAAAAAAATCGAACACTCACAAGTAGAAAGGACTTGATATCTTTTCGAGTTATGTTCATCTCGGCGTTTGGATCATTGTGAATCTCCAACAAGATATCCAACAAATCTCTTTTTCTCTCATGATCATCATCTCCAATATTGCAATTTTGTTGATGCTCTTTCATTATTTTCTCCACCAACTTATCAAATCTCTTCATGGTTCTCACAAATTTTCTCCCATTTCCAGAGAAATCAAGCACTTTCAATTTTCCCAAAATGTCCCCCAAACTCAGCTTCCCTGCCAGCCTATTGATCCTCCAAACCAAATCCTTAATCTCCTCAGCCTCATCTTTACCATCACAACACCTTGTGCTCAAAACCATCCTTGATATTATGTTGTTTGTCAAGCTAGTGAATTCCAATCTCAAATCTAAGGCTTTCTTTTCTTTTGAACTTCCCTCTACTCTCTCCACCAGCTTCGCCACCTCGTCGCGTCGTATCGCGCCCGAGACTGCTAGCTGCGGTGGGGAGAGGAGTCTCGTCATGGTTAGCTTCTTCATGAATCGCCAATAGGCTCCGTACGGCGCCATGACGAATCTCGACCCTTGGTAGATGAAGTGCTCGGAGGCACCGAACTCGGGTCGGGATAGGAAGTTGTGCTCGTGAGTTTTGAGGATCTCTTTGGCTACTGCTGCTGTGGAGACGACGACGCATTTTGATGCGCCGAGTCGGAGCTCGATTAGGGGGCCGTAGCGACGAGCTAGGGTTTGGAAGGAGGTAACGAGAACGGGAGTGAGGAGGTGGAGGTGACCGATGAGTGGGAGGGACGGTGGGGTCGGGGGCGGGGTTGGGCCGTTCAGGGATGAGGATTTAGGGGTTTGGAGATGTTTTTTGAGGAGGAGATGGAGGAGGAGGGCAGTGATGAGCCAGAAGCACCAAAATTGATAGGGAGAGGTGTTATTGTCAAAGATGGTTGCCATGGCCTTCTATTGCTTCAGCTTTTGGTTTTTCTATGTTTAAGAGCAACATTTAACAATGATATAAGTAGTAATAATCTTACCATTAATAGACAAAAATTAACAATAAAATAATTATATTTAAACACTTGTTTATGCATAAATATGTGAGCGGTCAGCAAATTGTACCTAATTTAATTGGTTAAAATTATATATCAACATATAATATTTGGCTCATTATTTTAATTGGTTAAAAATATATATATATCAACAAAAATAAAAAATTGCACTACACAAGAATTGGTTAACTCGTTGGTTTCGTTTGTTTAGTAGTAATACATATTTGATTCTTATTTATTTGAAAACGATAATATCTCTATAAAATTTGCAGTCCTCTCCGATTGTACTAAAAGATTGATCGATTTTCCAAAAATTATTATGATATACATTAGTGAATTAAGCATATCATATAAGATATATTTACAAATGTATTCATAATTAATCAAATTGACAAAAGATTTCTTTTTTTTCTTTGGATACTGATTTAATTCATGCTTTAATTTCGATATTTATATTTACAAAGGTATTAATAATCAAATTGATAGAAGGAGAGAAGACTTTTCTTTTGTTTTGTTTTGGCAGGGAGCTAATTTAATTATGCTTTAAATAAAAGATTATTTAGATAAATTATATGTAATGATTGTGATTTTTATCATTATAAATAAAGATTCACGAGATATATGCATAAAATACATGGACCATTCATAAAATATTTTAATTAAAATATTATTGTGGATCCAAATCATCCCTTGGAATTACCTGTTTTAATCATATAAATACTTAATTTGGTTTTATTGCAAAAATTAAGAAATTCGATGAGTTGAATCGGAATTAATTTATGGATAATTATCTGTTTTTAAGTATACTAATTAACTTAGATCACATATGAATGTAAATCAAATATTTGCATGAGTTTTATCTATTTGAATTGGATGTGAATTATGATTAAATAACTATTTCAAATTCTTATATCATCTAATCTTCTATTATAATAAAATTTACTTTTGGCAAAAACGGGCATGACCTAGCTGGTATTAATGATGTCTTAGCATTCATTCAATCGATGATTCGAGCCTTCCCAATCTTCTTTTTTTGTACTCAAAAACAATATAACTTACTTATACTATGTATTTTCTTAGTTCTTTTACCATGAAAAAAAGAAGAAAAAAAATTTCATTTTAGTTCCTAAATTTTTAAAAGTTTAATTTTAGTCCTTGAATTTTGAGAATTGTTCAATTTTAGTTCCAAGACTTTCAAATTTTCAATTTTAGTTCTTCAACTTTCAATTAAATTTAAAAATAGTCCCTCGTGTGAGTTTGGAGTTAACCCATGGTTAAAATATTAATAAAGTAATTTTTTTCTCTCTCCTTCCTCTCGAATATTCTGTCATTCATTTTTCTATATCTAACTCTATCGGTTGCTTTTTTTCTTTTTTAATTTTTTTAATAAAAACTAACTTACTATGCTCCTACTACTCTAATTAAACAAACAAACTCCTTCATTTCTTTTACTTTCCAAAAACTTCACAATAACTAAAATATTATTTTATTAAATTTTTAACCATGGATTAACTCTAAACTAATTATAGGGACTATTTTTAAATTTGATTAAAAGTTGAAGGACTAAAATTGAACATTTGAAAGTCTAGGAAATTAAAATTGAACAATTCTCAAAGTCTATGAATTAAAATTTAACATTTGAAAGTCTAGAGACTGAAATAGAATAATCATCAAAATCTAGGGACCAATTAACATAAATTTATTATGATCGGAATATATCTTTGATTGAATGGACAAATAATTAAATTAATGGTATGAAAATTTAGATTGTGGTCCTCTTATTTAATTATCTTTAAGCCATGGAGGGTCATCATCTTGGCTATTTAAAAGAAAATATATATTTCGTACGACTTAAATGATGTTATTATATATCTATATATATATATATATATATTATATCTATATCTATATATATATATATATAATTTTTTATCATTGTTTTATGCCACGTCAACACAATTAAATTTTATTTTATTTCTTCTAACTATTTTCAAAGTTTTTGTATAGTTTTAGAATTAATATTGAGCATCTGACAATTAACCGACCAAAATAAAACAAGAATAAAAGTCTAGATACTAAAAAAAAGTATTTGAAAATTAAAGAGCCAAAATAGAACAAACTTAAAAATTTATGGTCAAAATAATATTTTAATCTAGAATTTATTTTACATTCATTCTTTAAACAAATATGTGGTAAATTTTTCTTATCTAATCGCCACGAGTAGCTTAATAAGTAAGAGAATATTAAAAAACAAAATGTACATCACTTGTTACAATTTTTTTTTTTTTTTTGATATTTAAATGTTTACCGTCTTTGTCTCGTAAAAAGAATAAGGGAACTTGCAAAAATAAGCTACTTAAGTTAAAATATCACAAATCTATGCATTTTTAGAAAAATTGGTAAAACTCATTGTTTTTTTTTTAAACTAATAAAGCGTATGTATATGAAATGACAAAAGTGCCCTCAATTACAAATTGTCCACATTATCACCTACGTATTAGTTATGTTTACTCCTTTTATACATATTAATTATGTTTAGTGTTGGTTTTGTACGTACTTAAAATAAATACAATACAATCTATTTTTTATAAATATGTCTTATTATAATTAGAAATACAATATTATATATAAATACATTATTATCACAATATTGTATTGTGTTTGTGAAATACGTATTATACTTAAATACAAGAATATATTATAAAATACTTATTTATAAATACAATATTATTTTTTTATAAATACATGTCATTATGGTTATTAATACAATATTATATACAAATATAATAATATAATAATTGTGTATTCTGCTTTTTAAACATGTATTATATTTAAATACACTAATATTATAAATATATTTATAATAAATAAATACGATATTAAATAAATGTTGACAAAGAAATCATTACTTCTTACTAGGGTAATTGATTTAATGCTTAAATAATCATGCGTTTGAGTGCTTGGTTCTTTTATTTTCAATCCTAAAATTCGAATTAAAAGAGATATTTTTTTTCTTAGAAATTAATTAAAAGTTGAATTTCGGGCAACAAAAAACCGGTGAAGCGGCGATAGGTAATCAAAGTTGGAATCTTTGGATAAAGCAAAAGATGATTGGTACGCGGGTCCCAAATCCGCGTTCTAATCTCCTCTGGTTTATCCTCAATCAGCCCACTGTTTTCGTTTCCCTGAATTTCTTCTTGTTCATCTTCCTCGATTCATTTTCTTGCAATCTCCCTCTTCATTTCTTCAAACTCCCAACCATTTTCTCTCTCAATTTATGGCTTTCGATCTCTAAAATCACACACCCAATTCCCCAATTCTCTTGTTTCCCTTCCTTCTCGCTTCGATTCTGTTTTTTCCGAACTGGGTTTCTCATTCCTTCAGATCTAATCGGTGGGTTCTTTTTGATTCGACCCAAAATCGCTTGGATTATGAGGGTTCTTCTTTCAAATTGTTTTTAGGGTTCTGGGGTATTGGCTTGTGGATTGAAACTAGATAGCTCTTTGTTGTGTGTAGTTAATTTATTTTGGGGTTTTCTTATAATGGTCACTGTTAATCTTGGAATGCTCCATTATGTGTTGGATCACGTGTATGGTGCATTTGTGCACAGAACCAAGATCAGCCCGCCGTTTTTTTCGAGGGGGTGGGGTGGTTCTAAGCTTGATTTGCTTGAGAATATGATCAAGCAGTTGTTTCCAGATGTTGCAACACAGAGTTTGCCTCCCGGTTTGATTAGACCCGTTTGGAGAACGGTTTGGGAGAATGAGACTGCTCGTTTGAGAGAAGGGGTTTTTAAGACCCCTTGTGATGAACAGCTTCTTGCTGCATTGCCTCCTGAGAGTCATAATGCTAGGGTTGCATTTCTCATGCCTAAATCTGTCCCAACTCATAAAATGTCCTGTGTGGTTCATTTGGCAGGTATCTTGTTTTGTGTTGCTCTTGCTCTACTGGATATCAATCTTGTTTTTTGGTGTGTAGTTATGTTGCTTGCTGCTGTTTATGTTTGTTATTCATTGAACATGAATTTTGTTTTTTTTTTTGTGTTGTTATGTTGTTTACTGCTGTTTATGTTTGTTATTCATTGAACATGAATATTGTTTTTTATAGTAAAAAGTCTAGGTGGCAAGTTGTAGATACCTTTCTATACTTTGTTTTTAGTGTACTTCAAAAATGATGGTTCTCTTTGAACAATATACCAACCCGAGCATAAATCTCTTGCATGTGTAGCTGATTCACGAGATAATCTCTCGGATGTACAAATCCTTCCCTTTTATAATCATAAGTTGGATGTTCAATTTCTCGAAAGCTACAAACTTGTTTAATTTATTGTATTATCTCATCGTAAAAAATGCTTAGAACGTGGCCGTCTCCTTTATAACACTTTCATTTATCAATTGAGATGTTTTGGCTTCCTATAATAAAAGAATCTTCAATCCAGAGGGCAAAGGTCCATGTTCCCACCCTACATGTTGCTAAACTCAAAATTAGAGCTATACATAGACATGGTACCGGTAAAAATGCCCTTATTTCTGATCAAGTGCGTATACTACATAGTTATAGTACCGTTTGTAGAACGTGATCTACTGAATGAAGAGATTCTCGATTGTTAAGGTCAGATGATAACTCTGTATTGTTATTTTGTAGGAACTGGAGACCATACATTTGAAAGGAGACTACGTCTTGGTGGGCCATTGTTGAAGGATAATATTGCAACAATGGTGCTTGAAAGGTATGCCTTATCCTCATGAAAGTGGAGTATCTAATGGTCTTATGCAAAACTCTTAAGTCATTAATTTTATATCAAACGTTCGATTACAGCCCTTTCTATGGTCAGAGACGACCGATGCTGCAATACGGTGCCAAACTCTTGTGTGTCAGTGACTTGCTTTTGTTGGGAAGAGCAACCATAGAAGAGGCTCGCAGTCTTTTACATTGGTTAGACTTTGAGGAAGGATTCGGAAAGATGGGTGTTTGTGGCCTTAGCATGGGTATGCCTCACTCTAGATACCTTGTGGTTATGGTTATGAAGCTATTGGATCTTAGCTTTCGTAATTTTTTCTCTTTTTGAACATTTAAGTGGACAATAAAAAATTAATTTGCATTAATAGTATAGAACTTACTAGTACTTTCGATATTGCAATCTTATTAAAATATCAATTTACTCCTATGCTTTAGTATGCAATGATTGAATACTTGCTCTTTACATACACGTCTAGTTCCTCAACAATTATTTGATACACTACAAGGAACCTATATCACACCTAAACTACTCTAACCCTTTAGCTTAAGGTTCTGTGTTGATTGATGATTTAATATGATTCATCATGATATCAGAGTAAGAGGTCTTGCGTTCCAACTCTTGTCATGTCGTTTCATCCTCAATTAATATTTATTTTCACTTGATGGATATTTTCAAATTTTCAAATTCACAAGTGAGCTCAGTGTTGATTGATATAGTTAAATTTACTCCAACTCATCGGCTTAAGCTTTTAGGTTGATTGTTAGTTTAATAAGATTCAACAAAACTACATAGAATTAATTGTTCCATATGAAGTTTAATGGGCCAAATTCTTACTTTGAGGACCAAGTATGTTTTATATCCTAGTTTTAAATTTAAATTTGACATATTTTTGCATTTAAGCAGTCAATTTAGACACTAATGAAGTTTAACATCCTCCTATCCATCCACATCCCCAACAAAGAAAGCCATAATAGATTTCTCAGTTGGCCCAATTTATGAAATTTAGGAGGAGTACATGCTGCTATGGTTGGCTCTCTACACCCTACACCAATCGCAACGCTTCCTTTTCTTTCTCCACACTCTGCTGTTGTGGCATTCTGTGAGGGAATTTTAAAACATGGAACTGCTTGGGAAGCATTGAGAAAAGATCTGGCATTGCAGAAGTCTGGCATGACTCTCGAGGAGGTTAGAGAGCGGATGCGGAATGTACTCTCTCTCACAGATGTCACACGCTTTCCACTCCCAAAAAACCCGAATGCTGTTATACTTGTTGCTGCTACTGTAAGTTCTTGATCCTGCTCTGAAGCATTATGCTTAAATAAGTTTATCAAGGTTCTGTTTTGGCCTTTCTCTTATCTCTAATGTGTTGATATGGTTTCTTGTGGCATTTATCTATATTGGCTCAAGTTCACTTCTGTTTGGTTTATTTTGTTGAGAGGAGACTGAGCTTTCAATTGAGATAAGTGAAATAGTATAAGTGCATACTAAAAAATACTCACAAACTACAAGAAATGACTCTCATACAAAAGAATTAACACCCAACTTCAAAATGTTTTAGAAACCAAAAGCCCACCCAAATATTAAATGTAAAAATCTAATGATGTCCCAAATTTCCTCCCATGACAGTTTATCCGTTCAACTGACTGTCTCGGAAAATTATGTTATTTTTGTTCAACCGAATATCCTACAAAACAGTTGGGAAACATTTATATTAATGTAATTACTTTTCTTGCAACTTCTGTATTATGTTGTGAAGGCAACCATCGTAGATTGGCCTAGTGGTCAAAAGTATTGTGAGATCCTAGAGATTATGAGTTCAATTCATGATTGCCACCTACCTAAGAAATAATTTTGTATGGGTTTCTTTGATATTCAAATATTGTAGAGTTATGTGGCATGACTTGTGAGAATAGTTGAAGTGCTTATAAACTGGTCCAGACACTCACGGATATAAAAAAAAGCATGATTTAGTAAAATCTAGCTGTGATTTTGAGTTCTTACAGTCTTCTGTTAAGTTTGATCTTCAATTCTGAAAAATCGTGTTAAGAAGCGGTTAGAAGAAGACAAACAAAGGAACAAACATATACTTTTACATGTCCTATTTCATTGCTTCTATTGGTGTTATTTTTACTCTTAAAACTTTTTCTTGTTTAGAAAAATGAGAATGAAAAACCTAGTGGAATCACACGTGGGAGAAAAGTTTTGGTAACAAATTGAAGACTTGGGTGGAAGTGTTTGCGCTCAGCATTCTTTCTTGGATGATTATTTCTTTCCTGAAATGAGTTCAGTGAGGGTCCAGTAAGCTTTGTAGATAGGTCTAGTTGATGAGTCGTGAGGTCTCCATGTTCTCTTTCTTTTGTTTGGTTTTCTTGGGGAATAAACCTAGAACACTTAATGTGGAAAAAAGAAATCCAACGAGTCATTTTTATATGGAATAGAAAGGGTAAACAGAAATTTCATTGATATATGAAAAATATGGAAGAAAAGGTATTGCCTTCAAAAGGCGCAATCGTTTTTTTTTCTTGTATACGAAGCTCCTTCCTTCACCTGTTCTAAATAGAGACAAGTAAGAGCAGCTCTAGTGGCATGATGTATAATCTACTAAGAGGTGCTTTATCCTGCATTTGAAAAGTGATGAGGTCTAACAACCTTTATGAGTTACTCTTCTCATTGTCAATAAGTTTTGAGTTGGAATCTCATTCTACCTGATATGGTATCAGAGCCTATTAAACTCTCACAAATTTTCTGTCCATTGTAATAAAATTGAGATTTGATTCAAGAATTTTGAGTCTAACGAAGCACCTTCTTGATAGGCATGTTGATCCTACATTGTAAAAATGAGAAGGCCTAACAACCTTTTTAAGAAGTATCAATTACTTCTCTGATTGCTAATTAGTTTTAAGTTTGAACACTGGCTACCATCTAATAAATTCGAAAAGGTGAGCATTGTAGACCCTCTCTCTAAAATTTTCTCCTTCTAAATTCTCCTGCCCACCCCAAGACCCCAACTTTCAAACCCATCTTCTCTGGTGTCCTTTCGCTGCCAGAGGAGCTCGCCGCCTCTTCTCTATCGCACTACCTTCCTTCCCTCCTCTTCTCTCCTCTTATTGTCGAACAACTTCTTCCTTTTGAGGAGCTTCAGGCCATTATGTGTCGGCCCCTTCTCCTCTTCCCTTTGAGCTCTAACACCAAGCTTTCCGCTCTCCCTCTCTTTCATGGAGCCATCCGACCCCCTAGAGTCCCTTATCCTATTAGACACACGTCAGCCTTAGATGCAGCATTGTCCACTCTCCCGAAGTCGACGACCACTGTGCAGAGACTCCCCTTTGGAAAAGCGGCATCCAGAGACAAGCGCCCTCATCTCTCCTTCCCTCCTCGAGAAGGAACTCGCTTGTCGAGACACACTTGTTCTCCTCTTGGGTTATGAATTGGTTGATGGCTTTTCTTTCATTGTCGATAAAAACAAAGGTCACTGTCTCTCTACCCCTTGATGCTCTCTGATCAACTCATCATTTCCTTCGAGCTCTGATTGTCATAGCATCACAACCAGTGTCTCAGTTTAAATGAAGTTGGAATCAGGGGACTGTGTTGGGAAACTCTAATGTTGGACTGCTTGGTACAACCTAGCTCGTTTTCGAATTGATTGGAACAAATTGACCAATGGATTCAATTTCTAGAAACTAGCTGGCTCATAGATTGCAGAATGGAGATTGCCTGAATTCTATCGATTGCTTTAGATGGATTGGATACCGTTCTTCTACATCCTTCATTCTCCTCATCTTGGCTGCTACGATAGAGTTAAGGATTACATCTTCTCCTTGTAACTGACTACATGCCTCCATCTCCCTCATCTATCGGGCTAAATGCCCTTTTCTCCCCCTTAGAACTTTTTTATTCAATCATTGGAGTGATTTTCGTCTCCTATGAGAAAAAAAAAACCCAGCATACCATCTAATAAGAGGTTACAGATCCCTCATCCCAGATATTTTTTAACAAAAAGCTTTAAATGTTGAGGTTCTATTGTCTATACAATTTCACTACTTTCACGTGAGCTTTCTGTTTGTATTGTTGTTCTGGTTGAAAGTTTTCCTTCTGTTTGTTGCTAAGTTCAAATTACATTTTTGTGTTACAGGACGATGGCTACATCCCAAAACATTCTGTGCTGGAACTGCAGAAAGCTTGGCCTGGCTCAGAAGTAAGATGGGTGACTGGTGGACATGTATCTTCCTTCATTCTACACAACGATGAGTTTCGGCGCGCGATCGTCGATGGGCTTGATAGACTCGAATGGAAGGAATCACCATTATGACTCCAAGCTTTCGTTTCATCCCTCTGGTGTACTCTTCTTTACCATTTGTATCATTCAACAACCTGTAAATCTTATATGGCATTCTACTTCCATTGTATTTTATAAAACAGTGGTGAGATAAGCTTATGATTGGTCTGTTCTTGGACTTTAATAAAGTTAGTACTACTGATTTAGTTTTTGAAAATTGATAATCCTAGATTCATTTAAGTTTCATTTGTTAATCATTTGAGTGTTTTTTTTTTTTTTTGAAAACTAAGGGTATGTTTGGTGCGGTGGGTAGGGAATCGAAGAGATTCCTTCCATTGTTTAGCAATTTTTACTTGTATTCTTTTTCATTTATCCTTTCCTTTTCTTTTCTACGGTAGCCAAATACGTCCTAAGAAACTATAGAAAATGATTATAAGACTTAAAACTAAGTCTATCTAGTTCAACATGGGCGTCACAAGTTCGATCTAGGAAATATTTAAATAATTGAAATTGGAGATTATAATTTCATTT
>JBBMEG010000018.1:11445823-11461864 GCA_037832605.1 Cyclanthera cordifolia
ATTATCTAATTGTTAAAATTGAATAAAATTTTTACAAAAAATAGAAATTAGATTCAAAATTGATTTCAACAATGATGCCCTCCCATTAGCCAAGGTGGGATTTAGCTGTCTCATTCAAGATATATAATGGTGGACAATTAAATTCTTGTTAATTTATATTATAACTTTAATAAACTAAGTTTTTTTATTTTTATAACTTTAATTATGGACAGTGGATTCGAACTCATAAGAAAAATACAGAATGTCGTTGAGTTTATTCTTCTACTACTCTCAAATAAATTGAGAGTTAACACCAATTTCACTGATTAAACTGAAATAACATCAAACAATAAAATTATTGCGCCACTGTTCTATTCGATATTTAAAAATTAATTTCGACTCTCTAGGAATAGTTCAATAAGCTTAATAATTTGCGACCGACATAATTTTTTTTTTAACTATAAATAATTTTACAATTAAACTCTTTTTTTGTTTTAAATTTGAAATTTCCAAAAAATAAAAATAAAAAAAATAAAAACTTTAGAAACCACAAATTTCTACTAACAATTCTATGGTTTGGAAAAAAAATATATATATATATATATCGTTATTTCATCGTTTTAGGGTTGCATTAAAGTGTTTATAAACGTACATTATATTATTATTTTTACTATTTGCTTATTATTATTATTTTTTTGTTAAATGCAAATGTTTGAAAAGAAAAAAAAAAAAAAAAGGTTACCTTAATGAGTTCAGAGGGTCTAAAATCGCCCATCCACATGAAGCACCTCTCGGCGGGCGTCTTCCACATGCCGGAGACAAGGTGGAAGACGTCGGACTTAGCCACCATCATCTTCAGGTTCAAAACCTCGTCGTAATGGGCGACGCAGCTCTCGACAAATAATCGGAGCTCATTCTCAGGCAGATGCTCCTGCACTGCTGCTCGAAGCTCGCACATAATCCGGTAATGCTCCTCCTGCCACCGTCCGTACTCGATATCGAATATGACAGCATCTATATTATTTGCATGCGATTAATATACCCAAAAGCTTAAGCTAATATGTATAATTAAAATTAAAAAAAAAAATGCAGAGACAATCGTAGATTTAATATTTTTGTCTTATTATGTAATGTGACTTAAAACATATTTTTACCGGAGCTGAGGTTATGGAGGGCAAGAGGAAGGTGTCCTTGGTCAGCTCCTAAAATGGTTCCTCCTCCTCCCACAAACATGCCCTAACATGATAAACAATATCAATAACATCAAATTCAAACATCATATATTAGAAAATAGTTCATTAATTAATTAAGCTCCATGTATTTAAAAAAAAAAAAAAAAAAAACTATATATATACTTGAGTTCTTGATCTTTGAAGCTCTTGCTCAAGCTGTGTGAGCTTCATTCTACTCATCTCCAATTGCTGAACATAAGCCTGACAATGCATTTAAATCCACTAAAAATTTATAATCCATAATTAAAAAAAATAATAATAATGAAGCAAAATCAAGTGAAAAAAAAAAAAAAAAGACCTTTTTTCTGAGCCTGCTTTTTCTGGCAGCCTCTCGATTTTGAGCCAGCCTTCTAAGAGTCTGAAAATGACCCAAAAAAAAAAAAAAGCTCGTCGAACAATGGTTTGGGAGGAGTGCGACGAATATTGGACGAACTTAAGTTCAAATCATGAATTAACCACGTTTGAACCCAAACCCTAAAAAACTTGAAAAATTCTATGGGTATGAGTATAAAAAGAAATGTTTGTCAAACAATGGTTTGGGAGGAGTGTGTAGGACGAACATCGGACGAAATTAAGTTCAAATTATGAATTAACCAATTTTGAAAAAAAACCCTAAAAAACTCCCATAAATCTATGGGTAAGAGAATTAAAAATAAAAGTTCGTCGAACTAGGGTTCGGGAGGAGTGTGTAGAACAAACATCAGACGAACTTAAGTTCAAATCATGAATTAACCAATTTTGAACAAAACCCCTAAAAAACTCGCATAAATCTATGGGTAAGAGAATTAAAAATAAAAGTTCGTCGAACTAGGGTTTGAAGGAGTGTGTAGAACGAACTTCAAACGAACTTTAGACCAAATCATGAATTAACCACTTTTGAATCAAAAATCGTAAAAAACTTGCATAAGTCTCTGGGTAAGAGAATAAAAAATAAAAGTTCATCAAACAAGGGTTTGGGTGGAGTGTCTAGGACGAACTTCGAACGAACTTAAGACCAAATCATGAATTAACCACTTTTGAACAAAAATCCTAAGAAACTCGCATAAATGTATGAATAAAAGAATTAGAAATAAAAGTTCGTCGAATAACGGTTTGGGAGGAGTGTGTAGGACGAACATCTGACTAACTCGAGTTCAAATCATTGATTAACTACTTTTGACAAAAACCCTAAGAAAACTCCAATAATACTATGGGTATGAGTATAATATAGAAAAGTTTGTCCAACACTTGTATGGAAGGAGTGTGTAGGACGAACTATGGACGAACTTAAGACCAAATCATGGATTAACCACTTTTGAACAAAAACCCTAAAGGCTCGCATAAATCAAAGGGTATGGTATAAAAAAGAAAAATAATGGTTAGGGAGGAGTTTGTAGGACGAACTTCGAACGAGTGTAAGACCAAATCATGAATTAACCACTTTTGAACCAAAACCCTAAAAAACTCGCATAAATCTATGGGTAAGAGAATGAAAAATAAAAGATCGTCGAACTAAGGTTTGAAAGGACTGTGTAGGACGAACATCAGCTGAATGTAAATTCAAATCATGAATTAACCACTATTGAACAAAAACCCTAAAAAACTCGAACAATTCTATTGGTATGAGAATGTAAAAGAAAACTTCGTCGAATAATTGTTTATCAAGAGTTTGTAGGACGAATTTTGGACAAACTTAAGACCAAATCATGAATTAATCACTTTTGAACAAAAAACTAAGAACTCGCATAAATCTATGGGTAAGAGAATTAAAAATAAAATTTTGTCGACGAGGGTTTAAGAGGAGTGTGTAGAACTATCTTCTTACGAACGTAAGTTCAAATCATGAATTTACCACTTGTGAACAAGAGCCCTAAAAAAACTCCCATAATTTTATGGGTATGAGTAAAAAAAAGAAAAGTTCGTCGAATAATTGTTTAGGAGGAGTTTGTAGGATGAACATTAGACAAACTTAAGACCAAATCATGAATTAACCACTTTTGAACAAAAAACCTAAAAACCTCACGTAAATCTATAGGTAAGAGAATTAAAATTAAACGTTCGTTGAACAAGGGTTCAGGAGGAGTGTGTAGGACGAACTTTGGACGAACATAAGACCAAATCTTGAATTAACGACTTTTGAACCAAAAACCTAAAATACTCACATAAATCTATGGCTAAGAGAATTAAAATTCAAAGTTTTTCGAACAAGGGTTTGAAAGGAGTGTGTAGGACTAATTTCTGACGAACGTAAGTTCAAATCATGATTTACCACTTTTGAACAAAACCCCTAAAAATACTCGCATAATTCTATGAGTATGAGTAAAAAAAACAAAACTTCGTCGAAAAATGGTTTGCGAGGATACTGCAGAACGATCTTCGGACGAAGTTAAAACCAAATCATGAATTAACCACTTTTGAACAAAAACCTTAAAAACGAACATAAATCTATGGGTAAGAATATTAAAAATAAAAGTTGTCAACGAGGGTTTGAGAGGAGTGTGTACGACTAACTTCTGACGAACGTAAGTTCAAATCATGAATTTACCACTTTTAAACAAAAACCCTAAAAAACCTCGCATAATTCCATGGGTCAGAGTAAAAAACGAAAAGTTCGTCGAATAATGGGTTGGGAGGAGGTTGTCGGACAAACATCTAACGAGCTTCAGGCCAAATCATGAATTAACCACTTTTCAACAAAAACCTAAAAAACTCGCATAAATTTATGGATAAGAGAATTAAAAATAAAAGTTCGTCGAACTAGGGTTTGAGAGGAGTGTGTAGGACGAACATCGGCTGAATGTAAATACAAATTATTAATTAACCACTATTGAACAAAACCCTAAAAAAACTCGAATAATTCTATGGGTATGGGTAAAAAAAAGAACAGTTTGTCGAATAATTGTTTGGGAGGAGTTTGTAGGAACAACTTCGAACGAGCTTAAGACCAAATCATGAATCAACCACTTAAAAAAAAAAACCTAAAAATCTCGCATAAATTTATGGATAAGAGAATTAAAAATAAAAGTTCGTCGAACTAGTGTTTGAGAGGAGTCTGTAGGACGAACATCAGCTGAATGTAAATTCAAATTATGAATTAACCACTATTGAACAAAACCCTAAAAAACTCGAATAATTTTATGGGTATGAGTATAAAAAACAAAAGTTCGTCAAATAATGGTTTGGGAGGAGTTTGTAGGACGAATTTTGGACATACTTAAAACCAAAACATGAATTAAACACTTTTGAACAAAAAACCTGAAAACTCGCATAAATCTATGGATAAGATAATTAAAAATAAAAGTTCGTCTAACAAGGGTTCAGGAGGAGTGTGTAGGACGAACTTAAGACGAACTTAAGAACAAATCTTGAATTAACTACTTTTGAACCAAAAACCTAAAAAAGTCACATAAATCTATGGGTTAGGGAATTAAAAATCAGAGTTTCTCGAACGAGGGTTTGAGAGGAGTGTGTAGGACTAATTTATGACGAACGTAAGTTCAAATCATGAATTGACCACTTTTGATTAAAAACCATTAAAAAACTCGCATAATTCTATGGGTATGAGTAAAAAAAACAAAACTTCGTCGAAGAATGGTTTGGGAGGATAGTGTAGGACGAACTTCAGACGAAGTTAAGAACAAATCATGAATTAACCACTGTTTAACCAAAACCTAAAAAACTCACGTAAATCTATGGGTAAGAGAATTAAAAATAAAAGTTTGTCAAACGAGGGTATGAGAGGAGTGTGTAGGACTAATTTCTGACGAACGTAAGATCAAATCATGAATTTACCACTTTTGAACAAAAACCATACCAAAACTCGCATACTTCTATGGGTATGAGTAAAAAAAACAAAATTTCGTCGAAAAATGGTTTGGGAGGATACTGCAGGACGATTTTCGGACGAAGTTAAGACCAAAATATGAATTAACAACTTTTGAACAAAAACCTTAAAAACTCAAAAAATCTATGGGTAAGAGAATTAAAAAAAAAAAAAGTTGTCGACGAGGGTTTGAGAGGAGTGTGTAGGACTAACTTCTGACGAACGTAAGTTCAAATCATGAATTTACCACTTTTAAACAAAAACCCTAAAAAACCTCGCATAATTCCATGGGTATTAGTAAAAAAAAAAAGTTCGTCGAATAATGGATTAGGAGGAGTTTATAGGACAAACTTCGAACCAGCTTCTGGCCAAATCATGAATTAACCACTTTTATACCAAAAACCTAAAAAACTTGCATAAATTTCTAGGTAAGAGAATTAAAAATAAAAGTTCGTCGAACTAGGGTTTGAGAGGAGTGTGTTGGACGAAAATCAGCTGAATGTAAATTCAAATCATGAATTAACCACTTGAGAACAAAACCATAAAAACCTCAAATAATTCTATGGGTATGAGTAGAAAAAAGAAAAGTTCGTCGAATAATGGTTTGGGAGGAGTTTGTAGGACGGATTTTGGACAAACTTAAGACCAAATCATGAATTAAACACTTTTCAACAAAATACCTAAAAACCTCGCATAAATCTATGGTTAATATAATTAAAAATAAAATTTCGTCCAACAATGGTTCGGGAGGAGGCTGTAGGACGAACTTAGGAGCAAATCTTGAATTAACGACTTTTGAACCATAAACCTAAAAAACTCACATAAATCTATGGGTAAGAGAATTAAAAATCAAAGTTTTTCGAACGAGGGTTTGAGAGGAGTGTGTAGGACTAATTTCTGACGAACGTAAGTTCAAATCATGAATTTACAACTTTTAAACAAAAACCATAAAAAAACTCGCATACTCTTATTGGTATGAGTGAAAAAAGCAAAACTTCGTCGAAAAATGGTTTGGGAGGATAGTGCAGGACGATCTTCGGACGAAGTTAAGACCAAATCATGAATTAACCACTTCTGAACAAAAACCTTCAAATCACACATAAATCTATGGGTAAGAGAATTAAAAATAAAAGTTGTCGACGAAGGTTTGAGAGAAGTGTGTAGGACTAACTTCTGATGAACGTAAGTTGAAATCATGAATTTACAACTTTTAAACAAAAACCCTAAAATACCACGCATAATTCCATGGGTATGAGTAAAAAAAAAAGTTCGTCGAATATGGGTTGGGAAGGAGTTTGTAGGACAAACTTCGAACGATCTTCTGGCCAAATCACGAATTAACCACTTTTAAACCAGAAACCTAAATAACTCGCATAAATTATATGGGCATAAGTAAAAAAAACAAATCTTCGTTGAAAAATGGTTTGGGAGGATAGTGTTGGACGAACTTTGGACGAAGTAAAGACCAAATCATGAATTAACCACTTTTGAAACAAAAACAAAAAAACTCACATAAATCTATAGGTAAGAGAATAAAAAATAAAAGTTCGTCGAAAAAGGTTTTGGGAGGAGTGTGTAGGAAGAACATCAGACGAACTTAAGTTCAAATCATGAATTTACCACTTTTGTCCAAAAACCCAAAAAAACCTGCATACTTCGATAGGTATGAGTATAAAAAACAAAAGTTCACCGAACAATGGTTTTGGAGGATTGTGTAGGATGATCTTCAGACGAACTTAAGACCAAATCATGATTCAACCAGTTTTGAACCAAAAACCCTAAAAAACTCGCATAATTATATGGGTATGAGTATAAAAAACAACAGTTCGTCCAACAATGGTTTGAAGGAGTGTGGAGGACGAACTTCGAACGAACTTAGACCAAGTCATGATTGAACCACTTTCGAACCATAAACCTAAAAACTCGCATATATCTATTGGTATGAGTATAAAAAAGAAAAGTTCGTCCTACAATGGTTTGGGAGGAGTGTGTAGGACAAACATCGGACGAACTTCAGACCAAATCATGAATTAACCACTTTTGAACCAAAAACCTAAAAAACTCGCATAAATCTATGGGTAGGAGAATAAAAACTAAAAGTTCGTCGAACAAGGGATGGAGAGGAGTGTGTAGGACGAACTTCGGACGAACTTAAGTTCAAATCATGAATTAACTACTTTTGAACCATAAACCTAAAAAACTCGCATAAATCTATTAGTATGAGTATAAAAAACAAAAGGTCTTCGAACAATGGTTAGGGAGGAGTTTGTAGGACTAAAATCAGGAAAACTTAAGACCAAATCACGATTTAACCAATTTTGAATCAAAAAACAAAAAAAAGAAACTAGCATAATTCTGTAGGTATGAGTAGAAAAAAAAATTTCGTCTAACAATGGTTTGGTTGGAGTGTGTAAGACGAACATTAGACAAACTTAAGACCAAATCATGATTTAACCAATTTTGAATCAAAAAACCTATAAGACTCGCATAATTCTATGGGTATGAGTAGAAAAAAGAAAACATGTCGAACAATGGTTTGGGAGAAAGGTGTATGACGGACTTCAGACGAAGTTAAGACCAAATCATGAATTAACCACTTTTGAACCAAAATCCCTAAAAAACTCGAATAATTCTATGGGTATCAGTATAAAAAAGAAAAGTTCATCGAACAATGTTTTGAGAGGAATGTGTAGGACAAACTTCGGAAGAACTTAAGACCACATCATGTTTTAACCACTTTTGAATCAAAAGACCTAAAAAACTCGCTTAAATCTATGGTAAGAGAATTAAAAAATAAAAGTTCATCAAACAAGGGTTTACGAGAAATGTGTTGGACAAACGTCGGACGAACTTAACACCAAATCACGATTTAACCACTTTTGAATCATAAACCTAAAAAGCATGCATAAATCCATTGGTATGAGTATATAAAAAAAAGTTCGTCCAACAATGGTTTGGGAGGACTCTGTAGGACGAATTTCGCACAAACTTAAGACCAAATCCTTAATTATCAACTTTTGAACCAAAAACCCAAAAAACTCGCATAAGTCTATCGGTAAGAGAATAAAAAATAAAAGTTAGTCGAACAAGGGTTTGGGAGGAGTGTGTAGGAAGAACATCGGACGAACTCCAGTTCAAATCATGAATTAACCACTTTTGTACAAAAACCTTAAAAAACTCAAATAATTCTATGGGTATGAGTATAAAAAAGGAAAGTTCGGCGAACAATGGTTTGAGAGGTTTATGTAGAACGAACTTCGGATGAACTTAAGATCAAATCATGATTTACCCACTTTTGAATCAAAAAACCTAAAAAACTAGCATAAATCTATGGGTAAGAGAATTAAAAAATAAAAATTTGTCAAACAAGGGTTTGCCAGAAATGTGTAGGACAAACATTGGACGAACTTAACACCTAATCACTATTTATCCACTTTTGAACCATAAACCTAAGAACTTGCATAAATCTATATGTATAAGTATAAAAAAGAAAAGTTCATCAAACAAGGGATTGGGCGGATTGTGTAGGACGAACTTCGAACGAACTTAAGATCAAATCATGAATTAACCACTTTTGAACCAAAAACCTAAAAAACTCGAATAAATCTATGGGTAAGAGAATTAAAAAAAAAAGTTTGTTGACAAGGGTTTGAGAGGAGTGTGTAGGACGTACTTCTTACGAACGTAAGTTCAAATCATGAATTTACCACTTTTGAATAATAACCCTAAAAAAACTCGCATAATTCTATGGGTATGATTAAAAAAAAGAAAAGTTCGTCAAATAATGGTTCGGGAGGAGTATGTAGGACGAACTTCGAACGAGCTTAAGACCAAATCATGAATTAACCACTTTTAAACCAAAACCCTAAAAAACTCGCATAAATCTATGGGTAAGAGAATTAAAAATAAAAGTTCGTCCAAGTAGGGTTTGAGAGGAGTGTGTAGAACGAACATTGGACGAACTCCAGCTCAAATCATGAATTAACCACTTTTTACAAAAACCATAAAAACTCGTATAATTCTATGAGTATGAGTATATAAAAGAAAAGTTCGTCGAACAATAGTATTTGAGGAGTGCGTAGGATGAATTTCAGAAGAACTTAAGACCAAATCATGAAATAACCACTTTTGAACCAAAAACCTAAAAAACTCGCATAAATCTATGGGTAAGAGAATTAAAAATAAAAGTTCGTCGAACAAGGGTTTGAGAGTAGAGTGTAGGACGAACTTCGGACGAACTTAAGTTCAAATCATGAATTAACCACTTTTGGACCATAAACCTAAAAAACTCGCATAAATCTATTCGTATGAGTATAAAAAAGAAAAGGTTGTCGAACAATGGTTTGGTAGGAGTGTGTAGAACGAACTTCAGACAAACTTAAGACCAAATCACGATTTAACCAATTTTGAGTCAAAAAACCTAAAAAACTCACATAATTCTGTGGGTATGAGTAGAAAAAAGAGAAGTTCGTCGAACAATAGTTTCGGAGGAGTGTGTAAAACAAACTTCGAAAGAACTTAAGACCAAATCATGAATTAACCACTTTTGAAACAAAATCCATAAGAACTCACATAAATCTATAGGTAAGAGAATAAAAAATAAAAGTTCTTCCAAAAAGGTTTTGGGAGGAGTGTGTAGGAAGAACAACGAACGAACTTAAGTTCAAATCATGAATTGACCACTTTTGTACAAAAACCCTAAAAAACCCCTCATAATTCTAGGGTATGTGATAAGCTCCAAGGTTGCTTGGTTTTACAAAGCTAGAGGTCCTTCTAGGATCCTTGTAAAATCTCACATATATGGAAAACTCAACACTCAATCCCAACTAAGAGTTAAGTTAGAATGGTGAATACACTCTTAGATCTCACTTAGAGTCTATGATGGTAACTCTTAGAATCTAAGACAACTCACTCCAGAATTAGTTTGATCAATACTAATCCAATGAATTGATTTTTCATTCAAATCTAAAGCAAGAATTGAAAAAAAAGACGAATTTAAGACCAGATCATGAATTAACCACTTTTGAACAAAAACCCTAAAAAACTTGCATAAATCTATGTGTAAAAGAATAAAAAAAGTTCGTCGAACAAAGGTTTGAGAGAAGTGTGTAGGAAGAACATCTGACAAACTTAAGTTTAAATCATGAATTAACCATTTTTGTACAAAAACCCTCTAAGACTCGCATAATTCTATGTGTATGCGTATAAAAAAGAGAAGTTCGCTGAACAATGGTTTGGGAGGAGTGTGTAGGAAGAATTTCGGATGAACCTAAGACCAAATCATGAATTAACCACTTTTGAGACAAAAACCTAAAAAACTCGCATAAATCTATGGGTAACAGAATTAAAAATAAAATTTCGTGGAACATGGGTTTGAGAGGAAAGTGTAGAACAAATTTCCGACGAACTTAAGTTTAAATCATGAATTAACCACTTTTGAACAAAAACCTTTAAATACTCGCATAATTCTATGGTTATGAGTAAAAGAAACAAAACATGTCGAACAACTTTTTAGAGGAAAGGTGTAGGACGAACTTCGGTCAAAGTTAAGACCAAATCATGAATTAACCACTTTTGAACCAAAAACCTAAAGAACTAGCATAAATCTATGGGTACAAGAATAAAAAAAATAAAAGTTCCTCGATCAAGGGTTTAAGAGGATTGTGTACAAAGAACATCGGACGAACTTAAATTCAAATCATGAATTAACCACTTTTGTACCAAAACCCTAAAAAACTCGCATAATTCTATGGGTATGTGTATAAAAAATAAAAGTTCGCCGAACAATGGTTCGGGACGATTGTGTAGGACGAACTTCGGATGAACATAAGACCAAATCATGATTTAACCACTTTTGAATTAAAAAACCTAAAAAACTCGCATAAATCTATGCGTAAGAGAATTAAAAATAAAAATCGTCGAACAAGGGTTTGAGAGAAATGTGTAGGACGAAGTTCGGACGAACTTAAGTTTAAATCATGAATTAACCACTTTTGAACCATAAAGCTCTAAAACTCGCGTAAATAAATGGGTATGACTATAAAAAAGAAAAGTTTGTCGAACAATGGTTTGTGAGGAATGTGTAGTACAAACTTCGGACAAACTTAAGACCAAATCATGAATTAACCACTTTTAAACCAAAAACCTAAAAAACTTGAATAAATCTATGGGTAAGAGAATTGAAAATAAAAGTTCGTCGAACAAGGGTTGAAGAGGATTGTGTAGGACGAACTTCAGACGAACTTAAGTTTAAATCATGAATTAACCACTTTTGGACAAAACTTTAAAAAACTCCCATAATTCTATGGGTATGAGTAAAAAAAATAAAACATGTCGAACAACGGTCTAGGAGAAGGGTGTAGGACGAACTTCGGACAAAGTTAAGACCTAATAATGAATTAAAAATTTTTGAACCAAAAGCCTTAAAAACTCGCATAAATCTATGGCTAAGAGAATAAAAAATACAAGTTCTTAGAACCAGGGTTTGAGAGGAGTGTGTAGAAAAAACATCGGATGAACTTACGTTCAAATCATGAATTAACCACTTTTATACAAAAATCCTAAAAAACTCGCATAATTTTATGGATATGTGTATAAAAAATAAAAGTTCGTCGAAAAATGATTTTGGACGAGTGTGTAGGACGAACTTGGGACGAACAAAAAACCAAATCATGATTTAACCACTTTTGAATCAAAAAAACCTAAAAAACTCGTACAAATCTATGGGTAAGAGAATTAAAAGTAAAAACTCGTCAAACAAAGGTTTGAAAGAAATGTGTAGGACAAACTTCGAAGGAAATTAAGACCAAATCATGATTTAACCACTTTTGAACCATAAACCTAAAAAACTCGCATTGGGTAAGAGAATAAAAAATACAAGTTCCTCGAACAAGGGTTTGAGAGGAGTGTGTAGGAAGAACAACAGACAAACTTAAGTCTAAATCATGAATAAACCACTTTCGTACAAAAACCCTAAAAGACTAGCATAATTCTATTAGTATGAGAAGTATGTGAACAATGGTTTGGGAGGAGTGTGTAAGACAAACTTCAGAAGAACTTCAAACCAAATCATGATTTCACCACTTTTGAATCAAAAAACCTATAAAAATCGTATAAATCTATAGGTAAGAGAATTAAAAATAAAAATTTGTCGAACAAGGGTTTGAGAGAAATATGTAGGACGAACTTCTAACGAACGTAAGTTTAAATCATGAATTAACCACTTTTGAGCCATAAACCTCGAAAACTCGCGTAAATAAATGAGTATGAGAATAAAAAAGAAAAGTTTGTCAAACAATGGTTCGGGAGGAGTGTGTAGTACGAACTTCAGACAAACTTAAGATCAAATCATGAATTAACTACTTTTGAACCAAAAACCTAAAAATCTCGCATAAATCTATGGGTAAGAGAATTCAAAATAAAAGTTCGTCAAACAAGGGTTTGAGAGGATAGTCTAGAACGAACTTCGGACGAACTTAAGTTTAAATCATGAATTAACCACTTTTGAACAAAAACCTTTAAAAAACACCGTTAATTCTATGATTATGAGTAAAAAAAAGAAAACATGTTGAACTAGAGTCTAGGAGAAGGGTGTAGGATGAACTTCGGACAAAGTTAAGACCAAATCATTAATTAACCACTTTTTAACCAAAAACCTAAAAAACTCGCATAAATCTATGTGTAAGATAATTAAAAATAAAAGTTTTTTGAAGAAGGGCTTGAGAGAAGTGTGTAGGACGAACATTGGATGAACTTAAGTTCAAATCATGAATTAACACTTTTGAACCATAAACCTAAAAAAATCGCATAAATCTATGGGTATGAGTATAAAAAAGAAAAGTTCGTCAACAATGGTTTGGGAGGAGTGTGTTGGACGAATTTCAAATGAACTTAAGACCAAATCATGAATTAACCACTTTTAATGAAAAACCCTAAAAAACTCGCATAATTCTATTGGTATGAGTAGAAAAAAGAAAAGTTTGTCCAACAATGGTTTGGTAGGAGTGTGTTGGATAAACTTCGAACAAATTTAAGACCAAATCATGAATTAACCATTTTGAATAAAAACCCAAAATAAAAAACTCGCATAAATATATGGGTTAGAGAATAAAAAATAAAAGTTCGTCAAACAAGGGCTTGAGAGGAGTGTGTAGGACGAACTTCGGATGAACTTAAGTTCAAATCATGAATTAACCACTTTTGAACCATAAACCTAAAAACATCGCATAGATCTTTAGGTAAGAGTATAAAAAAGAAAAGTTCGTCAACAATGATTTGGGAGGAGTGTGTAGGACGAATTTCTAATGAACTTAAGACCTAATCATGAATTAACAACTTTTAAAGCAAAACCATAAAAAACTCGTATAATTCTATGGGTATGAATGGAAAAAAGAAAATATTGTCCAACAATGGTTTGGTAGAAGTGTGTTGGACGAACTTCGAACAAATTTAAGACCAAATCATGAATTAACCACTTTTGAACAAAAACCCTAAAAACCTCGCATAAATCTATGGGTAAGAGAATAAAAAACAAAATTTTGTCAAACAAGGGGTTGAGAGGAGTCTGTATGACGAACTTCGGATGAAATTAAGTTCAAATCATTAATTAACCACTTTGGAGCCATAAATCTAAAAAACTCGCATAAATCTATGCGTATGAGTAGAAAAAGAAAATTTCGTCGAATAATGGTTTGGTAGAAGTGTGCAGGATGCACTTCAACGAACTTAAGTCCAAATCTTGAATTAACAACTTTTGAACCAAAAACCTAAAAAACTAGCATAAATATATGGGTAAGAGAATAAAAAATAAAAGTTCTTTGAACAAGGGCTTGAGAGGAGTGTGTAGGACGAACTTCGAAAAAACTTAAGTTAAAATCATGAATTAACCACTTTTGAACCATAAACCTAAAAAAATTGCATAAATCTATGGGTTTGAGTATAAAAAAGAAAAGTTCATCAACAATGGTTTTGGAGGAGTGTGTAGGACGAATTTCAAATCAACTTAAGACGAAATCATGAATTAACCACTTTTAAAGAAAAAACCTAAAAAACTCGCATAATTCTATGGGTATGAGTAGAAAAAAGAGAAGTTTATCCAACAATGGTTTGGTAGAAGTGTGTTGGACGAACTTCAAACAAATTTTAGACCAAATCATGAATTAACCACTTTTGAACACAAACCTTAAAAAACTCGCATAAATCTATGGGTAAAAGAATAAAAAAATAAAAACTCATCGAACAAAGGTTTGAAAGAAATGTGTAGGACAAACTTTGGACAAACTTAAGACCAAATCATGATTTAACCACTTTTGAACCATAAACCTAAAAAACTCGCATAAATCTATGGGTAAGAGAATAAAAAATACAAGTTCGTCGAACAAGGGTTTGAGAGGAGTGTGTAGGAAGAACATCAGACAAACTTAAGTTTAAATCATGAATTAACCACTTTCGTACAAAAACCCTAAAAGACTAGCATAATTCTATGGGTATGAGTATAAAGAAGAAAAGTATGCGACTAATGGTTTGGGAGGAGTGTGTAGGACAAACTTCGGAAGAACTGCAAACCAAATCATGATTGAAACACTTTTAAATAAAAAAACATAAAAAATTGTATAAATCTATAGGTAAGAGAATAAAAATTAAAAATTCGTCGAACAAGGGTTTGAGAGAAATGTGTAGGACGAACTTCTGACGAACTTATGTTTAAATCATGAATTAACGACTTTTGAGCCTTACATATAAGACTCGGGTAAATAAATGGGTATGAGTTTAAAAATAAAAAGTTTGTCGAACAATGGTTTGAGAGGAGTGTGGAGTACGAACTTCGGACAAACTTAAGACCAAATCATGAATTAACCACTTTTGAACCAAAAACCTAAAAACCCGCTTAAATCTATGGGTATGAGAATTGAAAATAAAAGTTCGTCGAACAAGGGTTTGAGAGGATAGTGTAGGACAAACTTCATACGAACTTAAGTTTAAATCATGAATTAACCACTTTTGAACAAAAACCTTTAAAAAACTCCCATAATTCTATAGGTATGAGTAAAAAAAGAAAACATGTTGAACTACGGTCTAGGAGAAGGGTGTAGGACGAACTTCGGACAAAGTTAAGACCAAATCATGAATTAACCATTTTTAAAACAAAAACCTAAAAAACTCGCATAAATCAATGGGTAAGAGCATTAAAAATAAAAGTACTTTGAACAAGGGCTTGAGAGGAGTGTGTAGGACGAACTTCGGATGAACTTAAGTTCAAATCATGAATTAACCACTTTTGAACCATAAACCTAAAAATATCGCATAAATCTCTGGGTATGAGTATACAAAAAGAAAAGTTCGTCAACAATGGTTTGAAAGGAGTGTGTAGGACGAATTTGAAATGAACTTAAGACCAAATCATGAATTAAACACTTTTAAAGAAAAACCCTAAAAAACTCGAATAATTCTATGGGTGTGAGTGGAAAAAAGAAATGTTTGTCCAACAATGGTTTGGTAGGAGTATGTTGGACGAACTTCGAACAAATTTAAGACCAAATCATGAATTAACCACTTTTGAACAAAAACCCTAAAAAACTTGCATAAATCTATGAGTAAGAGAATAAAAAATAAAAGTTCGTCAAACAAGGGCTTGAGAGGAGTGTGTAGGACGAATTTCAGATGAACTTAAGTTCAAATCATGAATTAAACACTTCGGAACCATAAACCTAAAAAACTCGCATAAATCTATGCGTATGAGTAGAAAAAAGAAAAATTCGTCAAATAATGGTTTGGTAGTAGTGTGTGGGACGAACTTCAATGAACTTAAACCCAAATCCTGAATTGACCACTTTTGAACCAAAAACCCTAAAAAACTCTCATAAATATATTGGTAAGAGAATTAAAAATAAAAGTTCGTCTAACAAAGGTTCGAGAGAAGTGTGTAGGACCAAGTTCGAAAGAACTTGAGACAAAATCATAAATTAACAGCTTTTGAAACAAAAACCTAAAAAACTTTCATAAATCTATGGGTAAGAGAATTAAAAATAA
>JBBMEG010000018.1:11461964-11477162 GCA_037832605.1 Cyclanthera cordifolia
GCAGCTTTTTGGTTTTGGGCCAGCCTTCTAAGGGTCTGAAAAGGACCCCCAAAAAAAAAAAAAAAAAAAAAAAAAAAAACTCTTTTTTAAAGCTAATTGATATCAAAATTAGAATTAAAATGGAATAAAAGTTCGGATTTTTAAACCTTGGGGTCTGGAGTTTTGGGGCCTTCTTGCTCTGAACTTGAGGTTAGCCCTTTCTTGTTATTAACCTCACTCTGTAATAAAAAATAAACAAAAATAAAGGGTTTAATTTAATTAATTAACTCATTATGTTAACTAATTCTTTTTTTAATTAAAAAAAAAAATGGTTACTTTGGGAGGTTTGGTATGAGGCTGAGTTAGGGTTGGGGTTGGTTCGGATGGAGTGGCTCCACTGCTGCGTTGGTTGGCCAACTCTTTGGACGGCTGTGATGCTTTCATCTTTGAATCACCATGGTTAATCAATGCTATGTTTGACTGCACCAAATCAAAAATTCACAAAAATAAAGGATATTTACAGTTACCAACAACGAGGTCGTCCATGGAAGATTATGCTCATTATTCAATATAATAACAGAACTAATTAAGGAAAAAAAAATGGAGTTTTTTCTTTTATTTACTTCGGTTGGCGATGGGTCGACGTGCATCGGTCGCGACGGGAAGATGTTTAGCGTCGGCGGTCTCATCCCCGAGCTCTCTACAAAAAAAGGAAAAATAAATAATCAACACATTGATTTATAATACTACACAAAATTTCTTCTCTAATATCGCAACTCAAAAACTAATGAATCGAAGTAAATTTAACCGAAAACGGGGAAGTTAGGAAGAGAAAGGAAAGAAGAGATGGGTTTGAATGCAAGTGAACGAGCAATAAAAAAGATTCTAGAGCATCCTCATGTTCTTCCATTAAAACTAGTCGGTCGACATGCGACTTGCACATTTGTTTTGTGGCGGACGTGATCGCAATTATATAGTGATCAACTCATAGAGAATAAATTAGGCTAATTTAGAGATCAATATGTATGATAAATTACCAATTTTGAGAATTTCTCCAAAATTAAGGAAAAATAATAATGAATGAATATTTATAAAATTTAATGAGATTTGTTTTGTGCATGAAAGTAATTAGAGAAATATCACACAAAATCCACAAATGAGAGAGAGAGAAAAAAAACCAGTTTGTTATTGTTCAGAAACTGGTCAAACAAAGTACAACCAGAGAAGATCATTTCAAAAAATCTCTAAAAATCCATGTTATTTGTGTGAAAAAATCTTCTCATAAAAACCAAAAAAAAACAAAAGAATTTTAAGATTAATTCAAAAAAATTAAAAAAAAAATTAAAAAAAAAAATAATAATATAAAAATGTATACGTTTTTGTTCTTGAGTTGTAGTTGTTGTAAAGGGTTCTTGTCCATCAAGATACAGAAAAAGAGCTCGATCCAATTCCCCCAAATCATCACCTTCTCCATTATCTTTGCCTCTGAAAAAAAAATAAAATAAAAAATATATGTATTATATATAAAATAAGACACACAAATTAAAAAGATTAAAAAAAAAGAAAAGAATTACATGAGATTTGGAGAGATGGAAGGAAGATTCATGGAAAAGGGAAGATGTTGATGAGGATCATGATCATGAAAGTTTAGATTTTGGAAGTTGAAGAGTGAGGAATTTTTGGAGATGACAAAGTTTGGAGTTTGCGAAAGTTGACGATGTTGTTGTTGTTGTTGTTGGTGTTGTTGTTTATCGTGCTCGTTCGCTTGTTGGCTGACGGAGCTGGTTTTGATATTTGAAGAAGCCATTAAAGTTGAGATTTTTTTTAAAAAAATTCTCTTTCTTGCGGTTGTTGTTGATGATGATGAATCTCTTTTGGGGATTTCTTCAGTTATTACCCCATTAATGGCAGCACCAAGCTTCAAGCTTTAGCTCTCAACCAACTCTTTTATTTCTTTTTTATTTTTATTAATTTCTTACATATATCTGGATGATCTATAAGAGAAGAGGAAAAGAAATAATTAAGAGAGAGAGAGATGGTGAGTTTGTTATGGAGAGAGAGAAAAAAATGGATTGAATTGAATGAAAAGAAAACAAAAGGTACAAGGAAGAAGAAAAAAGCCACTCTTTTTTTTTTTTTAATTATTGGAGGTGTTTATTATCTTGTTCCAGTCGTTCAAATGAGTTTTTGTAATTACTCTTTAAATTATCATTAATTATACAAAAGTGCTATTACTATTTTTTTTTCTTTAAAACGATTCAAAATAATTCTTCAATTCTAATCATTTGTACAATTATTCATCCAAATATTCATCTATTACCAAGACTTATATTTTCATAAATTAATTTTTTTTTTTTTTTTTTTTTTTTCTAATGGAGCCATTTTTAAATTTTCAATGTCTAGTGCTTCAAATACTCTCTCTAATTCAAAGAGGAAGAATTTGTCTTTTATTTATTTGTTTCATTTACTTTTTTTCCAAGTCAATATGTAGAAATAATTTAAGATCAAAATTAAATATTACAATTTTTCCTAATATTTTTTTTTTTTTTTAATAAAAAATGTGAATGGATTTTTAGTAAAAACACATTCAACTTCAAATTAAAGAAAGGAATGACTATCTTTTTTTGATAAATACAAACACATTCTTTTAAATACTTTGAATAATAAATAGAAATAATATAGTATAAATTGATTATATTTATAGGTGGCTTTGTATGTATATCAAAAAAAAAAAAAATCAAAGAAAATATTTTTTATTATAATTATTATATATATTAGTTGCACTCCAACCTATCAAATTACACTTTTAGTTGATTAGTAATTGACATAATAATAATTCTTTTGAGTACAACAAACCTTTATATAGAGGGCACTACGAAAACTCAAACCATTGATTCACTAGTACCAATTGAACTATGTTCGCTTTTGGCATTTAGCTACTTAATCATTTCTTATAGATTCATAAATTGGTTATATACATGTAATATTTTAACAAAAATGTTATAATTAAAATAGAATACGAGGGTAAATTCTCGTATTTATATATAGAAATCAAGCGCATAGTAGTACAAGCTATAGAATAGATGTTGTTCAAGTAAGGTTAGTAATTTTCATATTTATATATAATGAAACTAAGTTTAAACAAATGTACATATGGCTAGTCGTATTTAGTTAATATATAATCGAAAAACGTTAGACATGAATATTTTATATCTTACGTGAAAGGTAAATATAATCTTAAATTTTAAATACAAAAAATAAAATGGTTATAAACTAAATAGAATGAATAATAAAAATTAAAGAATGAGAATGATATTTTAGCATTAATTAAATATAACAAGAGTTTTAAAAGAAATATAAAAAGAACATCCGTTTTGGGTCAATGTAATTAAATGCCTACATGTCTCTTTTTTAAGCACGTCAACTAAAATATAACATATGACGTCATATTACCATTTATGGATATAAAACCATTAAAGGTTTTGAGAGCGTTACCCAACAAAGTTCAACCTTTAAAGACTAAACCCAAAATAAGCTTGTAATTCTAAATTTATATATATATAATTTCTTCGATTATATTTTAAAGGTGATTGGATCTCGGAATTGATGAAAGGAGAGGAAAGAAAGTTGGAAAATTGGTATTTAGGCGGAAGATGTTTATTTTAAATTATTATATATACTTTAATTCATTTATAAATTTAATAAAAATATTTATTTTATATTATATGATATAATTGACGAAGATGTTTGGATTAAGATTTTAAGTGTATTCATAATCAATGAGAATTTATTTTGAGTATTTAGAAATAATTATTATTTTGAGTATTTAGAAATAGTTATTATAGTTAAAAGTTTATTTGAATGTAATTTTTAAGAGCATTTAGAGTTAGTATTTATAAAGACGGAAAGGATCAAAGACGCGTTGGTTTCATTGTTTGGTAGTTATTCAATTCAACATCATGTAATTCGATCTTAAAAATCATTATTTGACTTTCAAATCGAGAGTAGTTGAGATCTTCAACTTCAGTACTTAATAATTGTAGTTTCTGTCAACATACAATAAATATATATATATATATATATATATGAGTATTTTTAAATTTTGAAGTAATAGATTAATTAATGTATGCATACAATTTAGGTCCACCCTATAGGCTTATAAATTTGTTCAACTAAAAAAAAAAAGGAAATGGTATAATTTGTAGCACTAATTTCTTTTTCTTTTAATCATTAGACAAAGAAATGAAAATGAATTTGGTAAAAGAAGAAAAAAAAATCACATTCACAAAGGATAGAGTGATTTTGCAATATAATATATTGGCCTAATTATAATTAAAATCAAATAGATTATAGTTATTATGTATGCTATTTTTCATAGTTGACTTTATATATATATATATATATATATATAATGGCTCGTCACTATCATATATAAGGTTTGATTATTTTTTTTTTTTTTTTTTTTTTTCCTTTCTACATTATTTTAAGATATATATATATATATATATATTTGGAATAATATGTCAAAGCTTGATATATATATAAGTTGTAATTTCAAAATGTTAGGTATTTTATGTTGAAGTTATTATGAGAATTCATCTCTTATTCACTTTCAACTCAAATGTAGATAAAAGATATATAGTCTTAAGGCAACTAAGAATATTTAGAGTTTGATAATGAGAGAAATTCAAATCTTCAATTTAGAATTTGAAATTTTGAAATTCAAATCTCTCGATCTCAAATATTATTAGGGAAGCTCATAAACCAGTCAAATTCAAAATTTTCAATCTAAAATATTGTTATTATTAAGAAAATTTATAAAACGAGTCCAATCTAAAAAATAATTACAAATATAACTCACTCTAAAACAAAACTAATAATTATTATAATCATTCATATGAAATAAATACGACTAGCACACGATATAGTATTTATAATACGTATTAAAATATATTAATAATTATTTATGCAAATATTTTAGAATCTGTCTATATTGTAATGATTGTAAATATAATCAAATAATTCAACTACTCAAATTATTCTATCAACCCAACTTCATTGTCGGATTGAGTTTGATTGCCAACTTTAATTTAGTTAAGTTTAAATTAATAGAAATATTTATATATGAAATTGGGCCATGAATTAATCTAAAATTAATTTGAGTTAATAGAATAACATAATTTTATATGCAATTATCTTTCTTTTTTTTTAATTTATTATGAGTTTTTACTCTTTAAATATTTATATATTGTGGTAATTTGATGTAATTAAGTGGCCCACAATTTTGAAACTTGAAGTAACTAATTTGAATGGTACGGCTGATTATGATTGGGAATAAAACATGATTGAGCATTGGCACGACCATATTCATTGTATGACAACATATATGATTAATTAATAAAATAAAGTTATCCAAACATAATAATTATGTATTATTTGACTTTAATATTGTTCAAATATCAAATTTAGTGCAATTATTTTTAATTAAATATATCATCTCTATTTTTAGGAACATATAATCAAACGTGGAGGGGTTTTATTAACATTAATGGAAGCATCGAATCATTTTGGAACATAAAAGGTTAGATAAAGAACAAAATTAGTTGTTTGGTAGAGATATTAGGACATGTTTGGCTACCGGAATAAGTGAAGCAGAAAACTAAATAAGAAATAAAAATAAATTAGTGATTGATAAAAGATAATTCGAAGAACCAAATAGTAAGAGAGATCCATTCACTTTTTACCTCACCAAACATGTCATTCAAGTATAATAAATATATAAAGGTGATTTTGGCACACCAAAATTTAAACTCTTAAAAAATTACTTAATTCAAACTTTTATACTAAAAAAATGTTTATGGTTACATTTGATGAAGATTGAAAAAAATGATTTTTTTTTTTTTTGATAATTGAAAAAAAAATGATCTCTAAAAAAAACAAAGAAAATGTTTGTTCTATATTGGTTTCTAAACATTCGAGTTTAATTTCTGTTTTGATTCTTAAATTTTAAAATGTTTAATTTTATTCTATAAAAAAAAAAAAATTACAATCGATCTCTATTAAAGTTTTTTTTTTTATATAGTTTTTTACAAAAAATTATCATCTTTCTATATAAATTTTAGAAATATGTTCACATATTTTCTTTATCTATATTAAAATTTATTAATATTGATGAATCCATTGTAATAAATATTAGCTTCAAAATTATCATAAAAATTGATTTTAAATTTATTTTTATGTCTATAACTAAATTAGATATTTGAAAGTTCTAAATCGAGCTGAAATAAATTTGAAAAGTCACAAAAATTGAACTCGTAATAGTCTCGAGACTAAAATTTATGTAACATAACTCAAAATTTAAAGATTAAAATACTATTTTAACAAAAAAAAAAATAATAATGGAAATTAAATTTATTTTAAAACGGGTATAACAACATGTTTGAAATTTGGTTTTGAAATTATTAAAATCAGTTTTGGCGTATTAAAAACCACTACAAAACACGGTTGCGGTTATTTAGAATAAACTGAATTTTAATAATTAAAGACATATTTTAGAGTAATTTTAACCCTCATAAATAATTTTAGTATTTAAAAGTTACTTACAAACTTGCTTAAATTACCAAGGAGATTCTATTTTTTAAGACATTTCAATTAATGTCTAAATGAAAAATTTGTGGAGAGAAAAATATTAATTCCCAAAATAAATTCTAATGTATAACCCTAAACGAGGATCTGCAAAAATGATTAGCCGATGGAATGTGGAGACCAAACATACACTAATATGCAAACAGACCAAATATATTCATAGATTACACGTCATATATACACCTACACACTCCATGCATATGTACGTACATAAGTGCTACAGATAGGTAGTATATATATACCCAAACAACCTTGAAAAAAAATCAAGTAAACACAATCTCTAGTAGCAAATATCTTTAAATCAAAGCTATAGTTCAAAGTAACAACCTCTTGTAAGAATGAGGGTCATGTTGGAGAGAGTGACAAAACTTGTGAGCGATTTAGAAACTTATTGAAAGATTTCTGAAGAACCTAACACCAGTGACTTACAAGTAGCTAGGGGTGATGCTTCGTTGGCGCTTTCGATCGTGAGTCAATTCTCAAAATTCGGACACAATCAGTGGAGTAAACGGGTGAATGAGTTTATTCGGCAGACGGATTTCAACTACAGTGATGCTTCTCATCGTCACTATCTGGTTAGTAAATGAGGTGGATGAGTTTATGTTTTTCTTAAACAAAACAAAGGGGCTGGTCTTTTCACCTTCCAATCTTCGAAATCATGTATTAATTAAGCTCTTCCCAATACCTTATGAAGTTCAATTACATCAACTCACTATTTTTCTCATTCTTTAATTTTAATTTTAATTTCGAGTACAATCACATCCAATGATATTAATTAATTACTTTTAATACATTTAACTATATCCTAATTAATTTCACAAATTTAATTATTTTCATAGTGGACCCAAATAACTTCGTGGGCCTATATAATGAAGCCCATTATAAAAGTATGGTCAACAAAAGAAGAAAGAAATCTTTATTATCTAATTATCTAATTATTTAGTAGATATCAGAGTGTAGAAGAAAAATAAACTTCCATTACAAACTATTGTAGCATGTGTATTCATATTCAAAAAGCAAAAATCCTTTTAAAAAAAATAAAATAATAAAGGAAAGGAAAGCAACTTTTTTCTAATTATAGTTTTATATTTAAAGGTTATTTTAATTAATGAACTAATTTTTGCCCAAGTTTATTTTAGGTCAAAATACTATTTTTGTCGGTAGATTTTTTCTATTTTGGTCTTCAACTTTCAAATGTTAAATTTTAGTCTCCAGATTTTCAAAATAAATTAAATTTGATTTTTATTTGAAATTTTTTGTTAAATTCTGTTTAAATATTAACTATTTTTCTCTATAAATTTAAAAAATATGTGAACATATTTTCTTTATTTATATTAAAATTAATAACATTGTTGAATCATTTTTTTTTTAATTTCAGCCTCGAATTTACTATAGAAACCAATTTAAAACTTATTTACAATTCTATAGACTAAAATGAAAGAATTTTTTTTTTGAAAGTTTAAGAATCAAAATAGAGCACATTTCAAACTCTAGAGATGAGATTGATATTTAAACTTAAATTTTATTATTGTGAGATCCTATTATATGAACTGTGGATGAGTTTAATAATACCTTAATATTTGTGCAATGTAGCATATGCTTTTACATTTGAACTTAGGGTATACCCATAAATTTTTGGAATAGATAGGTTCTTAGATCTTTATAGCAAACCTTTCCAATAAAATGGAGACAAATTTATAAATAATTGAGTAATTTAAAGAAAATTAATTAAATAACAGTCAATAAAAGGGTTTGAAAGATATCAAACACAACCATGATGACAATTTTGAGTGTTGTAAGTCTTGCCTTAACAAGAAGGTTTTTTAATTTTCTCTTTTAATTTTTTTTATTTTTTCAACTATTGCAAAATTAATCAAAAGAAATTTAATGTCAAGTTTGACCATTCACCAATAAATAGTGACATTTCACGAATTTGACCGATAAGCATTTAATTTTTCATTTATTTCTATTTTTTATATATATTCTTATTTCTGTAAAGTAAATACGTGAATCATAATCAAATTCCATAAATCAAAATAAGTATAATTAAAAAAAAAAAAAATTATTAACCTTTAAATTGAAATCATTACTTTATTACTAATTAAAAACAAATGCACTAGTTTAAAATTCATAAAGTAGCACTAGACATGGAATTGGTTAGACCAAAAAAAAATAATAGAGGTAGCCAGATATTTAAAAACTAGTTTCAATTTAAAATAAAAAAAGAGAATATTTTAATAAGAAAGAAAGTGGACCGACATAGTTTAGCTTTAAGCAGAGTCCAGACAGCCTCGTGTCTTACAATGAACTTGTCCTCCTCCTCCTTCTTCTACATTAATCTATACAACAAATCCCTGTCACTAAATTCCACACAACAAACAACCTCATCTGCTACAAATAAAAAAACATTAACATCCAACAAACACCCCCAACCAAATACAAAAATAAATAAAATAATCTCCTCATATCATTCTCAACAAAGTTATATATATCCCTATCAAATCTAAAATCACTCTCTTCATCATGTTCGTATCCACAATCTAACCCCTGATTGATACACGATAGTTAGTTCCTCGTCCGATGGAGAGGCGAGTTAGTTTTTCACTTGTAGTGTATATCATTAAAAGTTAATCATCATGGATTGACTAAATAATCAAATAAGCTTTAATCAAGTAAGGACATGTTTGACTTTGACGGGAAGAAAAAGAAAAGGAAGGGAAGAAATAAATGAAGAAAAGTAAGAATAAACTAAAGGCATGTTGGTGGACCACACAATGAAATAGAATCACTTTCCTTTTCTTTCTAACCCTTCCCACTACACGAAACATACAAAGTTTAAAAGGTTCAATTCAGAATGACCAAACTATTTAGAATAAATTTTCTTGATAATCAAATATTATAAAGTCGGCTCACTCTATTAAAATTAATATTCAAATTACAGTCAAAAAGTACATATAAACAGTTCTAACAAACCATTATATACTTGGAATAAGATAGACAATTGGGATAAGATATAGTCAACTAGACTGGACATTCACAAACATTAAAAAAAAAACAAATCAGAAGTTGATTAAGAATAACACACCATTATATGGACATGGGAAAAGACATTTTAACACAGGATATGTTTAGTTGAGGGAAGGGAAGATATCTAGTTGAGAAAAACAAAACCACATGCCACTGCATTGGCCTTGTCAAGAAGAAGGTATAATAAAAAAATAAATAAAAAAAGGCCATACACATCACATAAAAGAACAAAAAATCAGCTACTCTAGATGCAATAAGCAAACAAGACTGTTTTTGCTTTCTTTCTTCCCTACCCCTTCATTATAACTGAAAAGACATGAAGAAAAAAAGTGCAATACCATAGCGAATGCGTCGTTGTCGCCGGTCCAAGGATCGGAGGGCGGGGGAACGCAGACATTGGTCGACTTTTATCACAACATACAGTCAGTCCTTGCAGGCAGCCTCCTGAAGAAATTCAGAGGAACGGAAGGAAGCTTATGGCGGAATCTGGGGTGTCTCAACACATAAAATCCAGTGAGCAGGGCAACCACTTGGAATGGTGTGACATATAAGACAATGGCGGCAACAAGACAGAACAGAACAAACAAGGCAGTGGCCCTCGGGTCTCTCCAGCTAAGCAAGGACTGCAGCCTCTCCCCTTGAGTCGCCAAATCCCCGACAACCGTCTGAATTCTCCCAGCAATGCTCCTCAAACGGTCATACCGCATCCTCACTATGTCACTGGGTCTTGATGTCGGGAATGTGTCGAACTCTTCGTCAAGTTCATCAGGGTGTGCAGAGTCTGCGTGTGAGAGACGAGTGTCCATGTGCGGTGGGTGCCTCGGCCTCCAGCGGTAGTACCAAACTCCGATTAGGAATAGGTAGAGGAAAATGGTGGGCAGTATTAGCTCTGGGTACATGACGAGTATTATGAACAGAATGTGTATCAGTACAGTGGTGATAGGGTTTTTCCAGTTGCAGATCTGATCAAACCATTTTCCTACTGCTATTAAACTACTTAAAACTCCCATAATCCTGAAGAAATTCGCTTTGCTTCTGCGCATACTCCACATGTGCGAACCAACATCCAGCATATATTCGACTACCTCTTTCCTCAACGGTGGCTCAGCCCGGTTCAACCTCATTGATACGATCTGAGTTGCCTGATGCCTTAAGCTATCGAGCTGGCTGACAGTCAAAGGATGAATGTAATGCATTTTGGGAAGCAGGGGATGTGTGTACATGTGCATCATGTTCAGCAAGGAGGAGCAAGAGAACCTCACAGCCAAATGTATCTCCCCCATCTTCTTCACTCCATTCGGGTGTAAAACTAGAAGAGGATATGAATGTGTGTAGACCCTATCTGTTTCGAGAGTTGAAAGTCGTATCCTCACCTTCCCAATCCGTGAATCTTTTGTCCCTCCACCTTTATCTCCCCCATGTAAATGACAATTGTCAAAAACACCAATCGTAACCACTGTACAAGGATCGAAAACTTCCCAAGTGTACTGCTCATTCCACTTGGGCATAAAGCTATCAATGATTGTCCTAGTTCGAACCCACTTTTGCCCGTATTTTGCCACACAATACGCATCTGTTGTTCCACGCCCATCTTTAGTCTTCATAGGCATCAAACCCTGAGCACTGAGGATACCTAATTCCAGCACCCCAATGCTCTGCTTCCACAATACTTTGGCAGTAGGTCGAAGATCACTGCTATAGTGTGTTGATTCATCCAAAACATGATAACCACCTTCCAAACAGATCCGCGTATGAATTCGACTAGCAAACTTGATTTCTTTTTTCTTGTCCCCTTCAAGAATGACGTGCTTCTCCATATTGTACCATTTGGTGTTCAGTGGTCTATGGTCCAATCTTCGGTCCACATATTGCAAAGGAATTGCACATTTACCCAAGGATTCATCTTTATTTGGAGCAACTCGGTCCTCAACACTCAAAATCAAGGGTTCCTCAAATGGTTCTGCAGCTACAAACATCAAATCCTCATTCCACATTGGATTGATTGTCCTACTCTGAGAAATCCGAGTTCGCAAAACTTGATTGCCCAGGATAGCCTTCACAAAAACTTCAGGGTATCTACCCTTATCAATAGGCTGTAAATCCTGAGCTTCGATAACATTAACCCTCAAATACCAGAGCTTGGGTGAAAGATACACCTTAGAACGAATGTTCGCTAGACTATCAGTTCCACTGACAGTTGCAGCATCTGAATGCCATGCTTCAGGAAACGCTTCATCAGCTTGATTGCCCATCCAAACAGCCAACATTAGCTCTCCTTTCAGTTTATCGCCTTTCCTGTCATCCAATCTATACCATTGAGGAGCCAATGGGCTGTCGGGCGGAACACGTTTTGGAATCTCATTCAAGTCAAACACAACACGGCCCATGAAGTCATCCTTGACAAAATCTTTATCCTTCAAAGTAACCTCAAGAACTGAAGACTGAATCCGGTCTTTTGAGAAGGCAAAAACCTGGTTCCACTCAGGATTCGACTTCTTCTCAAAATGCCGAGTTGTACCCTTGTAGTTCCCAAGCTTCACTTCCACATAGGGGTCACAGCTTCCAGTGACATCCTTTCCAGGCAAATCTTTCGCCTTCACAACGCGGACATAGAGATACTGCATTTGCTCAACAAGATCATACGTGCTTGCGAGCTTATCTCCGGTAACCTTCCCCCCACCAAGATGGGGTTTGGTCTCCTTCAAAAGAAAGTCGTCTGGTGGTGGCCTCTGCATCTTCTTAGTAACAAGGAGAAAGACCAAAATCCACAATAATTAGCAGTTGGACAGATTTCTTCACAGAAGCTGAAACCAAACCCAAATTACATCAAACAATCATCAAAAGCCCTATAAAATATGAAAGAAAAACAGAGTCAGCCAGCCATTATAGCAAGTGATTATACTAAGATCGCCTAACTGTAACTATGAATAAAAATTAAAACAAAACTCAAAGTATTCACACAAAGACATGCTCTGCTTCGAACTCTCAAAACTAAATCAAACAACACAAAAGTAGCTAAGGTATACCAAACCATTTCCAATATGAGTTCAAATGGAATCAAAGAAAAGACTTAGATCTTAGCACTTCATAAAACAATGTAACCTCAAAACTTGTACAGGGAAATCCAAACAGTTCCTGAGGGACGGTTTCAGATCTAAGTGCCAGAACCCTAAACATTCCCAAACAGAGAAACCCACAAAATTAAACCAAAGAACAGAGAAGAATCATACGTCCAAAGAAGCACTCACAAACGAGGAAGAAGGAAAGGCTTTCGTTTATAAACCCCACAGAAACGCAAGAACTCAAAAAGAGAAATGCTCGTTAAACCTTGAGATTACTGCGTCATCATCCACTGGCAATAATTAAACAAAAAAAAAAAAAACAGCCATGAAAGTAGCAGCGAGTTCTTCATTTTCTTGAAAGAAAACAACCCTTAATGTAATGCTAATAACGCCACAACCCCAAAGAAAGTATTTAGGTTTCCACAACTTTCTAGACACTAATGAGGGATAAATTTCAAAAACCCCCCACAAAAATCCAAACACAATAATTGCATCCCCATTTCAGAAATTCTCCAAAGAATCAAACAAAGCAAGAGAAAAACAGTGGATTAAAAAAAAAAAAAAAAAAAAAATCAAACCCCAAAAACACAAACCCCAAGAAAGCAAACACAAAAAACACGATGAACCCTCAAAAGAACCCAACCAAAACAATCAATTCAACGAGATAATGCAAACCCAATAGAGATAGAGAGAGTACCTAAAATGGGACGAAGGCGATTGAGGGCAAATCAGGAGCAGAAGATATTACCGCCGGTGGAAACCCAGGAAAGGGGAGAAGAGAAATAGCGGTAATCAAAGGGGGGAAAACGAAGAGATAAAGGAGAAAAAAGAGAAAGAAAAGAAGAGAAAAGAAATGTTTGGCAGAGCAGAGTAAGTGGTTTTGCTTTATTATGCAGAAATGCTTTATGGGGATCTGATGAATGTGCGAGAAATATACAGAGAGAGTATTGGAAGCTGGAGGGCCCCAAAACAAGCGTGTCAACAACCAACAACCTCCACCATTGCACCTCCCTCCAAAGGATTTTTCTCTGTTGCCTTCATTTTGAATTCCTTCTCAATTTCAAATATTTATTTTGACTTAATAGATTCTCATACTATCTGCCTCCATTTTAAAATTAGTCCATTTATTTTTTATTGAATTGATATGAAGAGGAATATCCACTCATTTTCAATTTAATTTTTATATTTCAAAATTAAAATACTTCAACCATGCTTATTTTTATATTTAAAATAAAAATGAAACTAATTTTTAATTTTAATATATTAATTAGTAATTATTTTAGTTTTTACGTAAAATTAACTTTAAAGAAATTAAGTATAAAAATAAATTAAAAAACATACATAAATTAAAAAGTTTGGGGCCAAATTTAAATGGAATGATGAGTTCAAAAACTAAAAATAGTTCATTTTCCATAATTATTTCGATTTTTGTTTTTTTTTTCTAAAAATAAAACAAAAATTTGAAAGCTCAAGATAAATAATTTTGAAATACTCGTTTTGGTTTATGGAATTTGATTATAATTCATGTACTTACTTAAATAAAATTTGAAAAACATGTAGAGAATTTAGTTGAAATACTCGGAGTTAATCCATTGAGTTACCTATTAGAATTGACAAATGGTAAAATATTGTCATAGGGAGAGACTTAATGGTCTTAATAGAGGGTAAGGAGACTTATCTTATTGCGAAGGATGTGTGTATCGATCTTAGTGTTACTATCATTGATGATGATGGTAGGTAGGACAAAACCAAAATCGATTCCTTCGTAGGAAGAGACTAATATCATCTATCAAAAATGCTTTTGGAGGATAAAATTATTTGGAACTTGAGTTTTAATGGACTTTATAATGTGAAAAGTGTTTATCATTTGGTGTTGAAACGGTTGAAAAACAATAAAGCCTCCTTGGAATATTCTTTGAGTGTAAAGCGGTTGAAAGCCTTTGGTAAGGTTGAGTCGATAGCCCACAAAATCAAGATTGTAGCTCGGAATATTTTTAAAAACTTTTGATTGCGACTCGGGTGAATATTCAAGCGATAGGAGTGGATTGCTCGAGTTGGGTTTTTATGTGGAAAGAAGAATGAAACAAATATGCTTATCAAAAAATAGTGTAAATCAGGCATTGTGAACTCGAAGTGTAATATCTCATATATGTTCTATCTCGGTGGAATCTAAATCTAAAACAAGTATTACACTTATTTTAAATTTTTTTATCAAGATGTAATTAAGCAAACTCGATAACATTATTGCTAATATCGGAGATTTGATTAAGTTGTTTACTATTAACTTTTTCTCTTTCTTCCTGCGACTTAGGAAACTGTAAAAAAAGTCATAAGAAAAAACAATGTCTTTCAAATTAGGCTGCCTGGACCGGAAGAATCAACAATGTCTTTGGATTCTTCTTCTTCTTCTCTCTCTCTCTCTCTCTCTCTCTCTCTCTCTCTCTCTCTCTCTCTCTCTCTCTCTCTCTTTTTTTTTTTTTTTTTT
>JBBMEG010000018.1:11477262-11535511 GCA_037832605.1 Cyclanthera cordifolia
TAAACATGTTCGATACGCTATCATTCGTCTATGCTTTTTCTTTAATGCTATATGTTCTAAGTCGATAGATTCAACTAGGTTGAAAGGATTGCAAGATGATGTAGTGGTCACTTTATGTCTCTTGGAGAAGTTTTTTCCACCATCATTTTTACAGTAATGGTTCATTTTGTGGTTCATCTTGTAAGAGAGATAGAATTTTGTGGACCAGTTTATTTGGGGTGGATGTATGAATTTTGTGGACCAGTTTATTTGAGGTGGATGTATCCTTTTGAAAGGTATATGAAGATTTTGAAAGGTTATGTTCGTAATAGAAATCTACCAGAGAGATTCATTGGAGAAAATTATATAGTAGACTTCAAGATGATCCAACACGCGCACCATCATAAATAAACTGGTAAGTTTTTGTTTTAATTACTTCATTCACAATTTTAGTCTATATAGTCTGCAAAACTTTTTGTTTATTAATTTGGAAATATTGTGTTATGTGTTAGTTTAACACCACGAAACCATACACTGATATGGATGAAGTACGAATCGAATGGGCAGACTTAATAGGTAAATTTTTATTAGCAAACAAAGATTAATTATTGTATAGCATTTTTGATATTGTTTATATATATTCTGGAAATATTGTTCATACATATTTTCTAGCAAGACAATGTCTCCATATATTGTGTATTTTGATTTCTTTTAGGATATTATTTCATTTTTGGAATTTACAGGATTAACAAATTTTTGGGTAATTTTAATGTTACGTTATTATGTAGTCGAAATTTCAGTTCGATGAGTTGGGGCGGGACCCACATGAACAAATCTTTTTTAAAAATTGAAAAACATACTTTTAATGTCTGTTACAAAATCGACACCATACAGAATTGGTGTCGGTCAGTATTGGTGTCGCTCCAAAACCAACACCATATAGTATTGGTGTCGCTCATCTTGCATGACACCAAAAGTCTTTCGGTGTCAGTTCTAGCCCGTCACTAAATGTCTTTAATATCACTTGTATTGATGATGGTCGTATGTCCGACACTATTTGTGAAAGATGTCGGCATATGCCCGTCACTAAATCTCTGGTTTCTACTAGTGTGAGCATGATTAAAATTTTTCTTAAAATTATATGATGGTGTCTCATTGATTTGTTAATTAAAAATGTACAAGATTTAATGTCAATAACCCATTTCGATCAGATTTCTTAGCTTATGAGCAATTCATTATATTTTGGTTAATTTGTTTCTGGGTGAGTGATCAAGCTTAGGGTGCATATTCTAAAACTTGCTTGTGAATGTATTTTAAGACCATTATTTTTGAATTGATACTTTAATATGATCAGGGCAATTAGAAATAACCGATTGTTGGGCTCTTAAATCCCCACCTTTGAAAATTTTTAATTTAGTTAGCCATTTTAAGCCTATTTTTCCCTTCTTTTTTTTTTCTTGATTATAGCACATCATATTTAGCCTTAAATGATCATGTCATTTGTTAGCCTCAACTGTTGCACTTTATTAAGACAAGAGGAAAGATGTCGCATGGTAATGGTAGTTGAAAAAAAAATGTTGGAAAGTGGTGAAAAAGAAAATATATACATTTGAAGAAAAAAAATGTTTGTTCTCAACAAAAACGATGAAAAAATGGTGGTAGTGATGAAAAAAAAAAAAAAAAAAGTTGGTCATACTTAGAGAGAGATTTTGCCAAAAGAAATCTATTTTATTTCTCCAAAACTCTTAGTTGAAGAAGAAAGTGTGAGGATAAAATTATTTCTTAAAATAATATGCTTTGTGATTGTGATTTGACATTGCTATCATGCAAGATTACCTCTTGGCCTTGACCATACAACACCTTATTTCTCCTCTTATCATATTTGATTCTCTTGCAAGCCTATGATAATAATATTCTATGCTTTAGCTTTGAGAGTAAAAATACCCAAAATATTTTGAGAGTATCGAATGGAATATTGAGAGGATGATGAGTCTTTTGTTGCATTTGATTTTGGTGAATTGATGAGATGCTTGAGTTTTTACATAAAATATGTTATATGAATGTTCATTCTCTTGATTGTTATTAAAATTCAACTTTGATGTTTTGTTAACTTTATTGATATTCTTTGATATTAAGAATGACGAAAATAAAGTAGAAAGAAAATTGATATGTTGGGTTAAGACATACTTGAAAACGAGCATGAATTAAGTGTGGGAAATTTGATAGGTTCAAATTAAGTATATTTATTGAATCTTATTTTTCTATATTTAAATTAAATATTGTAATTAATTGTGAATATTTTTCTATATTTAATCTATATGGTAAATTGTTAAAAATATTAGAAAAATAAGTTTAAATATAGAATTTGGTTTAAATTAAAAAAAAAATGTTGAAAATATTAAAAAAAAAAAAAAAAAAGAAAAAAAAAAAAAGAAGTCATTTGATGTGTCTTTCCATCTATTCCCATAAAAAAAAAAATTAAAAAATAATAATAATAAGGAAGTGGCGTCAAAAAGGAAAAAAAAATGTTTATTTATTTATTATTATATATTGACATATATATTTATATATCTGTTTTTGTAGGATACAGAGTGAGTGAGGCAGCAGCCACCAAAAACGGAAAAGAAAAAAAAAATAATAAATAAAATGCAGAGGAGGAGAAGAAGTTAGAGAAGAAAGAAGGGGAGTAGTGGAAGATCAATTTTCTATCGAACTCGTGATGTTGGTGTTAAACTGAAATAACATTAAACAATGAAATTATTACGCCACTAATATTTCTAGATGTTATTATATTTATTAGTTATTTATTATGCAAAAAAAAGTTTAAAAAGAATAATTTCAAGAAAAGTAGAGATAAAAAAAGGTACTCGATCGTATCATATACTTTGATGGTATTTTTTTGTTTTTATAGTTGAAGGTATTACAAAGTAATAGTGGTAACAAAGCAAAAGCTATTATTATTTATTGTATTTTATTTTTACAATCGGGAAGTAGGAGTTTAACTCTTCTATGTCCAAAACATCGGTCATTGGCCCTTCCTAGGTTATAACAATGGAATACATCAAACACATTTCTAGTTTAAAAACTTCCAAACAATCTAGAAATAGGAACATTCGAGAGGGAGTATATCTCGAAATCCATAGCCTTAACCTACTGGATTGTCCATCGAAAACTAAAGCAAAGGTAATTGATGGACATGAAATATGCATGTGTTATGAAAGCAGAACAATAATCGAAAGAAAACTGAAAAGAACGTGAAAAATAACACAAAGATTTACGGGGTTCACTGACGATATGTTAACTGCGTCTTGGGGTAGAGGAGAGAAACCAATATTTTATTAGAGGAAGGTGAATACAAGAAAGTTAATGAAATGGTGCTAGTTTTTTAAGAGAGTTTATATAGTGTATTCTCATAAAACCTTAATACATATAAGGCGAAATTACATAAACGCTCATGTGCACGAACATAAACATAATTACATTGTCTAGGTTACGGGGGAGTTGCCCGCGAGCCCCATCAGTGGCCTCTCCCCTAGATTCTAACTTACTGGTCGGACAGCAAGACCCCGACTAAGTAATCGTGGGGGCATCAAACAGTTCAACACATATCTAACAAATCTCCACCTTTACATGAACTCTCATTCAAATCAACCAGATGTACCAGAAGTGTACCAAATGTATTCTAGATGTACCAAACCCAGCAATATACATCTAGACTCGATGTATACCAAATGTACCAAATTCAGTTTCTTTTCCCTCTATCTCAGATGGTCCCCTTATGAATCTCAATAACTTTAAATATTTGGCAAGTTCAAACAATGTTGGAACTTGCCAATGTGTCACTGTTTTGGTGAACATATCAACGGTGCCCAATTTTGAAACCTTTACTCTTTTTTCATTTCTCAGAAAATGGTACCTCACATCAATGTGCTTAGTTTTCTTATGATATATTTGATCCTTGGCAAGGCATATTGCACTTAGACTAATACAGTAAACAATTGCTTGATCATGATATAGACCAAGATCACTTACTAGCTCTTACGACTAAATTCTCTCTTTAGTTGTTTATGTCAATACCATCTACTCCTCTTTCGTTGTAGATAGAGTCATTGTAGATTGCAGAATAACCTTCCAGCTAACAATAGAACTATCTAGAGTGAAAACATAGCCGTCATAGATCTTTCTATTGTCAATACAGTATTGAAATACCCCGCCAGAGATCCTCGCTCGCTGACCGAGCAACGAGACGCCCGACTAAGTAATCTTGGGGTATCAAACAGTTTAAGAAATATCTCAACGTACGACATGAAATCATGAAATTGCTCTCAATACTCTAAAACATATAAGTTTCATAACTTAATAACTTATATTCTTAATTAAACAAATTATAGAAAAGTCCTAAATTTAGCCTTGCAACATTATCGTGTAATTTGATAAAATTAACTAAAAGGTCACAAAAGAAAATTCTAAAATGGTACCTAAACTTAAAAAACTAGTTAGGTTTGCACTTCATAAATAATTTGTGCATAACTTGAGGGTTTTAGTCATTAGTACATGCTATAAGATTAACAAATTCTATATCATTCTATAGTTTTTTTTTTAATACATGGAGTAGAGAGATTCAAATCATAGATCTCGTGATCAATATTCTTACATTTAGATTTTGAAAATGAACTATGCTCACTTTAACTATATTCTACTCTGTATTTAACTAAACAACATATAAAAAGTAAACAATAAGGGTAGATCTTAAAAGAAGTTTTGCATGGATTGCATAAACTTCAAAAGAAGAATAGAATGAGAGGAGAGAAAAAAAAAGGTATATTTATTAAAGGGCACAAGAGAAAGGAAGGGAAGGCCAAATTGCATATAAGAAAAAGTGGGGGGGAGGTATCCAAAGAATAAGAACCAAAAAGCCAAGGCATCCACACACACATAAACCTCCAATAGAACACATATTCCATTGAAAGAGAGAGATGAGAAACTTGGAAGGCTCTTTTTTGGAACACAACAAAATGAAAGAATAAAGCTTTGGTAAAAAAATAGTGCTTTTGAGAGAACCCAATTATTCTTCCTTTTGCCAAAAAGATCAAAAGCCAATGGGAGAGAGATATAACATTAATGGCAAATATATTGAATGTGCATGAATTATATGCTACCTTCTAATTAATGATCAAAAGGGAATGTAGACCTATTTATGGCATTTTTCATTATAACAAAAAAAAAAAAAACAAAGAAATTGCATGATTATGAAAATTTTGAAAAATAAAACATCGTTTTTAATAGATGAAAGTTGTTTGCATATTACAATTCTCCTTTAACTTATAGACTTTTTTATTCAATTTAATTGGCAAACAAATAAACTTAAATCTAATATAAAATAGAAAATGATTACACTTAAACCACATTATTACATAAGTGAGGTTTCTTTACACCCATAAGTGCATGGTAATTAACTGATCAATGTACATTAAACTTGTCTTTAATACAGGGAGAAAGCTAGATTTTTTTTTTTTTTTTTAAGTATAAATCGGGAAGGAGACCACAAACTCTACACTGAGGACAACTATTCTCAAATAAATGAGAGTCAAATTAAATGAGAGATAAAGCTAGATGTTAATATGGGTTTGGTGATCAGATATCAGCATTTTAATATTTGCAAGAAGATGACAATCTCAAATCTTTCCTTGCATCAGTACCGAATTAGTAGGATATTTTCTACATGTTTAGTTTTAAAATAGAAGACATGATTATTAATGCTTAATTAGATGAACATCATTAAGATAATCACATCTAATTAACCACGTGGAGATAAACTTAAATCAATGTAGAGATCGTAGGATAAATTTTGAAACCAAACAAGTATAGCAGTCGATAGCACTGTGGTAGAGTACGATACTCGGCCTCTATATTAGAACAGGAGAATAATAGCTTGATTAATTATCACATTAAATCACGTGGAGATAAGCTAAGAAAAGAAAAAAAAAAAAGGTGCATGCTATCTTGGGTGATTAAACATAGAAGAGGACCTTCTTAATTAAGGTTATGTAATTTAAATATCCTTATTAACAATCAGATTTCTATTAAAATGTTTCATATTGGTGAGTGTCTAATCCAATTAACTTGTACCTTGATTTTTTGTAACTATAAGCATTGCGTCTTAACTCTACAATATATCAATGTTAAGGAAATTGATTAAAAAAAAAAAATTTAATTTTTATATGGATGTCTATTATAAAATGAACTCCCAATATTTTTAGCTTCGTAATTAGTTTTGACCACTGGAATATCCATCGTAGTTATTTGCATTACAATTTTTTATATGGGCTTTGTAATCAATCACTAATAATAAATAATATAATTGTTGATGCTAAAAAATGGTCAATTGAAATTAATTGTATAATTTATTTATCGAGAACAAATTGGCCTGCAAAAAAGAACAATATTAAGATGTGATCCGCATGACCTCTCATGCTTAAGTCATTAAATGGATTTAGGAGAGTGTTTAGAGAGAACTTGAGAGCTTAGGATTAGCTTATAAGAATTATATGTGTATTTTAGCTTGATTTGGCTGGAGAGAAATGAGAATCGTTCTGGCTTTTATAGCAGCCGATAGTGTAACTGTTGCAGCTCACTAATGGCGGCTTAATGGCCAGCCATTTGTAATGGTTGTCATTTAAGTCGTGCATTAAACACCAGCATAACTCTCGAACGTTACCTTTTGAAGGTGTAACGGTTATGTTTGAGAAGTTGCTTGAACATGGTCCGCCCCCCCGTGGCCCGGTTCTCATGGTGGCTATCCTTGTCTGAGATAGGCTTCTTGATGGAACCCCTGGCCACTATCGGTGGTGTCCAGGTGTTACTGCGGACTCAGCCGACTCCTGAAAGTCTAACCTCCACGACTCACCCCCCACCTAGGAGTAGTCTATACCGATCAAGATAAGTCGGATTTGAACATATTCCGGTCCCTCGAGGCCTGGTTTCCATGGCTAACCTCGCTTCGCGGTAGTCAGACTATTTGGCATGGCCGTTATCGGCGGTATCCACTCGTCACATTGGTTTGATCGTCTCTAAAGAGTTTCGACCTCCTCGGCTCATCCTGAGGGGTTTAGTTCCCACAGCTGACTCCCCTAGGGGTGGTCAGACTTTTCGGCGTGACTCCAGGCTGGTATCGGCTGTATCCGGTCGTCACTTTATACGTGACCCGACCTTGACAGGTCTGGATTCCCTCGATCGATCCCTGAGGGGTGTTGAACTTTCTCGGTGTGACTCCCGGTCGTTATCGGTGGTATCCATTCGTCACCTTATACTAAGCTCGACCTCAGGAGATCTGAATTCCCTCGACCGTCCCTTGGGGGTGACGGAATTTCTCGGCGTGACTCCCGGCCGTTATTTGGAGGTATCCGTTCGTCACTTTATAATGGGCCCGACCCTGAAGGTCTGGATTCCCTCAACACCCTGGAGTGTCGGACTTCTTTGGCCTCAAGCTCGGGTGTGGCCTTGACCGGGGCCTTGGCCTCGAGCTTGGTCTTGATCTTGCTAGTCCTTGGAGGGGTCGGACTTCTTCGACTGCCATTCGAGAGAGCCTATGCCTTGTCCAGATATTACGGAGATAATTTCACATACAACAATAATTATTCACCTTTTAAAAATTGAAAAAAAAAAATTATATATATATAGTTAAAGATAAGTTCAACAAGATTATTTTAAATTGGTCCACTGTGTAGCTGTAGATTTAGTTACTAAAATATCATAAAATAACAAATGTCCCTTTCTATGTTTAATCACCCAAGATAGCATGCACTTTTTTCTTTTCTTTTATAATAAATCACCTTCTAAGGAACTAGTTATTGAAGTTGTTAGTTTTCAAAAAGAATAAATAAATAAATAAGTAGTTGAGTTTTGATGAATAGTACTTACCGCTTTATGAATCAATTAAACATTTATTATTCAATATTTCCTTAAAAAATTTAAATATTTAATTATAGCAATGGTAGGTGTTGATGATGTACAATTCTATTTATAATTAATCAACATAAGTTTCATGGTTGTACTCAAAAAAAAAAAACATAAGTTCCATGGTTAAATGGCTAGTTGAGGTGGTAGAGCTGACTTGCTAACTAGAATCTCACGTTGGTAAGTATTATGACCAACGACAGTTTTTTGTTCAAATTAAAAGTCAATACTTATATCAAAATAATACCAATTATGATTAAGATAGGATGGTCAGACCTAAGTATTTGAGTCAATTTATGTATATCTAAACTATTTTTGTTACAACTGAATCACTTTACTATACTTGTCCAGAAAATTCATAATAAACTCATTTCTATTCCAAGTATTCTTTGTAATCTCTCTAACTTTTCTCTTCAATGTTGTTTGGTCATGTGGTTCCTAGGTGCATGTGGACCACTAGAATACAAAATTATTCTATTCTGCCTACAAGACACTATCACTAAAGTAATATTGAAGATACTCAATATTCTTCTTTACCAATTCAACCTATATATTTTTTTAGTTTGATTTTATCATATTAAATATAAGTCTAATGTATTATTTTTAAACTTATGCTCTACACCTAACTGCTATTTTTTTAATTATTTTCAGTTACAAAATAAATAAATTACATAAATTTTTGAGAAATCTCTACATTTGGTATTATATTATCCACTTTGAATATAAAGTTTCATTGTTGTTTTTTTTTCACTCAAATTGCATCAGATCAATGGAGATGTTTGTTTTCCTCTATTAAACTCATAATCTTTCCCTTAATTAACCAATATAGGAAAGTGTATATTCTCAATAATCCTCCCCATGTACAAAATATCGCTCTCATATCAAAGTTGATTTACGCTTGAAGTAGCTAACTCTCACAAATTAGAGCATACATTAGACGACTCAACCCCGAATTTTCATCATGGCCTTAACATATCATTTACATCATATTAAGTCTCATAAACTTTTTGTTTCATGCTCGAAAGTTTTTCAAATTTTTATGATATATTGTTCTACTCTGAACATAACCTTTCATGACTTTGGTGTTTATTTCACTTAAAATGTCTTATACTAATAGAGATATTTGTTATTCCTTATAAACTCATTTTCTTTTCCTTTATTAACTAATTTGGAGTACACACTTTATTTATATTCTCAACCCTTATATAAATAGATGCTCTCATAACCCATTCAATCCGATTGAATGAAGCCAAAAATTGGTTAAACCAAGAACCATAAAGGTTAATCCAGTCCAATTTAATCCTTATGCTTTTTGTTGGCTGGTCCAAAATTGTTACCTTTCGAATCTCATGCATCTCTGCATAATAATACTGAGGTAAAGGGTTGCACTAAAATCTAATTCTAAGATTGAGGGTGAGAAAGAAAGACGCAAAGAAGTTTTGATCATAGAATGAGATTTCAAAAGCTTAAGTTTATGAGTAACAGTAAATGACATTTTTTCTGATATCATCTTGAATTATGTTAAACTACTCATCAATCTAAAGTCTGATCGACAGTTGCATGCGGTTCCACGTGGGTTTACTAAGCCTAAAAATTAAATAATGCTGCAATAGAAAGTACTGGATAATAAAGAAGATACAATTTTATATTGAAGAGCTTACAACTTATATAGGCAAAGGTAAGTAACATAAAGATATTAAATAAGAGACATGGCATATGTATATTGGCCATGGATACATATTTAGAACAACAACCTAACTATTGAGTATGATTTGTTGAGATTTGGTGGAGACTATACTCCGTAACATAATCAAGGTCTAATATTCAACTAACATACTTTTTGTTCTAATTAAATTATAAAGTCTAAAACTAAATGTAGAATTGTAGATGTAATACTTCAAACCGAAAAAGAAAATGCAATTAACAATTAGAACAATAAATAAAATAAATTACAGAATTAAAAATCACTTACGTGGAGCGCGGAGCCTTTTTATGAGAAGAATAAAATTGGATAAAAAAAGAATAAAGTAGAGTTTATTACGAGAAAAATAATTCATATTATCCCATTTACATTCTTCAACTTTCATACATTACCGCTAATGGTTCTTTACCAGATGTTTGGATGTAAAATTACAGAGTAATTATTTTAAGTAATTATAAATAAAAGATTACTTTTAATCATTAAAAATTTAAATTTCAGTAATAACTTGTTATGTGGTTAGCTATCGTTAATAGCTCATCTAAATGATTATTTTTGTAGATGAGTGGCAAGCAAATTTAGAAATGAATGATTATTTTGAGAGTTTAAAAATGAGTGATTATTTTAAATAATTAGAAATGATTGATTTTATTTTAAGGCAAAATAGCACAAACCACCCATAAAATATGATGTTTGAAACAATTAAGTACTTAAACTTTCAATTTGAGCAATCACCTTCCCTAGAGTTTGAAAAGAGTATTGCAATTAACACCTTTGAATTAAATTTATGAGATTTACACATGTATAAGAGGATAAAATTGTTCAAAAAATATTTAATCTTTTTTTTTCTCTTTCTAAAAGAGACTATAGAAATTCATAACTTCTTACGTCTTATAAATTTAAAATGAAAATTTTGTATGCTAATAAGTTTTTTAAATGTTACAGTTAATCATTCTTCTCATAATTATTCACTTAACCACAAACACAATTGATTGTTTTCTCCATAATCATTACCTTTCACATTCTTCCCTAATTCTCCTCCCATATCATTCTTATTCACTTACTCCTGGGTGTGTTAGGGTACGAAGAGAATAATTATAAGAAAAATAAAACAATAGGTACAATGTGAGTGAAAAATAGTTATGGAGAGAATAAAAAGTTATTGTAAGAAGAATAGAAAGTAGTTAGAAATAGAATAAAAAAGTAATTTTGGGTAAACATGAATATGGGAGGAATGATTCTCGAGGACTCAAACACCAAGAATCATTTCCCTTCTCATCCTCGGTGGCCCAAAAATCCCTAAGTAACTACCCTCTCTCAAAACAGAAGATGTTGACAAAATGATTGGTGAAGGGACCTAATCTAAAACTACACGATAATATGATATGGGCAGGATTTAAATTGAGATGTAGAATTATGATGGGACCATAATATTTTTGCCCGTGAAAAAGAAAAACAGTGTCCTTAACAATTTCTCTCAACCACCTTAATCGTTATCATAAATTAGAAGAAAAAGCTTCCAACAAATATCAATGGTGTGGCAAGTCCAAAACTAACCAAAAATAAGTTGAACAAATTGAGAGTACCTTTATTCATACAAACATTCCAGTTAAAGCTCATTCAAGGGAACTGAGTATAATTACATCTCTGGAAAACCAAAAGAGAAAGCCAGCCAATTTCTTCTTTCCCAATTGCTGCAAGATTAGTAATTTGCTACTCAATATGGGTTCTTTTCTTGGTGGTGTAAGGGTAGTATTCCTTGCCATTGTCAACTCTTGTGGTCTGACCACCAACATCAATTAATGCAGAAGTGACTGCCAAAGCCGCTCCAGCAGAAATGGCTGTTGAAATGCTTTTTCCTGAAACAAAACAATAGCAGCAGCAATTAACCACTTTTAAGAGCCAGTTGATTAATTAGAGACATGAAAACATCAACCAAACCAAAGATCATGGGTTTCCCCCAATTCTTAATTCCCAATTGCCAAAATGAGTTCAATTCTCTTGTCCTAACTGACATCGAGATTAGAAATTCGATTCTCCGTTGTCAAAAAAAATAGACATCAAAAAGCCAACCAATAAAAGATTGTTCAATTGACATAAGTGTGAGCCCATAATAGGATCGAAGATGCCATGAGTTCTAATCTCCCACAATTTAGACATGAAAAGAGAATAGATTTGTACATCATATGCAATGGATTGGATCAGAAAGATCAGAATGGCACTTCACTTAACAATCATAGATAGATAGCCTTGTACCGGTAAGGATCTTTTTGTGACAAGTTTAACCAACGTGAATTAATGAGAAACTGCATCCATATCAAACAATTGCCCAATCTCTTGTAATTTGGTAGTCTGGTTACTGTTTGTTTTTCTTTTTTTTTTTTGAATTTGCAGCAATTAGGGATGGATTGGAGGATTCGAATCCTTTGAGTTTTCAACAATTAGGAGAGAAGGAATTCGAACCCAAAACCTCTTGACTATCAGATCCACACTAATGTCGTTGAGCTACTGCTGCTATACTCGGCAATTTGGAAGTCTGGATACTACTTCCATTCATCCACGTTAACATTGTTTATGAGTGAGGCAGTATTATTTTAGGTATCCTCTTTTCCTTTTTCAAATGCGTGAATTACGAAGTCTAGATAGGTAACCACTCACATCTTCTTTTCTTCTAAATGCTAGAGAACACTTGATACCAAATCTGATGCGATTCATTCAGAAAACATCATATCTTTTTCCCGTTGGTACTTCTCATCTTCTTTTCTTTTAAATGCTAGAGAACACTTTATGCCAAATCTGACGTGATTCATTCAAAAAAACATCATATCTTTTTCCCGTTGGTAACAAGCCAATACCCAGTCCACCATAATCAATAGGCAAAGACCCCAAACCACAAGATGACTGGCTAAGCTTCCCATCCAAATTACTTGCCATCAATTTCCCACCCAAATTTTAGGGATCTTTTTTGATAGGAAACTGTTACTCGTTGATCAATGAATAGAACAAAAGATCCCATCCATACAGTTACAAAAGTTGTTGCAAATGGACAAATAAGAAAGTAAGGTCATAGTTATAAAAAGGAGAGAGCCTATGACTCCAAAAATTTCCAATATGTATAGTGGCTCCGGTGCGGGAGGCAAGTGGAGAACTGCCTGACTTAGAATGGGAGGGCAGTACATAAAGAACTGTCTGACAAAGAGTTAATATCCCACCGTTAGAGAGGCAAAACTTACCATTTTCCAACTTATACAGGACTCCTTCCACAGGCTTTCAAAACTCCAACCTTCATAGATTCATCACCCAAAGGCCATCCCAGAGTAAGAGACCGGTACTACTACAAGCTTGTACCCTATTTTATTCGCAAAAGTTCGCACTACAGCGAAAGAAATATTAAAACCACATCTGAGATTTTCACATTTATCTTTAAGCTAAAAGAAATATTAAAAAATTTAAGTGCCTTCAAAAATAAATTCTCTAGCCCTTCCCTATCATCTTTTGATATAATCTAAGTAATGTCCATAAATTGAATGTGTGAAATACAAAGTTCAAAAACTCTTGTTCTCCCGTACGAAAAAATATTCAAGAAGACCCCCGTGAATACAGATTTCAATCAACCTACTCAACACTTTTCTAACTAAGACAAGAAATAAGAAAGCAGATGTCCTCGTTCTAAGTCTCAAGTAGCCCTTTTCATGGCCCTCCATAGAGAGAAATAGAAAGTTATATTCCATAAGTGGAAGCTAGCGTTTGTCATCACTCATCACACTATTTCTTCCTAGTCCCCTATATTCATCATCCCAAAGCCTTTCTTTTCAAACATGTTCCCAATCAACTTCATCATAGACTTTCTCAAGGAAGACATAATAGTCCCTTCCACCCTTTTCAATTTATACAAACCTACATGGCTTCATTTTGAACAAGAACAGGATCAATTTTCTGTGCTCCCTTCACAAAAGCATTTTGCCTTGTGGAAATTGTACAAGGCAACAGACACTCTTTTTTAAGAACAATCTCATTATTAATATGAAATTACAAGAGGGCACACTAAGCTAGTTACAAAATGGATCTCCAATTACTTTTGAGGATATCATAATATAATCATGGAAAAGAGGAGAAAGTTTGCAACATGAAATCACAATAATAGATAAATTTTCAATAAAGCTTGTTGAGCCATATTGTTGAAAGTTTGGTTATTCCTCTCTTTAAATGTTCTAGAAGAATGCTATCACAAAATTTTCCCATAACTTCTTTTCTTTGAATGGTGGCCAATGAGCATGAGGTGTAATAGACAGTGAGTATCACCCGGAAGCAGTGTTTTGAAAGGCGCATCCAAGCGCGCGCCTAGGCGCAAGGCGGCGCATGTGTTAAGCTCCTCGCCTTGGAAAGACGCAGCGAGATCCCCGTACTAGGTCATTCGTAGCGCGAGATAAATTTTTTAAAGCATCAAAATGTCTTAAATCACTTATGCGTGTTTATATATCATTTTTTTAATAAAACTTCATTTCTTTCTATGAAATGAAGGTTTATAGTTGAGTTTATATATAATTTATATATTTTCCTGAATTAAGTTTCATTTCTTCCGATCAAATGAATGTTAATATTTGAATCTTATGCTTGTTTTGTATAGTATTCTTGGTTAAAAATTTATTTTTCTTCATGAAAAGTGTTTTGATTGTGCATAAATTCCTATATGTATATTTTTTAATCTCTTTTTATATAGTGCGCCTTAAGTAAAAAAGCTCGCGCCTTAAGGTGCGCCTTGAGCCTCAGGCCCCAGAGGGTCATTGCGCCTTAGTGCGCCTTGGGCTTTTTAAAACACTGCCCGAAAGGACCGTTGTCCATGAGAAGCTCTCCCTAAAAAAAAAACCCAAAAAAAGTAAATGTGCAAGTAAAAAACAAATGTTCTCGTGTTATGAGGATGCTTTGCAAATCACACACTAGCTCGGATTGATGGACATGTTGGGAAGCATTCTTTGTAACATGTCATTAGTATTTATGACCTTCTTGAGGAGCTCCCATATAAAAAAAACTTAACCTTTTTGGGGAATTTATCTTTCCGTATAGCTGAATAGATGCTAGTGTTTGGTAGTTCATTGTGGTCGCTTGTATCTTTAATAGGGGATAGTATAGAGAATAGACCACTTGGCTCCCGGTTCCAAATGCACAAGTCTTCCCCTTTTAGTAAGATGAACATCCATCAATAAGTTGGATAAGAAACAAATCCTCCTTCAAGTTTCTTCTTAAATAATAACTCCATGAGGAACTATTCTCCCACCAAACTTCTTTCACATTCAAGTTTTTCAGTGGATATCGCGATTGAGATAAAGGAGAATCCACCAGCCAATTGCCTTCCAAAAGAGAGTAATAGCTCCATCTCTAACTTGGTGGGTTATACGATCAAAGATAAGGAATGAGTATGCTAAAATATTCCTCCATAAGCCTCTGGATGTAGATGATTTAATCTCCCTTGGCTTGATGCCCCTTGGATCAACACCAAATTTAGCAACGATAACCTTCCTCCATAGTGCTAATTTATCCTTGCAAAACCTCAAGTCCATTTGGACAATAGGTCCTCGTTTCTAATTTTCAACTTCTAAATACCATTCTCCCTTGCTCTCTAGGAAGAGCAATGTCAATCCACGATGCATGCCCTTGTATTTTGTAGCACCCTTCCATAGGCTCTCCAATTTGTTAATAACTTTGTAGAGGCTATCTAATTTGTTAATAACTTTGGCGGGCATCTTGAAAATAGAAATATAATATGTGGGGAGGTGGGCTAATGTAGCGTGAACGAGGGTCAATCTTCCTCCTAAAGAGATATGAGTGTTCTTCCAAGAAAGTAATTTCTTTTTTACTTTCACAACAAGGGGATCCCAAAAGAAGATATTCTTAGGGCTTCCGTTTAGGGGAAGGAATTTAGAAGCAATATGTCTAATTTCATGGTCTTCAAAAGGTTAATGTCCACAGCACTTCTAATTTATGCACACTTATTTTTAAGCCGAACGAAAGTTCAAAAGCATTAACAATTTTAAAGAGCTCGTCTATCACACTCAGACCTCTACTAGCCAAGATTTTACCTCTAGGCTTCCCGTTAATAATAATGCAATAAAGAGAGTGGAGAGAGTGGATCCATGGTTGTATCTCCTCACCAATACTCCATTAAAGGCAAAAAGTCTTTATGATCAATCACATATTATGAAATCTAAAGGGGGTAGGACACCATAGCTACTTTCTAATGGTGAGTCGGATGGAAAAGTGGTCGAAATAGGTTTATCAAGCCTCTGACAAAAAAAGTCTTTAAAGTGTGCCTATACTTCTTCGTTGATCAAGAATCAGCCAACTTTAGACAAAGTTGAGGGAGCTCTAAATTCCGACCATGTATAGATGCCATTCTATAGCTAAATGTCAATCAATGGGAAATTCTGTATGAAATCCTTAAACCTCTTCATGTCTAAGGTAGAGTTTTTATAGACTGATTTCTCAATTGTCCACCTAATGGTTGAAATCTCCTCCCATAATTCATGGGCTAATGCACTCTCATGACAACATATCGAACTCCTACTATATGCCTGCTAATCTCTGCAACCTAAGCCTCTCACATTCCACTAGATCAAATTCATACAGCGCCAGTCAACTCACCCAATGGGGCATTAAAATGAGGAGAGACATTGATGACAGAGGAAGACAGTTTGTTGATCAAGCTGAATATCTCGTCCTTTTTCCTGCTCTCCATTTGTTTCGTCAATTTTCCCAAAAATGAAGCAATCTCCAAGCGACCAAGCACATGGTTCACAACCAAGAAACGATGACCTCTAAGTAAGTTGAAGGATGAATGGAAGGGTCAAATATATAGGTTCCTGCCTGGAAATATGCCCAGAAGTCCTAAAAAGAGAGTGGTGAGGAGAGGGATGGGAAATTTGTAACAAGTGAGGATGGATAAGGTGAAGAGAGAAAGCACTCGGCTTTGAAAGTTGCTGGTGTGTTTGGTACCGAGAACGAATAAAGTTTGTTTATAGTTAATGTTAATGGGAAGATTAGGCTTGGTTAGAATGTAGGATGGCTCAGGTAAAGAAGAAGTTGATAAAGATTGGGGGATGTGCAATTTTTTTGTGAGAGAGAGGTTAGATGGTCCCTCCCACCTTAATTTACCCAATGGATAAAGATCCAAAAGATAAGGAAGGATAAGTATTGAAGGCTAAAATACAGTGGTAGGACGTACCCAAGTACAAGAGAGGCCCACAGCTTCATAATTGCTTTGTACATCTAGTCTTGTCCATGGAACATTTTACATTCTCATGCCATCAACTGTCAGAGACGAAAATCACTCCCTTGGAACTTCCAGCAAGCGTTCTCCATGGTTTTTAGCGAGACCTATGCATTAACTTGTCAAAAAACTTGAGTGGTCCTTCACTCTTTAGCACTTGATCTTAATAAGACGAATAAAGTTTACTTTGAGACAATAATTAAGGTCACCCTCGCAAAAGAGCTCCAAAAGGTTATTTACAGTTTTCTTGTCTACTTTGTCTTCCTCTAATTCTTGGAGAAGCACTATATATGAAGTATTTTTAATCAAATTGTACATTATATCTCTTATTTATAAGTCCCCAAACCCCTCATATTCTAACTTATAATCTTCATAAGGATTGAATCGGAAGGTGGACACCCCACTTCTTTATGTTTTATGGTTGGAATTAGGTTTTTAAGCTCCCAATAACCATTTTACTTATTTTTTTTCCAATGACGTTTTTTTTTTTCCTTTTTCTAAAGAAAGGCACGGCACTGGAGCAAGGATATAATCCAGATTTCTTTAAATCCATTAGTTCGCTTAATGAAGAGAGACTGAAAGTTGAAGCTCCTCTTGAAAGTTCTCCAGGCAAACTGAAAGAAAACCAATAGTTATTGAATTGGCCTCTTCTTATAGCTATGACTCCGTACCAATAGTAACATTCACTTCAATCTTCATCATTTGGAATAAACAATTAAACATGGCATTTAACCCTCTAACTAAAGAATCGACCGCGTTAAACCATTTCTTTTTGGTAAAGAGGCATGATATCAAGCATTTCTTCATTGTTCCAGGCTACAAATAATAACAAAAGAGCATTATGACAAAGAGAAATAAAGGCTTCTACGTTTCATTTTACTTCTTTAACCGCTAGAGAAGAGTCATCTTCTTTCATTCATCTAAACTCAAGAGCTGCATTTTTATCACCCCGGACAATGTCTCATAACTATATTTTAAAGGAGGAACTGTTTAATGACGGATTATTTCAAGAAGTAAAACTTTCTAGTAGGGCGGAACCGTGGAAAGGAGAAAACCCCACAACTCTCTCTATCTTCTCAGAATCTCAACACTGTCTTTTTTTTAGTTTCCCTCCTCTTTTCTCATGTTTTCACCCACCCACATCACTTACATTAGGAGGAAGCAATAAAAAAAGGAAGAGAGGGTAGGTAGTAATTTCATATCACCAAAGAATTTTTTGGCCTGTTACATTAATTGCATGGTAGTTGAACATCCTTATAGACAAAAGGGAATGTGGTAAGTATATATTCCGTTGAAGGGACGTCCTATAAAATTGGGAGTACATATTGTGCATGCACCGGAATGAAATATTAGTTGAGAGGTTTCATGCCTCTAAAGGAGCTATGCATAGTCCAACTTACATTCTTAGCACATAACCAAATCAATACCGAACTGCTGAATAGCCGTAACCAAATCAATATCGAACTACTGAATAGCCGTACTTTTTCATATACATTTTCATTTTGTCCTTTTAATTTACCAGAAATTCAGAAGCGCAGGCATTTTGTTAATGCATGCACGACTCTGATAAGGCCTAACCTCTATCAAAGGTCCCTCACTCTATTATGAGTCAATATCCAAATGCTTGTCCATTTATGTAAGCGAAGGTTACATTATATAGGCTAGGGTGGTTAGTTTGTTAACCACCTAACTTGTGATCTCCTAACCAACAATTAAGTAACTACAATATTCCTAAATCCTATCAGACTCGTCATTCCTTTTTGGATACCATTCAGCATTGGTGGAGTTTGAATCCCCTACAAGTTTGGTCGGGTCATAAATTCATCAAAAAGCTAATAAGTTTCAAATGTATGCTTAAAAAATGGAATGACCTAACATTTGGGAATCAAAAAGACATGAATTTGAAGATACAAGCATATATTGATTTGTTGGACAAGAAAGTGGAAGAATTTAGCCTCACAGAAATAGAATTTCAAAAAAGACTTTCTCTCAACAGCCAGAATCAAGGTCATACAAAGACAAAAGTGCAAAGCAAAATGGCTAATTGAGGGGGATGAAAATACTAGAATTTGCACAAGAGTGTCTTCTCCAATAGAAATCGGAACACTATCACAAAGATTTTATCTGCATCCAATATTATCCAATATTAGTTTGACAAAAGACGAGAACATTGAATCATAATTCATTACTTTTTACCGGAGTCTTTTTACCAAAAGAAACTAATAGAAATATGAAGCCTCTTGATACTGATTGGAATCCTATTAATCAAGCTCAAAATGATTTTCTCCAAGCTCCCTTCATTGACATTGACATTGAGAGAGCTGTAAATGCATTTGGACATCTCAAGACTCTAGGCCCTTATGGGTTTACCTTGGAATTCTTTAAATAATCATGGGACATTCTCAAGGAAGACATAAAGAGAGTGCTCAATGATTTTTCAAGACTAGTATTATCAATGCAAGTCTGAATGAAACTTACAGTTGCCTAATCCCAAAGAGATCTTAGGTAAAATGGGTTACTGATTATAGGCCCATCAGCCTTCATACTTGCTTATATAAGATAATTGCTCGGGGTGTTATTAGAAAGGCCAAAGAAAGTGCTCCATCAACGATCAAGAGCAATCTAGTGAAGCAAAAATGTCCAAGATACAGAAAATTGAGTACCGCATCCAGGGTTAATCATAGCATCACATAACTTCTTAGAGCCTTACCCAATTGTTAACGAGATGGTCCTACCACCACTAATGCTAGTTCAAAAGTTTTCCTCAGCGGATGCTGGAGATAGACAAATCATGGATGCTTCCCTCATTGCAAAGGAGCTTATTGACGAATGGAACAGAAAAGGTTATAAAGGAGTAGTTATAAAGCTTGACTTCGGAAAGGCATTTGACATGGTAGACTAGGATTTTCATGATGACATTCTTGTGTTTAATGGTTTTGGTCCCCTATGGAGGAAGTGGGTTTAAGGATGTACTCGGTCCGTTAACTATTCTATTATCATCAACTTCAACGGCAAACCAAGAGGGAAGATTCAAGCTTTTAGAGGAATTAGGCAAGGAGAACCTCTTTCTCCTTTCCTTTTCACCTAGATTATGGAGTGTATGAGTCGTATGCTCTTAAAGATAGAAGTGGATGGTCTGATCAAAGGCTACCTTGAGGGAGCACCCCTTCAAAACTCAAGCCTTCAACCAACTGCGCCACCCCTTGGGGACCCCAATTCGATATTGTTGATATTGCTCACCTAGAATTTGCACAAGATACTATACTCTTTTCTATAGAAAATGCCGACAATTTGAACAATTTGATCACAACTATGAAGACCTTCGAATCTTTATCAGGTTCAAATATCAACCGTCAAAAAACAAAACTCTAGACGATTGGTTTGTCTCATACAGAATCACTAGCTCTTGTAGCCCCATTCAGTTTTAAATTTTGCTCTTGGCCTGCCACTTGTCTTGGCTCCCTTTGAACAGAACGGTAATTCCAAATCCATTGGATTTTGGTCTCAATTATTGAGAAGGTTGAAAAAGGCTCCACAATTGGGGTTCCACCCACATATCGAAAGGAGGAAGGCTCACCCTTATAAATGCCACTTTAACTAACCTTCCTATTTACTACCTTTCTCTTTTTAAAGCACCAAATAATGTCACCTTGATGATTGAAAAATGCTATAGGAACTATTTGTGGAGGGGAAGCAAACGGAATGTTAGCAAGTCACCTTATTAAATCACCCTTGGTTACAAAAAACCTCTTAATTTAGGAGGCCTTGGCATCCCAGACATTGGATTTAAAAACGCTTTTCTTCTTGCAAAATGGTCATGTAGATTTGCTAGAGAGAGTGTGGCTCTATGGAGGATTGTGATTAGTCACAAGTATGGATCACAACAATTACCTCATTCCTGGAAGGAGGAATATCCATCTATCGAAGGGTCCTTGGAAGAACATTTAGAAAGTTAGCAACCTTATTTAACATCAATCTATCTCATAAGGTTGGTAATGGGGAAAATACTTTCTTTTGGGAGGAAAAATGGTTGGAACCATCAAATTTAATGAATCTATACGCACACTTGTACCAACTATCATTGAAAAAGGGAAGTGTGATTTGAATTACCTACTTGGGACCTTTCTCTCATAAGGCATCTCACTGATATTGAGATTGAAGAATGGGCATCTTTATCAAATAAATTGGCTGACTTCTCTTAAAATGATGAAATTGATGAATGGAAATGGCTTTTGGAAAAGGATGGTAATTTCTCAATTAGCTCCTTGTTTAAAGATATGAACTGTGTCTCAGATACAATATCAGACTCTCAAAAACAGTTTTACAATACTTTGTGGAAGGGACATCAACCTAAGAAGTTAAGGTTTGGCAGTCAAAACCATGAAAACTTTCAAAAAAGGGACCCTGGGATTGCATTATCCCCTAATTGTTGCCATCTACGTTTTAATGGAGATGATACACAGGACATATCTTCAATTTGTGCAATTGGGCCGAAACTTTCTGGAGTTCTTTTACGGGCTTCTTTGAATGGTCATTTGTCAGGAAAAATATCTACCAACTCTCTTATGTTGTGTTCTACAGGGACACCCCTTCAAGAACACTAAAGGGACTTTATGGTACACTTTGCATATGCCTTTTTTTGGAAATGGTGGCTGGAGAGAAACAACAGAATCTTCAACAATAATCATCTATCTCTACAAACCCTTATCGAATTCACAATTCAATTGGGGTTCTATAGGAGCCATCGACTCCCCCTTTTTGTAACTATAATTAAACCTTTCTATTCACTCATTGGTATCATTTTTTGTAATAGTTTACATTGGAGTGTCTTTTTGTAATTGTTTACATTGGTATCACTTTTTTCATTTAATCAATGGAAGCTTTTTGTTTCCTAAAAAGTAAAGAAGGCGTTTTTGCTAAAGCATACACCCAAAGTAATCTGCAGTGAACTAGGCTTAAACACATAACATATTTCCAACCTTCCTTCAGTGCACCAGTTCCACTTTCCATAAAAAGGTTGAGAGCAAAAAAACCAAAGAGGTTAGCAGGAACACAACAATGACTGATTTCTATTGTTTATTGCAATACAATGCTCACTTTGATACCAAAACACGCAAAAGGTTGCATTTATCAACCATCCACAGGTGTAAATATGCCACACAAATTGTGAGACTCGCCACATTTACTAGGTAAAACTACATCTCATCCTCTAAGCGAGAGAAGCAGGGAGAAAGAGAAAAAAATCATATAGAAACTTTCTTCACATTTGTTAATAAATAGAAACTGCGACTGCATTCAGATCTAAAGAGTAGAAAGTTTCACCTTTATATCCGAGAACAGATGCTCCAGCTGCAAAACCACCTACAGCCCCATTTACGAAGTCCCTCTTCACTCTATAATTCTGCACAAGCTGCTCAACGCCAATGTATACCCCTCCAATAGCAGCAAATGTCAGGCCATAGTTCCCCATCATTCTCAAGGTTCTCACAAGCCCGGGGAGGGCAACATTTCTCTCAACACGGGGCACATCATACCAAGTGGCAGCAATTGTCCCAAAAATGGTGCCACTAACAAATCCTGTAGTTGCCCCTTTGATCGTTTTCATTACTGGCGTATCATCATCCTCCAAGTACCTACGCTCTGAAGCATCCATTGGTTTTTTTTTTCAAATTACTAACGATGACCAAAGCTGCAGAAAGAAAACAAACAAGACTCAACCCTCAATAACCACTTCAAAACAATAACTAAATTTTTCTGACTATCTCATAGTGAAATCATTTACATCAACGGAAAATTAATTAGAATACATAGTCTCTTCATAATAGCTTGCCAAAAGAAGTTAAGTAATAAAGAAAACATGGATAAGAAAAAATCAAACGAGAGAATAAAAAAAAACATGTAGAAATAGGAGCATCTAGATCCAATCAGACTAATAACCAGCTAGAAAACGAACAATTCGAAAATTTAACCAAATGAAAGCATTGGGCTTTAAGATCAAACCGGAAGCCCCAGAGGAATACAATCTATTTACTCAATTCCCTCGACACTAGAATCATGAAAATGAACTTAATCGATAAAATGAGTGTCAGATCAAATCGCAGAGGCTAAACCTAGACGAATTGAGTTTCATAATGTATTGTGTATTAGACAAATCCATTAACAGTAAAACAAAAAGGATTGGATCGGAGGAAGAAACACGTACCTATTTCGATGAAGCTCTCTGTAAAGGAGGAAGAGACTGAAATTCTTAAACCGGCACAAGCAGACCTCTTGAACTCGTGTCTGTCTGTCGCCGTTCAACCCGATTCCCAGATTGTCGCGAAATTACAATACTACCCTCGCCCTGTATTAATGGGATGTTTGGGATCATTATTTTCATAATTAGATTCTCGATAAATTATAATTTAGTTCATTTCATACAAATTAGAATTTAATTTTTATATTTAAAAATTTAGACTTTAATCTATATAGTTTAAAAAATCTACAATTTAGTATTTGTGGTTTAAAAAAATTAGAATTTAGTCTTTAAGATTTGATAAAATATAAACAATAGTCTGTCGTTTGTCATTTGTCATTTTTTGTGAATAAAATAAGTCTAAATTAGTTACTTTTTTTTTTGTTTTATGATGAGAGTGAGAGATAAGTAATTAGACAAAAATACATGATTCATACATCACATTTACGTATTTCATTTGTCTAAGATTTACAAATAACATGGATTATTTTTTAAGTTTTATCAAACTATTGGGACTAAATTTTATTTCTTCAAATCATACGAACTAAATTATATACTTCTCCAAACCACAGGGACTAAATTCTATATTTCTCAAAATCATAAATACTAAAGTCTAGATTTTCAAACCATAGGACTAAACTATAACTTTCATGAAATTATGTGGACTAAATTTATAATTTACTCTATAATTTTTCTATAATCTATCTGTTTGTTTCTAATTACTCATTTTTATTCGATTCGTAAATATTTTTCATTATGATCAACGTCAACAAACATACTTATTATTTACCGAAAAGGTTGGTAGCGCAGTAGTTTCATTGTTTGGTATTAATCTAGTTCAACACCAGCGTCATGGATTCGATTTTGGAAATCGGTATTTGACTCTCAAATTATTGAGAACAGTAGTGTCCTCAATGTCGGGTTTGTGATCTTTATTTTATTTTTCTATAATCATTTTGGTCACATAAATACTAATAAAAGTATTTTTTTATAATTATTTTTTTCCCCACAAAAAATAATTATTTCTCTTATGTTTATGTTATTACGGTAGTTTTTATTCCCTTTAAAATCATTCTCCTTTCTCTTATCTCAAACATTACTATTTTTAAGTAATTTTTGCACAAATTTAGTGGGATTGTAGCATAGTGAGATGTGAGACAAACATATTACTCACATGATGGAGTATCGTTACTACATTGATTTTCTTTTTTTCCTTTTGTTTTTGTATTGATGAATGTATGGACTCTTGGACCTCTCAACTAATTTTAGACATTTTTTTAATTCAACAATATTTGAGTAGGAGATTAGAACCTATAAATCTCATTATAACTTTTTTTTGATCTTTTTGTAATTATGTTATACAAAATGTTGCTCTAGTTATGTTTTTGTTGACTTCTCAGAGAATGTATTGATTTTATAACATTTGAATGCCAAAGAAAATTTGATAAATTAATCTTAACATAGATAACTCATAAATTCTTAAGATCTCAAGACCCTATTTGAATTCGAGATCTTTTCTTCGTGAACAAATACTTATGTTTTGTGTTAGTTGAATCATTACTTTTAGTTATCATAATCAGCCAAAAAGAGCAACATTGTAGTAACATCGTGTATGACTGAATAATCGAGAGGTTGCAAATGTAAATTTGCCTACTATTAATTGTTATTGAATTCAAAAAGCATAATGTAGTTTTTCTAATATGTATTTGTTTACTGAGAAATTTCGGCCAATCAAAAATTGTCACATCATTTACATATATATTCAATTAAGATATTGGATCAATTACAAATATATAATTGTCTCAAAATTAATTGAGTTGAATGGTTTTATTTTGATTTTAGGGCCAAGTTAGGCAAAACCATAAAGTGGCTCAAAGTTCTTGAAGTCCAAGCTCATGAGAACTTTATAAATAGAATTATCTCATTTGAAAAGATCCAATTTTTGTACTTCAAAGAAAATTCACAAAGACAGAAGACTCTCCAAATTTTTAAGGATCAAACACGCTTTTGAAGCTAAAAGATACTTCGAAGGTGCAGCGATTTCATAAACAAGTCACTCAAACATGAAGAACACGTTTACAAGTAGATCATCAAAGAAGATCAACAAGTCAACGGCCGATCCTACGATCAACAAGTAAAAGACTAATCATCTCTACCTGATCAACAAGTCAATGACCAATCCAAAGATCAACAAGTCAGAGACCGACCATCAAAGAAGATCAACAAAGTCAACGACCGATCTAAAGATCAACAAGTCAAAGATGGATCATCAAAGAAGAGTAACAAGTCAACGATCGATCTCACAATCAATAAGTCAAAGACCATTACAAGAAATAAAGGGTAAGGCAACGAAAGACGTATTCTACCGCCTTCTCCTTTCATTTTCCCCAATTTCGTTGACACCTAAGGCGACGGAATACGTTCTTTGTCACCTTAGGGGTTAACTTTCATTTTCCCCCAAAACAGAAGAAGGGGGAACTTTCATCTTCGGCGACGGAATAGTTCACTTCCGTTGCCTTAGGCTTCATTTGAAACATTTTATTTCCCCCAAAACAGAGGCTAAGGCCACAGGAGTGAAATTTTCCATCGCCGAAGATGAAACATTTTTTTTAAAGAGCTAAGGCGACAGAAGTTTTCTCCCTAAAAATTCTGTCGCCTAGGCTCATTGATACAAAATGCAGAATCGAGCTTTCTTCTCCATTTTCACGTATTTCTCCCTAAAAATCTCTCAAATTCTCTCCATAAATCATTCCAGCAACCACCCTCGTCGCTCACCTCCGCCCTTGTCGCCGTTTCTAGCCGTATTTTCTACGTTATTTTGAAAAGTAAGTTTTAAATCCTTAAGAATTTAGATTTTAGTTCTTAAATTATGTTAATGGTTATGAATATTTGATTTATATATGGTTCTGAATATTTGTTATATTTTGTTATGTTTAGGATTTATGATTAGGTTTCGTTAAATTTAAGGTTTTTTCATTAGGTTAATATTTATGTTTATGATTTATGATTAGGTTTTGTTAAAATTAGGATTTTTTCATTATGTTTATGTTGAGGATTTAAGGATTGTTAATATTTGTTAGATTTAGGGTTATTTTGTTAGATTATATTTAAAATAGAGATTTATTGATTTATTGATTTATAGTATTAGAAATTTAGAAGCTACTAATTACATGTTGATTTGTTAATTTATAATTTGTGTTTAAGATTACTTTGATTTATTATGTCTTAGTTTTAGATAGCATAATTGATTACTTGTTTTGATTCTATGATTTTTTGTTTTACTTAGTTTTGGATAGCCCTAATTGATTACTTTGGTTTAGGTAGTCAAAATTGTTAACATTGTTTAGAATTAAAGAAATTTAGGAATACTTTATTCGATTTATTAATTCATTTCTTTCACAACTTAACGTTATCAAAACAATATAAATAACACAAAATCGTATAGCACACTCTAATTTTTGTCTATACTAATCACGTAGGCTTCTTCTTTCAAACAACGAAAATAGTGTGCTTAAGAGCAGAGAAAAAAATGAACAAAGATTGGCTTAGAAACAGAGACAAATTGTCTATTGAATACGCCGAAGGTGTCAAACAATTTTTAGGAATGGCCAAGAATCACATGAATCGTGTGGGCCAAGTTCGATGTCCTGCTAAGAAATGTATGAACGACTCATGACATACCTTAAAAGATATAGAACTTCATTTGTTGATAAATGTCATGTTGGCTTCGTATGATCATTGGGTATATTATGGTGAAGTTGTTGATTTATCTAGGTTAGAGCGTCAAATACTTAGGGAAGTTTAGTTTAACCAAGGACCAGTTCAAAGAATGAATATTGATGAATGCACTGATCATAACAACAATAATGAGATATTGAAAATGTTGAATGATGTCAATCATGAAAGTATAGAGTTAGAAGATGTAGAAGAAAATGATCAGAATTTTGAAACAAATGGTACAAGTAATATTCATAAAGAGAACGAACGATCGGAGAAGCTTGATCATTTAATGAAGGAAGCATGTGATCAATTGTATCCTGGATGTACGGATTCTCAACGCTATGTTTTTTAGTAAAACGTATGTACTATAAGGTCATTAACAAGTGGAGTGACAAATCGTTCAATCAGTTGTTGCAATTCTTGAACCTTGCATTTTTTGAAGTTAATGCTTCCATCCCTAGTTCATTTTACGAAGCAAAACAGAAATTACGAGATTTATGGTTAACTTACGACTCAATTCACTCTTGCAAGTATGATTGTATACTTTATAGGAATGAGTATAAAAATCTTGATCAATGTCCGACTTGCGGCGAGTCTCGATATAAGTTAATAAGTGAAAAAGTGACAAAAAATCCTCATAAAGTGTGCGTCATTTTTCTTTAGATATGCGTTTGTTTTCGTCCAGACAATGCACTTTAGAAATGCGATGGCATAAAGAAAATCGAATTGATGAGGTTGGTGTCTTTGACATCTAGCAGATAGTGAAGAATGAAAACATTTGGATCGAGAATTCTCACTATTTGCTTCAGATTCAAGAAATTTGCGACTTAGATTATCTTCTGACGGATTCAATCCATTTGGGAATTTGAGTACGCCGTACAATGTTTGGCATGTGCCACTCGTTTCAATACAATCTTCCACCATGAAAATACATGAAAGAAACGAATTTTATCATGACTTTGCTAATTCCTAGTCCAAAATCCTTTGGAAATGAGATGGATGTGTACTTACAACATTTAATTGATGAATTGATAGAATTATGGAGTAATAGAGTTCGAACGTACGACGCATACAACGATGAACACTTTAATCTTCATGCTGCTATACTATGGACCATAAATGATTTTTCAGCGTACGACGATTTATCTGATTGGAGTATGAAAGGTTATCAAACATGCCCTATTTGTAAAGAACAAACTTCAAGTGTTAGAATTCGAGCAAAATTGCTTATACCGGGCATCGACGATACCTCCCAATGGATCATTGTTGCGCAAAAGTAAACTTTTTCATGGGAAGTCAGAACTTTTTGAACCTCCAAAATCATGGGATGGAGAAGAGATTTTAGACCAACTAAGTACCATTAATTTTTTAATATTGAGTAAGAATCCTTCAAAACAGGTTAAGAAAAGGAAATAAGTTGAAAACAATTGGAGGAAGAAGAGTATTTTCTTCGACCATCCATATTGGTCAAAACTATTACTACGACATAAGTTGGATGTCATGCATATTGAAAAAAAAAATGTGTGCGAGAACTTGCTTGGAACCATATTGAATATTGAAGGAAAGATTAAAGACAAATTTAACGTTCGGTTGGACTTGCAAGATTTTAAAATAAGAAGAGAGTTACACTTAAAGAAGCAAGGTGACAAGTTCGTTAAATTGCATGCCACTTATACTTTGACAAGCCTAGAGATGGTGGAATTCTTAAACTTCATCAAATCAGTTAAACTTCTTGATGGTTTTGGATCAAACATTTCACTGTGTGTTAGTGTGAATGAAGGTAAATTTTTTGTTTGAAAACACACGATTGTCACATTCTACTGCAATGACTAATCCCTATCGGTATTCGTAAATTCTTATCCAAGAATATAACTACTACTATTGTTGAGTTTTGTGCTTTCTTCTCTGATTTATGTTGGAAGACACTTCGTGTAAGTGAGTTAGATCGATGGAAAGTTCCGTCGACTTGGGCATGAATTCTTGTAGTGGACCGATCATCAAAAAAGATCAACAAGTCAACAATCAATCCAAAGATCAACAAGCCAGAGACTGATCATCAAAGAATATCAAAAGTCAACGACGGATCAAAAGATAAACAGGTTAGAGACCGATCATCAACAAGTCATAGACTGAACCAAAGTGAACTTGAAAACAAGCTGCAAAGCTCTCAAGACAAACCATCCTCAAAGTATATGAGAGAGAAAGAATCATACGAACATATTAGAGATTGTATTCCACATCGCACATGTTAAAATCAATACAATTATAAAATTTTCATTTACACGTGTCTCTCATTTAATTTATTTGTTGAAATTTCGTGTGAACAGTAATACTTAAAAGTTGGTAGCTTCCTTCACATCCTTTCGCGCTTCCAAAACTGGGTTTACTCTTATTCTTCAACAATATTATTAAGTGTTAGAAGATTTAAACTTGTAATCTTTTGATATTCATATCATATCTCATGTCTGTTGAGCTCAGGTTCAATTGATTTCACTTCTTCCTCCCTTTGTAAATAACAATTAGTTTGATCTTCATAAACGATTTGAATGACAAGTTATTTTAAGTAATTAGAAAGTGAAATTGTAATGATAACTCATTTGAATGTGGATTTTTGTAAGAAGTTTTAACCCATAACTAAATATGGATTTTTGCATATAAGTTGTAGGCTATAACTCCAGATAAGTCTAGGGTATAATTCCCTTTGGATGAGTTTTTGTAGAGAGCTTGTAGGCAATACATTCTTTGGATGTGGTTTTTTGTAATTAAATTGCAAAAATTAACTCGTTTAAATGTATAAATTATAAATCATGATCATCAAATATTTTAAGATTATTTTGAGTAGTTAAAAATTATTTATTAAAAATTAGTAATTGCAATTACTCATTTAAATGTCGTGTTTTGAAGAGTGATCGTAAAATCTATTTTGTAATAACTTAAATTCTAGAAACAAACACCCTCTCATGGGTTTTGTAGAAAATATAATCCACTTTGTAAATGTGAAAAAAGTTCCTACTTCTTACTATTTATAAAATAGGTATTCTACCATTTTATCTCTTATTATCAATTAATTTAAAAATGAAATTCTCTCTTTAATTAATTTAAGTAGAGATAGAAGTTAATGGATTAAAATATTTTTGATCTATAAATTTTGAAAACACGTTGTCTTTATTTCAAATATCATAAATTTTGAAAACACATAATTAATTTGGATTAAATGTTTAAAAGTTTGAATCAAAATGAAACAGATTCAAATAAAATGCAAAAAAATACAGTAACTAAAAATATTGTTTAACCAAGTTAATCTCTATAAAAATAAAGTTAAAAACTATTTCCCAATCTCCTCTTCCTCATCCCTTTGAGGATGGTACACCAATTTCTCATCAGCCCAACAGAATTCAAAAGCAGCATCAAGAAAATACAGCATAAACACAAGAAAGATGGAAGACAAAAACATAGGAATAGCTCCAAAGATCCACAAAAACAGAGGAAACGAGAAATAAAACGCGCGTAATCCCAACGACCAAAAGTAACTCCCTCGATTCACCGTGGTCGCCACGTACTCAGCCGTGAGCCCGCGCCGATGCTCGTCGTCGATCAAAACCTTTCTGCATGGCGTATTGATAAGAATACTTGCATGGCTATAATACCTTATAGACTGCACATTAAACAAAAACGCCACCAAAAAGCACACCAATATGGCAAAAAACTTCACTGAGAAACTAAACTGGCTTCTCCCCCCAAACACCACCAATGGGGACTGCACCTGTCCATCGCCGCTGCTGCTCGTCATCAGCACGGCGATGAGAGAACATAACATGATGGCGGTCGAGGCCAAAAGGGTGGATGCCATTATGTTGTTTCTTAGTGTCTGGACGGCGAGGACACCGTTTTTCGAAGAGTCGTCCATCATAGCTTGAACCCATAAGCGACGGTTGATGGCGTTGATACCGATGACGGTTTTGTTGGGATGCGTGAGGATGCGATGGAAGAGCCAAATGTGGTAAGTGAGCATTAGGAGAAGGCCAGAAGAAACCAATGTGTAATCTAGAAGAATTTTGTCCATTTCCTTCTTGTGTGAGAAGGAAATGAAATTGGGGTCAAGTAAAAATATAATTTTAGCAACAAGAACAACAAAAATTGTGTGTATATATATTTTTTGTTTTTATGATGAGTGAGGTAAGCAATTGGAAGGGCTAGGATGAGTGGAAATAATTATAAGTACTTTTTGATGTAACAAAACATAAAAAAATGGGAGAGAATAAATAGGGTGCTCAGTCAAAGCTCTAAAAATAAGGTGAAGCATCATTTTAGGCTTCTCTGTTGGGCCAAATTTATCAACAAACTATGTCAATACTAATGATGTAACAAAATTAAAAAAGTATCCTTAATTTTTTTTTTTTTTTTTTTTTTGGAGGAAGGAACTAGAATTCATTTCTTGGTCAGGAAAATACATTGATGCATTCAACTAATTGCTTTTGTTGACTCCAAAAAAATCCTTCTAAACTTTGAAATGTTCCTAAATATTCTTTAAGTTAAAATAAATAAATAAATAAATAATACTCTTCATCTTAAAATACTTATTATGGATCATATTATGGATTAGAGCGAGCTAATCATGCCTGTTCCTAGGCCAACCACTCAAGGGAGATATCAAAGGTTGGATTAGAGCTTATCTAGTCAAACTGTGTAAACATTTTTTAATTCAACCACAATTAGAATAAGATATTTAAATTCATAACTTCTTGATTTTTTGACATTTATGCTGTGAACTATTTTGTTGACTACTACCACATTTGTGATTATAATAATATGATATTTTCATTTAACTTCCACAGGTAAAAGAATATAAAGAAATAAAGAAGAATAACTATTTTAGTATAATAATATTGGAAAGTAAAAAAAAAAAATAATAATAATAATAAAGCTTTTTTCCTTCGTAATATGATGGTGAAGTTATTTCAACATTATTTTTATAATTTTTCAGAACGCAAAAATATTTGACAAACTTCATATTTCAGATATGTTTTCTGTAATTTAACTCAAGAATAATTTATCAACTAGTGATACACATGTCAACAGAAATTCACATGTATATATAAAATATAAATTTATGATTAAAGAGATTGAGTTGGAATCTCTCAACCTTATCACGTGGTGTAACTAATTTATGATCTTATTTTTCTAATAGGTGTAACTAATAAAAATCTGAAACTAATAACAGTATTAATTAAATTTCTGAACTTTCATGCTTAGAATCAACTCAAAATTACTTGAAATAACATTAATTTTTCCCAAATCCACTGCCAATGCAAAAGTACCAAGAAGAAATTATCATCCAATTATTTATAAATAAGAGGAAGAAGAGGTGATTAAATGAAAAATGCTAGTACATACTACTACAAAGTTTATATATTGGAGTATATCACTAACATTTTCTTTCTCTGCTTTGTTACAACAACCTACAAAAATATTAAAAAAAATACTACGTTGTGCTCAAACTGCTATACATGTGAGAATGTAATCAACAAAGTATTCTAACTGATCTTGGATCTCTTTTCTTGCCATGTAAGTTACAAAATGACTGAAATCATAAAATGGATGAGCAGCTATATGTTGGCGAGCTTACGAAGCCTGTGTTAGCTGTATGAAAGGATACCGTGGAAGTGTCGATTTCTTTACCTTCCGCTGCAGCACGTTCTTCCATCTCGACCCTTGTTCGAATACTTGTCAGGTATCCAACAATGGCAAACATAGGCGGTCGTCGTTCCATTACAGGCTGATTGATTTCGATCGCACATACAAATGTCAGCAGTTGGTTACAAAAACAATCAATTAGTGAAATACTTCAAAAGGAGTTTTATCTCACAAGAGTCTTTTCTAATACCTGTATGCAAAGGGAGATAATATCAGCACAGCGAGAGAGAACCTTGGAGGATAATGTTCCTTTTATATCAGGATCGATAATCTCGTCTAGACTCACACAATCGTGAAGATGAAATGACGTCCTTCTTAATAGAGATTGCTCAATATCCAGCCTTAAACTGTGCGACAAGAATTAAGGTATTCATAATTTAGAAAGAGCTATAAAAGATGAGAAAAGCTGAAAGAGAAACGCAAGAGATTGTTTTTATGCCATACTCATTCGGTTTCCTTGCTGTAATGAGCTCAAAAAGCAACATTCCAAATGCAAACACATCACTTTTGGTATAATCAATACCAGATTGGCCGTATTCAGGTGCAAAGTAGCCAGTGTCAGCAATTGCAATTTCAGAAGCCTGTTTTTATCAGTATTTAATTAGTGAAATGGCCTATCATTCTCTGTTTTCATATTCATTCAAAGTCCACGAGTACCAGTTGCATTACTTTTTGTTTATGAAAAGGTTGTACCTGAACCGTTCCATGCATTTAAGGATGGATTATCATTTGTCAAATGCTAAGATATTCAGGATGTTACTTGCCTTGATTTTAACTCTAGAGCTTGCAAGAGGCTTCAAAACAGACAAACCACAGTCACAAATCTTTGGCATCAATTCTTTATCAAGCATGATATTTGCTGCTTTCAAATTGCAGTGAGCAAATGGGGGGAAAAAAGCATTATGCAAGTAACTGAAAATGCAGAAATACAACGATTATGCTGTTTTAGAGCTTCGTTAGACAAAAAGATAAATAAAAGTTAGTGGTATAAATATATATGCACTCAAGAAGAAGACTTGGTCAAGATTATTAATGTGCTTACTCCAAAGCCTTTGCAACTTCATGAGCAATTTGGATTCGAACACTCAACGATAGAGGCTTGTGTGCGACACCATGTAGAGCATAATCGAGAGACTGATTCCTGACGTATTCATAGGCTAGTAGATGTTGCCCATTTTCTACACTGTATCCAAGAAGGCTAACAATGTTAGGGTGCCTCAAACGGGAAACAGTGCAGACAACATCCAGAAACTGTTGTTCTTCTGTGAAAGAGAGTGCAGCCATATCAACCCTTTTCACAGCCAAAACCTGGTTCAAAAGTTAAATATATTTTTAGATTTTTTCTGCGTACACTTGCATCAATTTACCATTTTCTTAAAAAATTATACTACTAATACTCATTCAAGTGAAATCATTATACTTGGCCATCAGGAAATCCAGCTTTATAAACAGAACCAAGAGATCCCTCTCCAAGAAGATTCTTTTCACTGTACTTGTTAGTCGCAGACTCAAGCTCTGCCGCAGTGTAAGCTTTTGTTTTCTCTGGGAACCTGGATCTCCTTGAGATACTTCTTGAGCCATATGGCCTCTCAATTCGTCCACGGCGAGTAGGATGGGCATGGTTCAGTCCACCGCCTATGACTGGAGCACTGAGAGGCAAGGTATGTTGTTGGCAATCATCTGGTGCAGTTGAATAACCGTCTATCACTACACAAATAGAGAAAAATATCAAACGTGTGAAGAAGACGCTAATTGAAAAGGGCACAAGCAACGGTTTGAAACCAAAAAGTGTTTTATTTCTTAGCGAGAAAAAAAGGTCCTGAAATCAAAAGCTCTCTAAAACTAATTACATACATCCATACTCTTACCAAATGCTACAAGCAAGTAGATAAATATGTTAAATGAGAGATTTTTCCCATACTTATTCTTGAATGGTGAGAGCTAACCACTTAATACTAAATGCTACAAAACATAATTTATTATTCTAATAATTTAAGACCTCAAGAATAAAATGAAGTGGAAATAATTAAATAATTGGGTACATTCGCATCTCTTTTGAAGCTTTAATGGAAAACTATAAATTTCTGTATATTGAGCCCTCCAAAACAAATAGAGAATGTTCCAATCAGAAACTCCCTAGCAAGGAAAGATAGTACGAATAAGGGGGAAAATATAGAGATCAATGGCACTAAACTCAGTCAAAACGTGTCATGAATGTTTCGTGGATTCAATAACCAATCCTTCAATTTAAGATATTTAGGCAATTTATTTACATGCAATTATGCTTTCACCATATACAGACAACTGTAAAATGAATATGAGAAAAGGCATACGAGGAGAGACGATTCACCTTCAGCTGTGCTGACTCGAAGCGGCACGTTGATGTGCTTCGTGCTCCTTTTCTTTGCACATGTTTGTGTCTTGTAGATTGTAATAAAAAGAGCTGCAAAGATTATCACAAGACCACCACCACCAGCCACTATTGCTATTTCATCAGGACCCAGTTTTCCCCACTTTTTTTCAACCTTTTCGATAAAGGGACATTTCTCAATGATAATTGACTCTATTGATCGAGGGCTGCTATCATTTTGCATCAAAGGTGCTGTTTCCAAGGGAAAATCCCAGGGTGGAGAGTGACTTACATCGAACCTATTCCCGCCAATCCTAATAACGGGTTGGGAGGCAACATAAGAAAAAACAACTTTGATATAATTCATTTCCTGTTTGGGGAAAAGAAAGCACTAACTGCACGGATATAAAGAAAAACTAACCATAAATTTGGAATTGTCTTGAAATGATCTGGAATAGTGCCGCTAAGGTAATTGTCTTGAATATTCCTGATGAAATTTAATGCAAGTTAAGAGGTTACGTAGTGACAACAAAGTTCAATTCAGTAGAAAGGTCTAAAAATACATACAAATCCGTTAATGGAAGATTAGATAAGTAGGCAACCGATCCTGTGAATTTGTTCTTCTGCAAGAACCTAATATGCTAGATATTAATGAAATTAATAATTTGTATAAACTGATATATATAAAGAAGTAATATAATAAAATTGAAAAAAGAACCCACAGTCTGTTGATATTAGTCAAAGAAGCGAATGAACTTGGAAAATCTCCAGTGAAGTCATTATATGACAGGTCCCTGTAGAAATAAGAAGAATCAGTAGCAAAACCGGCCTGACCAAAAGGTATCATGCGCCAAAATAACTTACTCGAGCATATTATATTATAATATTGCAACATGAGGTTCAAAAGGCAACTAAATGTTAGATTATCAATCTCATTACATAAAAATTATTGAAGTCTAATTAAAAAAAAGAAAGAGTTATTAAATTCACAGCCATCAAAATGTCAGTAACAAGGGGCCATTAATAGAGACTCAGTATCCATTTGTTGACTATACTCCCTAATAGTAACAAAATCTCCAAGTCTGCAATCTTCTTTCTTGGTCATGGAAAAAATTAATGGGCTTGTACTAAGAAAATTAACCAATTCCTTACGCTTCCAAATCAGAGGAAATAAGATAACTGGTGAAGAATCATACATCAGAAATAAGATAACTGGTGAAGAATCATACATCTCCACAAGATTTTTTAAGCCAGAAAACACATTCCCAATGGGGCCAGATAGGATATTATGGCTTAGATTCCTGCACGTATAAAAATATGAACTCAGATGAAAAATTCCACCTCATATTTGTAGGATGCCATGTTTCTGCATAAACAGATATTGAATTCATAGCAGGCCATGTAACTTACAAATAAGTGACATTTGGGGGTAAGCCGGAAGGAATTTCACCCAGAATTGTATTGGAACTAGCATCCCTAATGAAATCAGATCATCAGTCAAACAAATGGATTTCACTTGAATGAACCATTATAGAAGAAAGTGGTTACATTCTTACAGTTGCTTCAAACTATGTAGAAGATAAAGCTGGTCTCCAAGATTCCCAGAGAGGTTAAATCCATTAAGTTTACTGCAGAAGGAAGAAGACTTCTAAGTTTGACACAATGCAACATCATCACAATCGAAGTAGTGAATTCGAAACAACGGGGGCCTGAGTTAAATACATTACAGGTTTACTATAGATGAACCAACACAAAACACCCCAGTCCACGTTCCATCGCAAGGATCCCCCCCATCCGTTCTCCATCCTTTAAGCTCAGATGGGTAGTTCAGTGTACCATAAAGATTGAGAAGAGCTATAACTGTACGGAACATGGTAAGAGTTTAAGTCCACAACTAGACATTGAAAAACAATCAGAATCGGCTATTTAAACTCCAAACTCATCTTGATTTTTTCTTTTTCTTTTTTTTTTCAAGAATACCAGATTGTAGCGTTTCCAATAGGACAAGTAACCCTTTGAGCAGAAAAATTAGTGTTATTCTATCATTAAAAATTCCTATTTCTCCATAACTAATCTTCCAAGAAAGTAAACAAACAAAACAAAACAAGGAAATCATAAGAAAAGGCATTACGATTACCGTCCAAGGGGTCAGTAAAACACTGAACGAATGAAGTCAAAATTGCCAAGAAGACAATCACAAAGAGATACATTAAGTGATGCAGCTGCGCCATTTCTTGAAATCTCACCGCCAGTTCGTCGTTTTAAATTTCTTTAATCGCTGAAACGAAGCAAAACAAAACAAAACAAAACGTGATCAGAATTCAGAAAAACAAAAAGGCATTTATTAGGGGAATGGAACATGAATCAAATTCCGCAATGAATGAAAACACTACAGAAGTGAAATGGGAGAGAATGACTTCAACAGGTTCAAGAAATTAAAGAAGAAAGATGCAGAGATTCAGTGAGGAAAATGGAGAAAGTTCATTGAGACACTATTGGCGATCGATGGAAAATGCGAAGTTCTTGATTACTTAACATCTGATGAGCTGGCATCCACGTAAGATAAACCCGTCAAGACTTTCTGTCCACGTGTTAACTTCATGACTTAGCCAACAACATATCCTGAATAGAGGTGGTATTTTTTTTTTTTTTAAATATAAATTTGGGAGGAAAAATCTTAAGGAAAGGGACTCAAACCACTAGCGAATACTAATACATGATTAACTAGTACGAACCGAGTTATGCTCTTTAATCATGTAACTTATTTAAATTATTATTTTTTTTTTTTTTAACTAAACATGTTTTAGATAATATTTCTTATTGTTTTGAACAGTATATACAAAAACTTAATTGACTAACTTATTATATTTATATATATATTATTTTTTATTTTTTATTTTTTATTTTTACTTTTATTTTTTATTTAATCAGTTGTTAAGTCAAATATTTTATTCATAACATTTCTTATTAATATTATAGAATATTAAAAGTTTAATTCATCAAAATATTTAAGCTAAATTATCAAACATGCTTATGAATTTTATGATTTTTGTTAATATTGTTCCTGAACTTTGAAAAGTTTCAAAAATACTTCTGAATTTTAAACGTTTCAAAAATACTCTTGACTATAAAACTTTATAAAATATTTATCTCGTTAATCTTTTTATCTAAAAAATGTTAAAAGTTTTGTTTCAAATAACTAACATATTTCATTGTAATTTTTTTTTTAATATTTGTACTCTTGGATTTAGTGATTCCATCAACTCATCCAATTGTATGCGTTTGAGTATAAATTTGTTTCTATTAGTTCTGGTTGTTGGCTTATCTGATACCACATCTTCAGGCTAAAACCGAGATACTTTAGATTTTTCTATTTTAAGTATTTTCAACAATCTTGAACACGCTTGAGGAAGTATGTCCAAAACGCGCGCCTCCACCTCTAGGTCGCCCTTTAAGGACTATGTCGATGCAATGTTAAAAAAAAATAATAATAATTTGAAAGCAATTAAGTAGTTATTGTGAATTTATTATTCATCTTTGGAGTTTGACATTAAATTCAACTTAAAAAATCCAAATTAGAAATCTATTTCATCAAAATAAAACAATGTGAATTATCATTCAACTTAAAAAAAGTGAATAAATCTGTACACACCTACCCATTTAAGTTTTCAAACTCATTCCACAATTATTGGATCGTAAAAAAAATAAATAAAATAAAAAATCAGCCAACAACAATTTAGTCTTTTCACATATTTGATTAATCGAGAGATGATTATGATTAATGATTATTGAATTTCTGGAGCTTAGTTGATAAATTTGACTACTATTCTTTAAATAATATATGTTAATTGTCACGTAAAAAATATATAAAACGAGAAAGAATAATAATTATTTTGGAGTAAGATTTTTTTTTAATATTTCTCAACCGTCAATGTCAAATTTATTCAAACAAAATTTTAAAATTATTCATTAAATACATAATAGTGAATATGTTTTTTAATAGTTTTTAAAACAAAGAGTATTTTTGAAACATTTTGTTATATTTAGGGGTATTTTTAGAACTTTTCAAAGTTCGAGGGTAATATCGACAAAAGTCTCAAAGTTCAAGAGTATATTTGATAATTTAATCAAGTTTTTAGTACCATTTTAATAATTCTCACCTTTAACATTTAAGAATTTTTAAACTTTAAAGTTTATAGGTACATTTTAACAATCATTTTAAATATTTTATTTTAGAGGTTATTTAAAATTTATATATTGGATTTGTATTATAAACGTCTATCAAGCAAAATGCAAAAAAAAAAAAACAATGCGTTTGCCGGGAGTCGAACCCGGGTCTATTGCTTGGAAGGCAATTATCCTGACCGTTGGACTACAAACGCATTTTGAATTTCTCAGAAAACTTGTATAATATAAAACATATTACTACTTAATAACAATTTTATGATTGAATTTGAGATATGCTCGTATAGGTATCTTAAAAGTTGATCACTTTTAGAAGATTGATCCGTAGCTAAGAAAATAGTTCTATGATTTTCACGTCGTACAAAATTTCATGATTATGATAATCAATTTCACTCTTAATCCATTTCATTTTGACTTCAATTATTTAACTAATTCACTTCAATCATAATCGGGCCAATCATCTTCCTCCTTCTCCTCATCATTTCCATTCGATGATTTCAATCAAACATCAAAAGTAAAATACTATAATTGAATTACTCGCGATAACATATGAAAAATGTGCATCTTATAACAGCAAAACTTTGAGAAGTATAATATACATGTACATTTTTCAAAGATATGTTTAGCTATGGAAGGAAGGGAAATGAAAGAAATTGATAATAGGAAAAAAAAAAGTAAATTAATAATTGATGAAATGAAAATCTGATAAACCAAACGATAGGAAGAGATTCCTTCTCTTCTCATCTCATCCTGCCACCCCAAACATACAAACACAATAATTGATTTACTCTTTCCACAACACAACAGGGTCATTAACATGTAGTCAATTCTCAATTGTACATACATGAGAAGGAAGATTCTTATGTTTGTGAAACAAAAAAACAAACTTTTCATTAAAAAAAAAAAAAGAAAAAAGAAAACACTCAAAAAAAATTTATCAAAAAAAGAGAAAAACAGCAATGAATTAAAACGTTTTTTTTTAATCTCAAAATAAATAAATAAATAAATTTTTAATCTAAAAAAAAAAAGTAAAACGATTTTTTCTTTGTAGCTTTTAATCCAAAACCAGTAAAAGAGCAATTTGCATCCCTGCAACTGCATTCTGCGCATTACTTTGGACATTCATACATCAAAGGCAAGCAGCAAGCAATAGAAAAACCAGTCTCAACACAAAACCACCAGAGTTCAAATGTCAAATTTCAAAAGGGAAAGTTTAGGTCTCAAGCCTTACTAAATTGTTGTCTTAAAGTACGAAGGAAAGGTAGGAGCACGAACGGCGTCTACGATGACTTCGATGTCTTGAGCCAATTATTCATAGCCCTACTAAAAGAGGATTCATATAACTGAAACCAGAACAGTTGAAGTGCAACACACTTCAAAGTGACCAATGCACGTGATGCTGGGCGGTGGAGTCGAAGGTGCCTGAATGCCCGAGTTCCATGTATGACCTCCGACCTTGATGAGGAAATTGGATGTCACCAGAGAAAGAACTGGTAAGAGCCTGTGAAACTTGATGATTCAGTCCCAGATCAGATGCCAGGTCCAGAGAGTTGCTGCTAGTGGGAGCTTCATTCCCCTTGATGCCCCACAACATGGTTGGGAAGTGGTTAGTAGCAGCATGAGCTGATGTTGTTTGAGCCATGAGCGCACCTTCAGCGTTCAACAAGGCATTAACCTCGAGAGCCGATGATGTTCGGTTTCTGGAGCCCCATGGTTGGTTTGACAGAAGAGAGAGAGCACAGGATGAGTCAGTGACTCCATTGATGCATTCTCTAGAAGGATTTCCAGGACCAGAAAGACTGGTCCCACCTGCAGAAACTGGCAGGAAAAGTTCGGATGGACTGTTCTCAGAGTTGCTCTGCCATGGATAGGGAATGTATTTCCCGGTCGCAGTGATGCTTTGGTCTACCGGTACTCGTTCGGATGCTTTCGTACCCGACGACCAAACATCTTTTCCAGTTAGCTTTGGGTAAGCACTGAAGTCCATTAGAAAACTTCCAACTCTGCTGCTGTTTTCTGTCATTGCAAGAAGCAAACAAATGACTAACTTTTGCACAAAAGCTAAGTTGATTAAAAAAAGGGCAATATCTAACCAAAGATGGATGAAGAGAAGCGGCCATAACGAGTGGACAATAGTGACCCAGGTGGAGGCTTCCTACGGCGCTCATTATGACCAGCCAAACGCCTGCGACAGCTACGTTTTCCTTGATCAAATTCAGGAAGCTGATGAAATCTGGCAAAAGTCAAAGCAGCTATCAGTTAAGTGAACTATATGACGAGAGTTTTAGATGCACCAAGAAAGAAACCACATCTGGATATAATAAAAGTTCAAATTCCAAGTAGTACAAGAAATGAGATAGAAAAAACACTATAAGACCAGGGAAAATACCATAGAGAAACTATCCTTAAACATTAGGTGATTATCCTCTAAGGAGCTGTTCTTGATTCATGTTTCAACATGTAGAATCAGAAAAAAAATAAAAATAAAGTTTTCATAAACCGTTTTCGTTCATCAGCTCAAAAGATCACCCTCCACGACAGTGCATTTCATTCTCAATCCCAGTGAATTATTAGTTTCTATGCATATAAACATATGTAAAGCCTGAATACTCACATCTGCCCATCTCTTGTTTCTTCACTTTTCCACGACCTTCTCGCTCGATTCTCTCCTCCAAATATTAGTTTCAAATTGTATATAATCTAACCAATCTCAGACATATAATTAAGCCAATCTTGTCCCTTATCATAAACAATGTGCAGAATTATTTAACAGATAATAAAAAAGCTTAAAGGATGAGGCATCTACCAGCTACACAAGTCACAAAACAAAAGAACAGAAATTATGAAGTCATGAAATCTCTAGAATTAATTTATTTTCATCAATATTAGTCTTAGAAAATGTGGGCATCCATCTCAAAACTAATTGGTAATGAGAGGAGTAGCTCACTTTATCTTATATAAATGTGTTGAAGAATCCTCACATTTCCAATGTGGGATAAATGCCACAATGTGAGTATCTCCAACAATTGGGCTACTTTTTAATGATATAATATAGTACGATTTGTTTTGATAGCTATATGAAACTTTAAGTGCATAATACAAAAGTAGAAGTTGCATCAGAGTTGAATTTCATTTATGTTTAGGAACTCGTTAAGTATTACAGCTGTGGAATTGCTTCATTAAATTGATTCAACTTTGAGATTATCTACTAATCTGCTATTACTAATGAGTTTAGCTGGTACATTCTCACCCACCCTGTCCCTTGTCCCTATTCCATCTACCGCTACTCATCCTACATAAATTTGATTCACTTAATTTAACAAATGAATTAAGAAATGAGGGGAGTCAAGCCAATATGAAAAACTCCTCCAAATAACATAAATAAAAATCAAGAATTTATCCTACATCTGCATAACTTGTCCACATCTAAGGATATACCCTTGATCATTCCACTAGGCTCATCATTATTTTTTTACAAGGAACCAACCTTTGATTGAGAAAAAGAAAAATAATCGAGTCATCCAAAAAACTGACCCGTCTTAAATATTCTAAATCCACCTTGTGTAATATATCATCATTCATAGATTATCAGCATTTGAAAACAAAAATATATAATCCAACAAACAATTTTCATTGTGATAGTTTTTTTTTATAATCATGGTAATAGTGTTATATTGAATCATCAGTCAACTTATCAACCAACAAATTAAGTTGATGGATAGGAATATATTAATTATATCAATCAATACACTCCTTCACTAGTGGACTTCAAAATTTGAGAATATCCATCAAGTAAAAATCAACATTATCTAGACAGGAATTTTGAACACAAGATCTATAGCTCTGATACCATGTTAGAAATTTTATTGCACCAATAAATTCAAAAGCTTCGATGAATTGGGATACTTGAATTTATTGGAGATACTCACCTTGTGGGCACTTGACCCACATTGGAAAAGTGAGGATTCTTCAACACATTTATAAGATACGGTGAGCTACTCCCCTCATAGCCAATTGATTTTGAGATGGATGCCCACACTTTCTAATATAGTATCAGATCATAATTCGGGTTATTGACCCCCAAATTCCGAGGACCCCACCCATGCGGGCAAAGATTTAAGCGGGCATTTGATGTCCCAAAGAGTTGGATCAGACCCAAGCAAGTAGGCCAAAGCGGGTATTTCGAGCCACAAATTTGGATTTAATCCAAGATGACTTTCCCAAAAATGGCATCATCTTGAGAGGGTATGGTGGAGATACTCACCTTGTGGCCATTTGCCCCACATTGGAAAGGTAAGATGGATGCCCACACTTTCTGATAGAATTATATTAACCAACAGATCATTGATTTTGTACTTCTGATAATCCATTCAAAGACGATTTTTTCTCTCCATCAATCATTCGTTCAAATACAAGGCTGAAGTTCTAGATCTCAAGGTAGAACTTGATGGTGCACTATGATAGAAAGAAATCAGAGAAAGAAGCCTTGGTGGTGAGCTTAGTAAATCTTTTTGTAATTAGTCTACTACTGATATTTTGGCTAATAGATTTTTTTTTCGTAAGCTCCCTACCTTAATGTGGGGATGGTTTTCCATCCCCCTTTGTTTTGTGTATTTCATTGATTTAAAGAAAAATCATGTTTGTTTTGTGTATTTCATTTGATTTAAAGAAAAATCATGTTTCTTAAATAAGCAAGCTAATTGGATCATATGAATGATATAAAAATCATAAGATTCCAATGAGTGAAAGAAAGTTCTAAAGCCTAAACCATCTAAGCCAAACCGAATTTTTTTTAAGTGTCTATGAGTTGAATCCAGAAAGAGGTGACCGAGATGAGACTATCACATACCCTCTTCGAGGACCATCTGCCCCTTTGGATAACCTCCCTCTTTCCAATCAGACTTCACAGAAAGAGCATTAATACCATTAGCACATTGAAACTTTTTTCTTATAAAATTAGCCCATATAAGCTTAGCTTTATCCTTAAATTAGCACGGTCTTTGTAAGAAGCATTTTTATGTCCACACTTCCCATATTTAAAGAACAAAGGAAGAACTGAACAGTCTTTCAATATGTATCTCCATATCTGGCTCGTATAAATAGTTAACCAAGTTTTCTTATATTGCAGTCAATATTGGCAAATGAAAATCATCATGGATTGACTTTAGTAGTCAGGGTGTCAGGGAACTAAGAGGTTATGAGTTCAATCTAGAAATTAATTTCTTAAACGTGTAGGCACAATATAAATAAATAAATATATATATATATATTAGAAAATGAAGTCTTGAAATATAAAAAGGTGCCTAAGCTATCTTATTTTCTAGCTTTGTAGTCATTATCGTTATTCATATCTATACGAGAAAGGCTTCTTTCTCTCCCCTTGCAAAAATCCTCTACCCCTTACAAGAAACCCTAATCACGCCCAATCTTCTCCCTCCGGTGCTAAGCAGCGCTGGGAGCATCCTCTTCTCTTCTCCTCTCTCCCGACCATAACCTCTCACCAAAATTCAGCTTCCCCTTTTGAAGCTCAACATGGATCGAGCTTTTCATCAATCTCTCCCCCTTTGATGGAGTTAGAATCAGAGTCCTTCCCTTTGACCTCCTCTTCAACTACGTTGAACAAGCTACTACATAGCCTTCTCCGACGATTGCAAGCACAACATCGTCTTCCCCATCGATCTACGCTGTAAAATCAACAAAGCAGCTTTCCCCTCGACCTCCCTCCCTCTTTAATCGACGTCCTCCTAATGCATTGACCTCCTCCAACTTTGCCGACCTTAGCGTGCAAATTCTTCTCCCCAAGGGACAATCTCCGGCCACAGAGAAGAGTCATGCCCGATCACTCTTTCTTCATCTCCATTGATCAATCAAAGCTCATGTGTTGTGATTTTTTCTCTCAAAGACTTTGATCCAAACTCCATCTTTCGTCTCTCTCTTCTCTGTTTTTGGTGATCTGCAAAGAACAAGCCCTTCAACCTTCTTTTTCCTCTCATATGAAGCAATGGCGATTTGAAACAACACTCTTGACGATTTATGGCGATCTGATCAGTTCCTCCGAACAAGAATAGACTCGAATACCCTATTTGGGATTGAATTGGTCCAACCGGCTTGATACTGACAGTTGACACTCAACAATAGACTCGAATCGGTCCTTTACGCTAGTTCGGTATGGCTCGCGCCATCGAATCAGCCCGTTTATTTATTGCTATTCTTGTCATAGAGGGATTTTACATTGTTTTGTATTCTCCAATCTCATTCTCCTTGTATCAGGCTTAACTTTTTCATATCATCCATGAAATGAATTTTGTTTCCTAAAAAAAAAATTTGTAGTCATTATCTCAAGACTCTTCTCCATGGGAATTTGGGATGCAAGAGCATGATGCTTTTCTTCAAACCCCCAATACCCAAATGGCAAATACTAAGTTCAAATCGGCACGAGCGAAAACTGAAAACCCCTTCCACTCTCCAACCTAGGTCATCCAAATCTCGAAGAAGTTCATGAATATTCTCTCCAACTCGTTAGACAAGCCACAAGGCACGTTAATTCTTCCATCTTCTGCCACTTTCAATAGTATTCAGGAAAGTGAGAGCTAAAAACCCTATGATTTACAATTCCCTTAAGAGGAAAGCTAAGATAGGAAACATGGACATGCCAATAGTACCAAAGAGAATCAGTGATACAGTACTAAAGGTAGGATGTGAATTAATATAATGTGTAAGGGCATAATAGTAATTAGTCATTAGTGTCTTTGAATAAATAGAGTAGTTAAAGTTCTTTGTCAGGAAGTGAGTATTGTGGCATTGTCTTTGAAGAAAACTTGGGAGAGACTTAGCCTTCTAGAAAGGCTATGGTAAAGGTATTGTAACCTTTCCTCATTTTCATAGTTCTCTTGTGTATGCTATTGTTATCAAAGTCTTAACAATCAGCTCCTCTAGTTTCCAGTTTTCTCCCTTAAATAATCAATATCCACAACACAAGCTCTAAACAAAATGTTATCAAGCCCAACTTCTTTATGGAACTTACAAATATTGAACAAGTTACCTTGTTTGAAAATGTTGCAAGAGTAAACCCCTTCCAAATAAAACTAATCTTGAAAAATTTCAACAAAACAAAGAATTGAAACTCCAATCCAGCCTACTAGAACAAAAAGGAGGGACAGTAAGGTCAGGTCACTCAAAGCATTGATTTTGCATCTAGACCTTCTGCTAAGTATAATACAAAAGTTGACAATTGAAATTCAATTCATTCAAACTAAAGCAAAACATTTATCTAAGAGAAGTGACCAATGCATTAGGGTCATTCTAGCCTAACTATGGAAGAATTGAAAAGTTGATAAGAGATTTGTTAGGAGAAATAGTGGCTCCAATACAGGATCTCATCTAGTGAACTAGAACGGGAAGTTAGTCGCAAAACTAATTGAGCGCGGTGGTCTGAGTTTGTGCAACATAGCTAACAGAAAAAAGAGAGCCTTATAGAGAACCCAGAAAGAAAAAAATTCTTTGAAGCATCAAGAAGAGGTCCATTTACTGCCACCCCTTAAGAAAAGCACTGCTGAGATCCACAGCTATTGCATCGTTTATAACTCTATTACTTTTTCTTTATTTCTGTTAGAAAGTGTGGGCATCCATCTCAAAACCAATTGGCAATGAGAGGAGTAGCCCACCTTGTGTTATATGTGGTTGGAGGACTCCCCACCTTACCGATGTGGACTATTTGAGATCCTCAACATTTTCTAAAGCATTAATATTCTCCTCTAAGCAGTAATCTCTCCTGTTCCTTTTTATAATTTTATTTTATAACAAGTTTCTTAGCAACTAAATATATTAAGAAATTTATACTTGCAATTAACGATTATTAAAAAGTACATTTTTCAACTCAATGTTTTGTGCCTAAGCACCAAATAACCTTTTATCAATTTTTACCTAAATCTTTTTTTTTTTTTTTTTTAAAACTGGGAAATCTAAACTTCACTCCAGTATACCCGGAGTAACCACGCTCATCCCTAGACCAGGCACCGAGAGACATCGAAAGAATTAAGAGGCTGGAGGCGTCTACAAATTAATATCACATGAGGGTCTTGAACCTGGGGCTTTGAAGGGAGCACGTCTTCAAAGCCCAAGCCTTCAACCACTGCACCACCCATTGGGGACAATTTACCCAAGTCATTGGTATCTGTCATCATATAAATTGTTACATCACACCAATTAACAGAGGATAAGAGATACTGAATTCTTTTTCCTTCAAGTACTGGTCCCAGAGAGAAGAACTTCAGAATATCTACACTTATCTAAGAAATACAATCAAAATCCAGCATACAATACGCTTTTTGTATCATATAAATGTTTGTAAAATAATAATAATAATACATTAAAATATTCGTTCCCATTGTACTTTGGATTATGAGGATTACACAAAGTGAAAACTTGGGTTAAAGAAGAAAGCAGCTGCACAAGAAAAGAATAAACTGAAAGATGGGCGATAGGAGATAGGTCACTGTATGATGGGAGATAGGTCTCCAAAGTTGATATCTGAGCAACATTCCATTAGAACAGGACTTTTCTTTAGATTCTTTGAAAAGAACGAAACCAAAGAGTATTTTTGGGACAATGAGCTACCTTTTGACAAAAACCTCGACACTATTATTAGTCATGCTATAACTAGAAGTATATCAAACACCTTCTTTTCCTCAACTTATGCTACCCCTTTATCCAATTGGACATCCTTAATATAAAAAAACATACCTAAAATTGGTTCCCAATAAAATAAAGGATAACTTAAGAAACTAGTCAAATTTAAAAAATAATTACAAATATAGTCACTTCCAAAAAAATTAGCAAATATAGTCATTGTATTAATGAGTATTATCACGTACTTTCTTATAATAAAGTATTAATAATTATATATGCAAATATTTTTAAATTTGACTGCATTTGAATTATTTTGTGATAATAGGAGATTGATTACAATTTCTCTAAAATAAAATAAAAGGGCATGAGCAATACATTATTAATAAAAACATGATAGTCTTGGATGCTATTTTCAATAACCTTTTCAGTAGTCTGCTAGGTTCAAAAACAGGAATTTGAATGTTGTAAAAATATGGGCCCCACACAAACCCCCCCTAAAATATAATTAAAAGGAGATAAGACCTCATTGATATATAGGTGAAACAAAACCAAAACTACAAACACATAAAGCACTACGCATTCAACACTATGCTACAACTCCATATTAATATGCATCAACAGAGATTCAACCAAAATTATTACCAGAAACAAGATGAATCCAACCTAAAAAACAAGACAGAGTCACAAACAGGATAGTAACAAAGAGCAATGACAAATAAAAACAGTAGAGAGAATCATTCTCCCATATTTGCTGGAGAAAAATCTAATCACCACCCACAAAACCCTTTTAACTCTTTTATGTAACTATTAAAACATAACTTTTATAATCACTCTTTCATTAACTCATACAAATAAGTTATTATTACATTTTCTTCTTTAAAACCACTCACAATAATCACTAATTTATAATCAAACCATAATTATCCATCCAAACACCTCCAAAAAGATCACAGGAAAACAAAAGAGATAGTTCCAGTATAAGCTAAGAGTACATCCAGAAAACAACCATAATAAGAAGTGATGAGAAGAATGACTGCAAAACCAAGAATGAGAGTAAAAGCAGCTGACCTGCTACACTGCTGGCAAAACCTTTGCTCAAGACCAGCAACAATGACCATAGGTGATTTGGAGTGCATAGTACAAACTTTGTGTCTGGAATAGTAAGCCTTAGCATCACTTAGATCTACTTTACAGCCTTCAACCTGACACCTAGGGGGATGACGAACCGCTTGAACAACCCCTCCTCCTCCTCTAGGTTTCTTGGTGGGTGTTGATGCAATAACAGCAGAAGAAGATGAGAAATTAGAACCCCCACTTGATTTTGGAAGCTCTCCAACAATACCCACATCTCCAAAGTAAATTTTGTGTCCAAATTTGAGGCCATTGAGTGATTCAACTGAAGAATTGGGTGGGGAGGAAATGGAAGACCCACCAGACTCAGTCAAAGAACTGCAATCCATTTGCACGAGAAACAGAGAGAAAAAAACCCCTTCTAAATCTCATCCCCCATCATCATCATCATCAGTTGTTTCTTGAGAAAAAGAAAGGGACAGAAAAACAAACACAGAGGCAGAGAGAGGGAAAGAGAGTGAAAGAGGGGTAAAGGTGAAATGGGAAAGAAACAAAAGAATGGTGGGAATGGTGTAATTGGTAGTGATGCTGCTGATGTGTAGGGACATCAAAAAGTAGTAGAGACTGACATTCAGTGTGTCATTTGCCAGCTGAGTTTTTTTTTTTTTTTTTCCTTTTCTTTGGTCTGGTATGCTCCACATTTGCAACACTCTCCGGGGATTTGTTTTCATATTTTGATTTATAAGGGTGCTTTGGTCAGTAAGGGAAGGAAAGTGTCAAGGGTATGTATTTGATGAAGGATAAAGATAGGGAGGTGATCTGATATTAATTTAAGATAACAAGTGATAAAAGCTAATGCAATGGAATATTTTTATTTTACTTGTTTCATAAAATAGCATTTTCAAATGTTAAAAAAAAAAAAAAAATTAAAGTTTATTCTATTTTATTTATTATTTATAAGAAATTTAAAATATTTTGAGATAAACAAAGAAGATGCAAATGGCAAAAATCTATTAGATAGATCTCACCAAAATTGAACTTTTTTGCATTTTATTTATAATATAAATTATATTTAATATATAATGAATTTTGATTTTCAAATGAATTAAACTAACTAAAATTTTTTATTTGATAATTGATTAAAAATCAAAGATTATTTAAAAAGTGATTAATATTACAAATATACATTAATAACAGGTACTAAACAGGTTTATGTGCTTGAAAAATTATAAAATGCAAAAAAAAAAAAAAAAAAACTAAGATTATTTATTACATGTAACACTTTTGTAATGGATCAGTGGCACAATGGTTTATTGTTTGGTGTTATTTCAGTTCAACACCAGCGTCACGAGTTCAATCTGTGAAATCGATTTAGCTCAAATTTAATTATCATTGGTTTAATTTTGGTATAGCATACTATAGTAATATATAACAAATTGTAATCATTCATCACCAAATTCAAAAGAAACCTTGAGAATCATTACAAATAGCATTGATAACAGATAAAACATCATATTTCTACCAAGTTAGGGAGAGAATGACGGGTCAACAAGCCTGAAATTTGATCAAGCCGGAAGATCCCAATATATCATGTCGAGCACCAATCATGAGCGGGATTCCATCAGAATTCCTCAAAATCCAGCCAATTCCGCCATTTTTAGTTTCCTTAGACCAAGAAGCGTCGACATTGAGCTTCCAAATAAGAAGGTATTTGTAAATACTCTTAAAATCTACAAACAAACGCCTCATCTCAACAGAGTGCCTACCAAAAAAATAGATAAAACTGAGAAAGATAGTTTACATTGTTGATGGGTTATTTGTGCACTATGGCGTGAATGGCCTAATGGTCTTATTTTTCACTTTCACTTTCACTTTCTTTTGAAAAGCTTGCATGGTATGTTATGGTATTGAATGTAAATTCCAGTTTCTATAATGTAGATATGACAAAAATAACTTTAGGTTGTGTAATTTGAGTGGAAGCCGAATAATTTGTATGAGTGTTATTTAGAAGAAAATTTTATCATAGAGTAAAGCAAGAAAAAAAAAAGCTACTTTATTTATTAAAAAATCTTCAATTATATACAGGGCGAAAGCTCGATAGATTCAATAGAGATGAATAAAAACAAAATAAAATATATGTGAGGAAAAAGACTCTTTAATTTTTGATACTCGCCCCTCAAGATTGATGTTGATAATGTTAGAAAAGTCCATCGTGAACAGAAAGTGATGAAGTTGAGTAGCTGGCAAAGACTTTGTGAACATATATGCGAGCCTTGACTTAGTACAAACCTGTAGGAGTTTGAGAAAAACTTTGTCAATCTTGTCTCGATCGAAGTGGCAACCAACTTCTACATGTTTTGTGCGTTCATGAAATGTAGGATTAGTTGTAGTAGATCAAACGGCAGCCTGATTTTGCAATATACCTCAACATCGGGCTGAAAATTTGATTACAATGGTGATGGTTTTATATATTCTACTTCGGCAAATAGCCTCGAAATTGTCGTTTGTTCCTTCTGTCTGGGCAAGATTCTTAATAATAATCAACAACTGCTCGAAGTTGGAGATTGTTTCAACTACGGAGAATGCCCTGTCCTTCTATGTTTTTAAGGCGGTGTTGAATCCAAATTCAAATAACTATGTCTAAAAGAAATCAATAATGAAGGTAACAAAAAATTGAGTAAATGGAAAAAGAGAGACAAGATATAAAGTGGTTCACGAAAATTCCCTATAATCCACTGTAGAACCAAAGAACCAAATTCCATTATTCACCAAAAACACAAATTGGAGGAAAAGGAAGTACACAAACCATAAGTCTCACCAAATGCTCTCAATTTATAATGTCTCTCGGAATGGAAACTCGCCCAATAAGAATGCTTAAATGGAGAGTCTCAAAGTAGGGTACAAAAAACCCTAACTCACAAGACCCACAATAGGAATGCACAAAATTATCCCAAGGTAAAAAGTATTTAACCTATGGTAAAAAGTTAAATAAATAAAATTCTCTAATACAAAATGTAAGTCACAAAATCCCAACGTAAAATAATGAAGAAGATGATATGCAGCCTTCATATGTGAATCATAAGTAGCTCAAACAAATTTATTGAGTTTTCAGACCGCAAAGCAGATATATGGACGCGAAATCTGTAGGTAAAGAAGTTCTCTATCAATCTTCCATATGTCGAAATATCTTAGTTATTAAAGGGTTGTCCTATTGCTATTGTCAGGGTGGATGCTTGGTATTATAGGATATGCAACGGGTTTAGATGCAAGTAATTCATGATTTTCAACAATTTGAAGGTAGTACTTTCCATGAGAAACACAAATGCCTTGAGTTTACCAAGACAATTTCATACCAAGAAAATATTTTGCATTACCAATGTCTTTTTAAATGAATTGAGAACATAGTATAGATTTTACCTTGTTTATTTCTTGTTGCGATGGACCTGCAATTAAGATATCATCCATGTACACGAGAAGATAAAAAAAAATGATCATCTTAACCCTAAGAAATAAAGAATAATTGGCTCAAGATTGAATAAACACATTAGTCTGTAACACACAAGAAAAATTGCTAAATTATTGCCTTGTTGTATGTTTTAAGCCCTAAATAGATTTTTTTTTTTAATTTGCAAACAAGTCTTGTTTTTTGATCCGAGGATGATTTATCATTGTTACCCTAGAGGCTATGTTACCCTAATGGAACACATTATTTGTGTTCACTTGGATTACAATCCATTTAAAGAAGCAATAAGGGATAGAAGAAGTTTGATTGTGACAACTTTAGCTACGGGAGATAATTTGTCAAAGTAATCTATTACTTCTATTTGCTTGAACCCTTAGCTAATAAACGATCTCAATAGCTATCAACAGATCCATTAGCATTATATACTTGACTTTTATATACCCATTTACAACTAATTGCCTTTTGTTTATGGGTAATGTGACAATATCTCGTATGTGAGTTCATTCCATTGCTTTGATCTCGATATCCATGACATCTTCCAATTGAGGGATATAATTGCTTGGTGGAAAAAACTAGGTTTAAAGACTGTTAGACACATTGAGAATATAATTTTTGTGATCAACAAAGAGTTTGTCATATAAAATATATTTTTCATTATCATAAGTAACTTTGGTACGGATGATTATTGTCAATGAGCAAATGACAGTGATAGTCTTAGACAAAGCTGAGAGCTTGTCTAGTTCTTGTGGACTTCTAAGAGGTGGATTGATGGCTAGATCTTATGGTGTATAAGCTGAGGTGGATCATAAAAAAACAATTTCCAAGTTAGTGTCTTGCGGTTCATTCTGCTCATCAAAGGATTCTTCGATAAAGTTACTATCATGTATAAGGATTGCAGGATGTCTATAACAGATGCATATGAAGAGTCGACGCCTAATGAACATGGTAAAACAAAGTAGTGAACAACTCTTCTCGAACAAATGCCCTTTTGTTAGGTAAATTGTAAAATAAAAAGATATCTTAATGGAATTTAACATCTCTATATATGAAAATTTGTTTCTTTGCAAGGTTATACAACTCATATCTCTTCGTAGTAGAAGGATATCATATATATAAAAACACTAGGATCAATTTTCCCTCTATGAGCTAAGAGAGTACATGTATAGCATAAACATCCAAAGATTCTCAAAGAAGAATAATCGACAAAAAACTTGGTTATAAAATATATAAAAATGAGTTAGAAAGTAAAGGCATTGAGATTATGTTAATAATGTTGAGAATGATAATTAAGGTAGGAGCATGCATAATTAACACGTCGAAGTGTGGGTTTCAATTAATTAATTCATTTAATCTACATACCAAACTACTAGGTGATTGGTTCGTTATAAAACATAAAGACTCACATTAAATAACGTCTCTTATCAATTATGACAAGTCTTTGACTTTGGGTAGGATCGACTATTCTCAAGGTCAACTTGTTTGGTCTAATCTTCTAAGCTATAACTTCTTGCTAACATCGTATGCTTGGTGGGAAGTCATTTAGAGATTAAAGAGCTAGAAAATTTTTGTGAGAGGTATGAAAATACTAGAGAGGAGAGAACTCTTAACTCAAGAAAGGATATTCTTACCATGTGATGAGATGAAAATAGAGAACTCTTAATGCCTTTATTTATAGGCTTAGTATGACATTCAAATTAAATAAGAATAATATTTTTTTTAATATCTTATATTAAAAGATATTAGAGAATATCCTTCCAAAAAACTAAATATTTTGCACATTTTCTTTCTTTAATGGCCATTTTCAAAAATAGCATCCCTCCCGGTGAGGGGACCAAATTTCCTTCGGTTTATGGGAGAGAATTTTCGAAAATTCCAACAAATGAGAGATGTTGGTTTATTTTTGATATTTATTTCATAAATATCAATCAAATAATATATCCAATATATTATTTTTATCTCATTAAATAATTATCTTGTTAATATACCTAATATATTAATCATCATTTAAATAAATAATTATTAACTTAATTAATATATCAAATATATTAGTTAACCTCCATAATTAATATTTATCTCATAAATATTATTTTAGTATATCAAATATATTTATACTTATATTAATTTAAACTAAAGTTCATTTTAAACATGTCAAACATAATTAATATAGTTAGTTTGAACACTTCAAACCAACACTCCAAACAAATAGTGTACCAGAAAATGTGAGGTATCTCGGGGACGAAAGGACCCATATATTGAAAATTAAACGACTTGAGATCCAATCCTTATTCGTAACAGCAGGCTTATTTCACTAAAGGCACGTGCTGAACTCTTTCACACTATAAAACAAGTTATGTTCATAGATATAATCGGTACTCTGCTAGTTGAATATATCCTTCGCGAGTTTATTCGTAATTTACTGTTAGAACAAAAGATTTGTTTTGCTCATGTAATTAACTTTTCTACTTAAGTGTCACTCTTTCCTCTGATGAACAAGTTGTTCACAGTCCAATCATAAACCAATATTCTCCAGGACCAATGAGAGGCGACTATCATTTGTGCAAGCCTTGGAATCAATTTTAAGTAAACAACTCTTCTATTTCCTTATTAATAATTAATCTCCCTCAATCTAAGATTATTTATTAATACATAGTTAATAAATAATTGTACTTGATTTAAAATTAATTAGAGATCATTAATTAAAAAAAGAGGGTATATCCTTATTTGGTTATAACTACCTATGGATTAATTTACTCAAAATTAGCATAAATGCAAGGAAGTGAAATATGATGTATTGTGACTTTTTGTCACACATGGTTGACTCTTGACTGTTTATTTTAAAATTTTATCTTAATTAAATATCTGATTCTTAGCACCAACAAGCATATATTATGATGCATGGGGTACATAGAGTTTCTATATTTAAAATAATATAAAAAATATTATTAGCCAATAATAGATCAAATATGGTCCACATTTAATTTAAAGCCTATGCAGTACTTGTTTCTTTTTTTTCCTCTTTTATGCTTTCTGTGAAGTATGTCATCTTTCAAACTCTAGCTTCAACTTTGCAAAACTTTTCTATTTGCTTTGGATGAAAATACCAACAATAACAATTAAGGGAAGAAAAGAATTCTCAATAAATACTCATTTACTCTCAATTAACCAAATATTCACAAGTAGTTATTAATTATATAACTTACAATAATCTTATTTTATTTTTGTTATATAGCTTAAGGATGTATTTGGTGACTTCTTAGTAATAGAAACATAATTATTACTGTATTAAAAAAAAACATGAACTACATTTAAATTATTAATATTTTATTGTATGTTTATAATTGAACTAAAAACGCGAGTTAAAATCAAAATGATGGGTACGTATTGATTTCATTGTTTTGTGGTAATGTAGTTCAACACAATGTTTTAGATTCGATCTTGAGAATGAGTATTTGACTCTCTTTTATTTGAGAGCAGTCGTAGTGATCTCTATGTAAATAATTTTGCGCATATTACAAGTACGAGTACCGCGAATTGAGAAATATTAGTTAGTTTTTAAGTTAACATTCAATGACTTTTTATTATGAGTGTTCAGATAACCTGACAATCTGAATTAGCACACAACCAAATTTAATACTCAAACTTAGAAGGTTGGATGAGTCGATGAATAACTCAAAATTTTTTGACCAACTTTTAACATTTCTATAAAAAAAGATTAACGTTATAATTTATAGTTTTACGGTATGTTTGAAATTTTTTAAAACTTAAGAGCATTTTTTTTAATTAAACTTTAACGGTATATTCAAATTTAATAACATAAAGATTTATGAAACATTTTGTAAAATTATGAAATATTTTTTAAGCTTTTCAAAATTTAAGGACAACCTTGACAAAAACCTTAAAGTTGGGGGTGTTTGATAATTTAACCTTTCATTTAATTCTGCAAAATCTTTTGACTCAGTTCATAATAGGTTATACCATTACTTCATAAATTTTGAGGATTACCATAACAGAACCACTCCTCCAATGGCCGCAACAAATCTGAAACTCAATCACTCTTTTGTTTGTTTTGAGTGTTTATGTAGATTTTATAAGCAAAATTTTTTAATCACTATTTAAAAATCTTATCCAAACGAGTTATTATTACAATTTCTTCTTTATAATCATGGTTATTGTACTTCTGGCGTCGAGTCCGAGAAAAACTTCTCTACACATGTATGAGTAGAGAGATTCTACACATTCATTTTGTATATGAGAGCATCATGGATGCTACATTAAAAATATTTTTTTTAATTAAATATTAAAGAAATAAATGATTTAAATAGTACAATCCCACATATACAAAATGTAGATTTCTCACCACATATAGATTTAGAGAAGTTGATAAAAGATTTAACCAGCGATCAAGAGCAAAATAAGTTTTATAAATGATTAAAAACTCCTTTTACCGGAAATTAGGGGTGTTCATCGGTTGATCGACATCAATTTTAGGTGAAAATTGACATCGAACTGATCTTATAGTTTAACTTAAAAACGAAACTGAATCAACCGGTTGGTTAGGTCAGTTGTTTGGTCGGTTAATTAAGTCGGTTAAATCCATTAATTCATTTTTTTTTCATTATTTTTAATTAAAAACATATTCATCCTACAATTTTATATTGAAATTTTGAGAATTAATTTTAAAAAAATGAATATATCAAATATATTTTAGAAACACATTTAAAATTAGGTTAATTTTACCGTAATTTAATAAGAAATCAAATTAATTATAGAAAAATATTAATATTTCAAAAAATAAAATTTTATTAACCGACCAACCGAATCGACAGAATAAATTCGGTTAACTTGTTTTTAATCGACGTCGACCGACATATAACCAACTGAATGCCTTTAATTCGATCAGTTTCGATCGGACGAATCCGTTAATGAGAATATATGAACACCCCTACGAAAAACAAACAATATAAAAATGATTTGTCGCAGTTTTTTTTTTTTTTTTTTTTTTTGTTCCTAATAATTGGAGCCGATCTACGTGTATATATATATTAAAAGAAAAAAAAAAGAAAATGAAATGAAAGTTGAGTTTGCATGTAGGAATTATTGGAGGGAAGAGGAGAGTGAGGAAAGGAAATGGGGTCATATCAATATTTGGAAATGGCATCCCCTAAACCAAGACCTCAACTTGGATTGGATATCATCCACTCCCAACAAAAGCCAATAGTCTTGTCTCTCAAGATTTCAGAATCTTCAACGGTACAACCAACCATTTTCCCTTTTATTTTCCTTTCTTTCCTTTAACACATAAATTATTACTTTTTTTTTTTTTTTTTTTTTATAAACAGATAAATCATAGAATTTTTTTTTTTTTTTTAATTTGCTAACCTGCAATATTGGTGTTGAACTGGATTAACTCAAACAATGAAATCACTACATCATCGATCCTTTCGATAGATTATGTAACGGTTAGTATTATTGTTATAAATGTTTAAAGGTCAATCATATGTTGAATCTACCATTCACCTTAAAATGTAATCTAGAAGAAGAAGAAAAATTGAACCTAGTCTCAAACTCAACATTACACTATTCAACAGTTATGAAAGTTAAAGCTACAATGGATAGTTTGGACCTACATATTCAATTCATAAATTATAAAAACACCAACTAACATGGTAGGGAAAAAAAAGGGTCATCTTTTGAGTGCATCATGCACTCAATACACTATCCAATAACTGATATTATTGCATCTCTCTTCATGTTTAGAGTTCAAAATGTATGTTATCTAAATTAAAGGAAAAAGAAAATCAAGTCTCTTAAGATATATTTGGCTAAGATGGAACGGAGTAAAAGAGAAAAAAAAAATAAATGAGAAAAAAAAAGTAAGAATTAATTAGTGATCGATGATGGAGATTGATTATCAAGAGTTATGTCGGGTGGTGGAGATTTTCTGGTTTTTATGGAAATTCTGTTTTGGCTCGTAGAAAAGAGTCTTGGGAGCTGCTTAGAAGATT
>JBBMEG010000018.1:11535611-11545648 GCA_037832605.1 Cyclanthera cordifolia
CTAGTTTGGAGGATGATTGCTTGGATTGTATGGTGGTTTGTTAATTGAATATATTTTCCTTTCAAAAAAAAAAAAAAATTAGTGATCGATGAGATTTAACTTTAGTTGGCCAAACAATCAAAAGGAATCTCTTCCTTTCCATTCTCATCTCTCCCCTGCCGTACCAAACATATAGATAAAAAACATGCCTTTACAAATTAAATTATATTCAAGCTGATATGTTATGTTTTATAAAGCTTTCTTTTATGTGTTACTAATTTGTTTTTATGAAGTTAAAAGTTTGTTACTATATAATTTCTAACATGAAGCTTGAGATTCAAAGTATTTCTAATTAGTATATTTGATTTGTTCCTATATGTCACCCTCATTAAATTGTCAAGACAATTAGGAATCAATATTAGCTAACCATCGCCTTCTAAAAAGACTGATTTGCACCCCTAGCACTAGTAATTAAGTTGGAGAAATAAGGGCATATTTGGTAGTTAATCTAAAATCTACTGTATATGTTTTTAGATTCAAATTCACAATGAATATGACTATAACAATGTAAATTCAAAAAGTATTTTATCAACTCATTCAAATAATGTAGATTTTGAAAACAGCCTTTTTACAATTTCATTGTATTCAATCTTGTAAATTTCATATATTATATATATATTTTTAATTCCTATAAATATAGTATTGAATGTTAGGGTAAATTAGAAGTTAGTTCTCTATAGTTTAGAAAAAGTTGGAATTAGCTATAATTCAAAAAAAATAAAAAAAATATATAATATAATAATAATAATAATAATAATAATAATATAGTCTTTATGATTTAAAGAAATTAAAATATAATTTATATGATTTTAAAAACTAAAATTTAATCGCTATGATTTGATCAAATCAAAAAATTAAAAGAAAAAAAAAAAATCAATTCTAAATGTTAGCAAATCAATTACATTAATTTAGTTACTTGTATGTGAATGATGGTGATGTTAGTTTACTTAGTGATCAGACAAAATTCTTCATTATTTCTATATGAGTAATTAACTTTCAAATATAATATTACTATATGAATGATTAACCATCAAATATTTAATTTGCCTGACGCGACACTACTATTTAGATTTTATCAAACTATCAAGATTAAATTTTGACATTTAAAATCATAAAGACTAAATTATAACTGTCTACGAACATAAAAATCAAATTTATAATTTATCCTTAATGTTATAAATCACCTATGTAATTATACAAAAATTCATAACAAAAATACACATTCATAAATTAATTGTTAATATTCAACTTAATATTTAAAATTTCAACTAAAACTAGTTTTATAGTCTAAATACTCATTTTTAACAATAGTTAAAATTGTATTCCGATTATTAAATCTGCTACTAAACACATATAAAAACAAACACAAGTTTATTTCTATTGAATTGTCCATTGAGGGCTCTTTATCTTGTAATTCCCTACATCAACAAAATTGTTTCAAATCCCTCATTTTTAAACAAGCCCTAAAACAAGAAAACTGCTACATCCCAACAATTTATTACTATTCGTGAGTGCAGAGTGCTTTAGTCCGCGTTTGTGCACTTCAATTATTTCCACGAAACATAATGTGTGACTCTACGATATTAGAATATCAAGAAATTTTGTAAAAGAATATTTTTTAAGTAAATGGTCACCAAATTAAACTCATCCTGTCGTAATTACTTGAACTCTCTTAATCACTGGATCACTCACTACAGATATTAAAAAGTTAATAAGAAATAATTGAAAGAAGAGAAATAGGTAGAATATTGTCATATATTCAATATGCAAATCGCTAACCAGGTACAAAAAGATGAAGAGTTTACTTGGGAAAATCCCACTCCGTCTTCTTCAATGTTCAAATTACTATTTCAATGAAGTAAGATTTTTACCTATTCTCACCAACCAATTTCTACAGGCGCATTTCCAAGCTCTAGGTTCCTGCAAAGACCATGAACAATGAAACTATATTTTCCTATTCACAAAATGTAAAATTTAGGAGGGTCAAACCATTTCCTTAATGTACGAAAAGAGTTAAGAGAAGATAATTAAGGGAAGGAGGAAAAGAGAAAAAGGGAGGAGATGCCAATCAGTATTTAGAGGCAATACAAAAAGGAAAAACAGAAAATACAAGCATCAGTTTTTCTTTTTGATGACTAAACTATCAGTTTTTCCTCAATGAAAAGGGTCGAGTTAAAAGCTAAAATGTGCAACTATTCAGTTCATGCATAATTTCAATAAGAAAAATGGTGCTGACATATTTTTGCATGCAGGCTAAATCTAAAGTGAGAGAAAGCAAATATCAGGTTTTGAAATTCACCTCCCATGAATCGCATCTGGAACTATTGTTTTGATGTATAATATGGATAACCTCCCATTCCAGCAGGTGCGGTCGAGTAAAGTCCGGGAGTTTCGTTCTTTCCAATCACTTGATGATGGTATGGCATTTGGGGTTGGCTCGGATACGAAGCATGGGCAGCTGTAGGACTTGGATAAGAAGCAGGATAAGATCCAAGAGGTTGGGAATAAGCATAACCGTGAAGTTTTCCGGGTTGAGGATATCCAGCTGTTACTGGGTACGGCATAGAAGGAATAGCTGGAGGTACTTGAGCCTGCACCATCTTGTTCCTGTGTGAATCGGCGTGCTTTACAATGATGTTCCTTCCCTACAACCAATCAATCAACACATTGTAGTTGTAGTTCTTACATTTTGTTCTGAACGAGAGTTTGGATTATTATAAAAAACAAAAACAAAATAATCCACATTTAATCTAAAAGATTGTTTAAGCTTTTAATGTTGTCTTTTGAGACTTCACACATACTCGGCAGATGAGATGAACTAAACCAAATATTTTTTTAGTAGTTGAAAATCAAATAGTTTTGACTTCCAATTATGGTCATTTCCACTTTTTTAGTCTTTTCACTTTGACATTCAATTTGGAATCTTCTATCCCGACAGTCAAATACAAAGGCCCCGTTTCATAACCATTTGGTTTTTCGTTTTTCGATTTTGAAATTTAAGTTTATATTTACCTAAATTCTCTACATATGTTTCATCTTCCATTTAAGCAAGTATATGAATCATAACTAAATTCCATAGATCAAAACAAGAATTTGGAAGCTGTTATTTTAGCTTTCAAATTTATATTTTATTTTTAAAAACACAAGACGTAGACATCAAAGTCATGAAAATTATGTGTTGATGTAGTAGTTGTAGGTTTAAATTTCAAAAACCAAAAACAAAAAACGAAATGATTATCAAACGGAGCCTAAACTGGTAATTTCAAAAAGTTATTAGTAGACTTATAACACACTCACCCCAAACGTCTTGCTTGGATCATCTATCGCCTTCTTTGCAGCCTCTGCTGTGGTATATGTAACAAACCCAAATCCTCTACACACATGTAGAAATGCAAATTATTACACGTGCAGCAAATGCGAGTCCAAAAAAAAACTAGAGACATCAATGGAGAAAGTAATATCCCAGTGAAATGTGAGGAGAATGGCACTCACCGGGATTCATTAGTATCCTTATCATAGGCGACCGAACCTTCTTCAATATCACCATACCTTTTGAAGAAACTCAGCAACATTTCACTTGAAATATCGGGGGATAAACCACCAATGTATAGCTTCCTCTGTGCTAAATCTGGCGTTGTACTTGATCCACTAAGACCCTCGCATGCCAGATTGCAAACAGCCATGCGACCCTAAAATTACGAAGTATTGATCAAATAAAATATTTGAATTCTCTTGGAACCTGATATATCTTAGAAATCCACCAGCTATCATATGGTGGAATGAAGAGATGGCTGTGTTTATTAAAAGCTCGAGCTATCTATTCTTCTTTAGCTTGCATATGCTTAGCCTATCATCATGTACCCTAATGGTGTGTTTAGGAGAAGGGGAATGAGAATGATTATGAGAGGAATGAGAATTAGGAGGAGAATAAGAAAGAAAATGATTATGGGGAGAATTATTATTTGTTTTTAGGGTAAAGGGAATGATATGGTGAGAATGATTAATTGTGTTTGGGTGGAGGGAATGATAATGATGAAAATAAAATAATAGGTATGATGCGAATGAAAAATAGTTATAGGAAGAATAAAAGGTTGTTATGGAAAGAAAAAAAAAAGTAGCTAATACGAGAATAGAAAGGTTCTTTTGGGGAAACGTGATTATGGGTGAATGATTCTCGGTGGGCTAAACACCGGGAATCATACTCATTCTCATTACCCTCCTTTATTTTTGTGCCCCAAACACACCCCAAGGAAACGAAAACCACTTCTATCAACCATAGGTAGAAAGAGGATATAAAGAAACTGAGTAAGAGGATATAATGCAACAGGCCTAATCTTTTACAAAGAAGATAATTCATAATTTCTTAAATTCATCTGCCAAACATCAGCTAACTGCTTCATTCCATCCCAGCTATTCTCACACACATTTAACTCCAAAAAATTATATGAGCAAGTACAAAATATTTCAACAACATTTGGAATGGATAAGTGCTCACCTCGATAATTTTGCTAGGTGCTTTCAAAGCAGCTTTAGTTGACTCCATGTGCTTGTAAGTAATGAAACCATATCCACGAGACTTCCCTGTTGCTTTGTCAAAGATAACGGCTCCTTCTTCAATTTCACCATGCTCGCTAAATGCCTGAACACGAATATAATGACAACAGCTTTATTAGAAAGGGAAAAAAAACTGAACACTGTTCTTCGTAGGAGATAGACGACTAGGAGGAAAAAAATTATTAAAAAAAAAGTGATAACAAGATTTAATGTTCTACGACTAGGAACATATAGCCTCTAGAGAACAATCACAAACATGACAGGCAAAACACAAGCAACAACCAATTGCACTCACAGCACACAATGTTGCTGAAGAGGTATTCCAGGCCAAGCCGCGAACAAAAAGCTTTCGGTTGACAGGATCTGCACTGGCAACACCTTTTATTTCTTCTGCAATGGAAGGATACTGGGACCCTCTTTATGCCTCAACATGCAACGCAAATAAACACGCATTCACCATGTCAATCACACAAGCATACAATTGAAGCAAAACCCTTGTTTCCACTTTGTAATACCCACAGAAATTTTTTTCTTACTACATTTTAAGACATGGAATTAACTTTCAGAAGAACTTCTTTATCTAAGAACTATAAAGGAAATGACTTTTTTCGTATAATTTTTTTTTGAATTTAAGTTCATTTTTTTATAATTATTGAACTGAAAAGTTTGTCTTCTTTTTGAAAATTAGCCTGTGTGACAAATACTCTTAAGATAAATCTGAATTTCATTTGAAATAACTTCTATGATAATTTAACAATTTACTCTTCTTTTACAGAAGATTTTTTATTTTTGAGAAATACAGAAGCAATTAATTAAAGATACATATAAGAAAAACATAATATTAGGTGCTAAATGATTTTGAAATTAAATTCTACTCAATTTACATTAATTATTAATTCATTAAATTAGCATTTCTTTTCGATGTCCGTGAGTTGTATCCAAGCACCTAGACTATTCTCACGAGATTTACCACCTGACCCTACAACATTTAGATGTCTAAGGAAACTCATAGGAGATCAACATGCAATGATTAGTTTTTTATTTCAACAACACAAGGAGGTGGAGATTTGAACTTTTGACTTTTTGGGGGTATACAGTCTAAACCAATTAAACTATGTTCAACTTGGCTAAATTTGTTTTTTCTTTGTAAGAAGGCTTCTTTTCTTTATATAAAAGTTTTTTGATACGCTCAAGTTGGCTAGTTCTATTTTAATATGCTTAGTTGGCTTAATTTTTAGACAAGATATTATTGATGTGGAACTGCAAAAAGTGGATACAATTTTCACAAAGAAAGAGCTAAGAAGATAGTAAATATATTTTTATATCTGTGTCTAAATCAACTTAATTACACCTCGACTATTTTCAAACAACAAACTGCATGACCCTACAACAGTTAGTTGTCAAGAAAACCCGTAGGTAAACAATTCCTAAATAGATGGACACCATGGATTGAATGCATAACCTCTTAGATCACCAAATCTCTCTTTGACCATTGGGGTAACCCATATGGTTAAAAGGATAGTAAGTATCAAAAATAATTTCATTGATTGTTAAAGTAAGTTGTTCTTGTCCATGTTTTAACAGGCTAGACTCTATCTCTTATCCTTGAGTCTTACGCCTATGTTGGATCATAAGAGACTTATGCCTCACACAAGAAAGGCTTACGCCTCTAATATAACGCACTGAGACTTGAAGTCCCTACACCTCATAGAATAGCTAGAAGAATGGTATTGATTTTATTCAATTCTTTAAAATATAAGAGTTTAAACCATAATAATATGAATCATCACACTTTTGATATTTAGATTTGGTTCATGATCTCATTCTCAGGCATTGCTTTAGTTATCCATTTAAATTACATATTTTCTCTTATGGATTCTTAGGCACATAATCGTTTCATAACCGTCTATTTAATTTTGGTCATTTGATGGCTTATTTTCCTTTCCTATCTCCTTTTAGAGTTCTCCATTGTATTCACTATAGGCGCTTAGAGAATGCACTAATGTTTCATTCATCAATAAATTTGTTTCTTTTCCAAAAAAAAAAGAAAGAAAAAACTCAATCCTATTAGCATTGATGTGATGTTTTATGTATTTTCACGCAAGTGTTAACTTTTACCATACATATTTACACAATTTTAGAAATTTTATAATATTTTACATTAAAATTGGGGCTTACGCCTCATATCACCTCGAGACTTACGCCTCGCCTCTTCTAGAGGACAAATCTCAAGGATGCCTTTAGCCTTTTAAAACTTTCTATATTAATTTGAGAGATGATTTGTTCACTTTAAAAGTTTAAATGAATATCAAAAAAAAAGTTGTGAGACTAGAATAAGTTTTCTCACCTATGAGCGTCTAAGCCATCTTACATACACACCACATGTTGAAAATAATATCTGACCTAACAATATTTGGTTAAAAAGAAGCCACCATGGCCCAAACTCATTATTTCACCTAGTTCTCTCTCTCTAAATGTTTGTTTAATGGTGGTAAGGGACGAGAGTTCCAATGGGTTCAAGCTATCACTGGGTCAACAGTCTAGCATAAATCTTGAAAGGTTCAGTGTTCTTAAAAGTTCAAGGCGCACACTACGTAACAATAGCCTACTCTGGAGCTTAGACGCAATAAAAGTGCGAGCTTAGTTGAGGCACACTATGTATAAGAACATTCCTAAAGAAGAAATCATAAATGCGAATTTTTATTGATTTCGATTAGTAGAATTTATTGCATATTTTTTACCTGCAGCACTCAATAAGCAAGGCAAGGAGCTAGACCTTAGTTGCGAGCGGCGAGCCTTTTAAAAAACACTGGATATGTTAGTTGGCAAAGCGGGATGGGATGAAAATGGGAAAAAACCCAGTTCATTCATACATCTAGATTCTGAACTTCAACTAAAACCTAAACCAGAACATCCACAACACTGGCATAAGTAATTCAAGACTCGGATTATCAAAGTAGTATCTAAAACCCTATATTTCAACCAGTAACGCTAATCCCACTTGATAAAAGGACGAAGCCAGGGGAGAAATATAATAACTACCAATTAACTAAAATGCTACGAGTAAACAAAATCATAAGAATGAACTGCAAGTGAAAGATTAGTTTAATCGAGAAAGGAAGAAGAGACGCACAGAGTAGCAAGGATATCGACGAGCTGTGGCCTGGGAAGCGGTTCGAGGAGTGACCGCAAATGCTCGACGGTTGTAAACTCACCGTTGCCGACGCTCTCCTCCAGCTTCCTCTTCTTCCAATCCTCCATGGTTTGTTTGTATGTTTGTTTAGGTTATCAAACGTCGTTGGCGGTGAAAGGATATACCAAACCAAACAAACCTGAGCCCTTTGGAAAACCGGACAAAACAAATTGTCTAGGGCTTATGCTTCTTTCAAAATTTATGCTCTACACTCTACACTGGTTCTTAACCCTGTTTAAAATCCATGTAAAATCTAATATAATATTTCAAAAAAATAAAAAACCGATTTGATATTTAAATTTATGAAGTAAATTATAATGGGTAAATATTTATTTTATTTTTTTTAATGATGGTGTTCGAATTTTTGTTCAATTTTGATCTTCTAATTTGAAATTTTATTTTATTTTAGTTTCTTAATAGTTTAAACTAATTTATTAATTTGATGAACATATATTAAATGTGATGAATTTAGTTTAATGTATTGGATACATTAAATTATTATTAAGATATTATATGAATAAATAAATTTAGTTCTATTCTAAGTATTTTGTATTTGGGCACAACTCAGATCTCATTGCAACCAATAGCGATATTGTAGTGGGGAAATTTGATTGTTGGGAAGAAGGTAAATGAAAATTGAGAGTAAAATAAGAAAGGAAATTATTAGGAAAATAATAATTAATTGTGTTTGGCTAAAAACAACGATTAATTATATTTTTGCGAAGGGAATGACAATGAGAAAAATAAAAATAATGAATATGACGTGAGTAAAATATGGTTATAAAAAAAATTAAAATTTATCTAAAAATAAAAAAAATGAGTTAGGAAGAGGATATATAGTTGATTTTTTTTTAAACTCCGTTGGCACAATTTATGTATTAATTAAACACGATATAATATTCATTAATACAATAACTGCGTTTTTTTTATGTTTGACTAGTTTGATAAGTTTACCTAAAATAATTTATGAAATAAGTGCGTCTAATGTACTTCTTTCGTAATTATTGTGCTTCTAATTTAAATGTCAAAAATCTATAAAATACAAATTTGAAAGTAATAAATGTTTAAAAGCAAGAACTAAAAAAGACATTAAACATTAAAAGTTTAGTAAGTTTACAGGTTTTTAAAGTCTAAAAATGTCATTTTGATCTATTAGTCTGTGCATTTATTTCATTTTTGTTCATAAACTCTTAAAAATCTGATTTTAGTAAATGAATTTTAAATTTAATTATATTTCAGACCATAAATTTTCAAAATTCAAATTTTAGTTTTGATATTTAAAAAAAAAACTTAAAATAGATAAATATAATAAATTTGTGGTAAATATTAATCAAAATGAATTTAATAATGTCGATAATTTTAATACAATTAAAGATAATACGCAAAAAATTTATAGGGAAAGATCATAATTTTCTTTATATATTTTAATGATATACTCTCCCATAAAAAAATAGCCAAAATTTTAATTAGTATTTTGTATTTTCTTACATATACATTTTCGTTATTCGTTGATAGGGGTTTGTCTGGAGCTGTGGGGGGAGTTTCGCGTTACATTTGCAGATGCGATTTTCATCTTCATTTGGGTTCGAACACCAGACCTTTCTTCTACACAATAAGTTCTTCTTCTCACTCTCTGTCAATCGATTCGCCTCATTTCCATCGAACAAGTTCCCGCCTTCTCTTCCGTTCAATCCAGTTCTCAGCTTCATCCCTGTCGATAATCTCCTTCCAACTCTTTCCGCGCTCTTTTCTTCTTCAATCGGTTCTTCTCGTTGATCATGAACTATGAAGCCTCCGACAGTAGCGGTAAGTTGGAATAATTTCGATTTTGTTGTCTGGGAATGTGTATTTTGTTTTTCGAATGTAATTTGGGGTTTCTTTTGTTCTTTGAGCGCTATTTATTTTGGCAATTTGAGTGTTCTTTGATGTGTATATATTTTTTGTACTGAGTATAAGTGCTTGATTTGCTGGTTACGTCGACGAGGGCTTGAGAATAGGTTTTCAGTTTTTTTTGGTGTATTAACGTAAATTGGGATTTGGGGTCACTTAGGGCATTCTGGAAAATGGAATGAAGTTTGAATTGCGTTGATTCCTTTGTGTTTATGAGTTATGGGGTTTATTCTTTCCGTTATTTAGGTTTGTTTTTTGCATTTCTTCGTAAGTTCTTTATGGGATGGGGGGGGGGGGGGGGGGGGTGGTTAGAGTAACGTGCTCAACCCTGGTGGGTAATCTTTTTTGCTTGCTTGGAACT
>JBBMEG010000018.1:11545658-11572730 GCA_037832605.1 Cyclanthera cordifolia
CCCCCCCCCCCCCCCCCCCCCCCCCTCCCCCTTCCCCCCTCCTCCCCCCCCCCCCCCCCCCCCCCCCCCAGAACAACGTGCTCGATCATGGTGGGTAATCTTTGTTGCTTGATTGGAAATTCAAGGTGTTGTTTCTTTGGTTCGCATTTCTCGAGGGCTTAGTGAGGCAGGCTTTAACGAAAAGGGAATTTTGAACCTTCAGCCTGAGTAGTTTTCCATTTGTTTGGCTGTGAAGATTATCAAGACTTTTTTGGATTATGAGTTTCCACAACGTCCTGTTCGGTTGAATTGTTCATCATTATAGCCAGTTTATAGGGAAACCCAGAGGGTGTTTTCTGATCAGAATACCACCATGTTAATGGGAGAAATGCTGAGTTATCCTAGGTGTAACATCCTTTAAAATCATGTATCCTGTATATGAAATAACTGCAGGTACTGATGATGATCTTCCACCGTCACATCGTAACAGAAATTCTAGAGGAGGACACCTTTCTGGAAAGGGGAGGTCTGGTTTGAGTTCTTTCCCATACCCTAGAGTACACGATATGGAGGCTCGGATTCATCATCTCGAACAAGAAGCTTACAGCTCAGTACTGCGTGCATTTAAAGCCCAAGCAGATGCCATTACCTGGGTGTGTTCATCTTTTCCTTGTTTTCCCAGAGTCTTCCATGTAGTATTTGTTTGAATATGCTTTCACTGAGGTAAGATTAAACTCTCTGTTTGGCAGGATAAAGAAAGCTTGATAACAGAGCTTAGGAAAGAATTGAGAGTATCAGATGATGAACACAGAGAGTTGCTTGCAAGGGTTAATTCTGAGGATATAATCCGTGAGATTAGGTTAGTATGTTTCTAAAGCAATTGAATTGAACTCTTAGAATTTTATTCATTTGGAAGACGTATGTTTGTTCAACTCTATTATATATGTGTGGTATGTTTTGAGATGGTACAAGGGAGTGGAGACAGGCAGGTGGGAACTTAAATGTAAGACGCAGTTCTTCCCAGCCAGTTCATGATGTTGTTCCCAGTCCAACTGTTTCAGGATCCCGTAAGAAGCAGAAAACAAGTCAACTGGTATTGGTATCAGTACTTTTGCTGGCTTTCAATTGTTGGACCCTTAACCATGTTTCTTATTGCACTAAAGGGTTTCTGCCCTTTTTGGCAGCAACATATAAGACATGGTTGTTTCTAATTTTCTTCTTATTTTAACTTTCTTCAATTTTTTCCTTATCAGAATTCATCATTGCCCGGTTTTTCATCTATGAAACCGATGCAGTACTCTTCTTCGGTTCCTCCTGGAAGTAGACAGTCAAATAATCATAAATCTTCTGGTGCTCTTCCGGCAAATGAATCTGCTGAAGATCCACCATATGACAATTTAATTGGAAGGAAAGTGTGGACGAGATGGCCCGAGGACAACAGCTTTTATGAGGCAGTCATAAAAGATTACGATTCTGTTAAGGCACGTCTGAGTCCCAAGAAATTGCCTCAAGTGTTTGTTTTGAACTTTTTATATAAATATTTTTTATGCATATTACTAGTTACTTTTAGCCCTACTTTTTTTGTTTGACTTTTTCATATCCCCAACTCTCTTAATGAACGTAATCCTTTGCCAACAACCCCGCTTTTGTTTGCAAATGAACTAATGACTCGGGTATTCCCATGGCATTTGCCAATCTCTTCAGAAATATATTTTCGTATGTGCTGACTGCTGCTTATTATTTTCTGTACTTCATACACTATTTTTTTTTTTTTCAGAGGCAGCATGCTTTGGTTTATGATATAAGTACAGCACGGGAGACGTGGGAATGGGTTGATATTAAAGAGGTATGTTTGGATAATTGCCTTTTCTTGTGCCAAAGAATTTGAGTGAGATTTAATTTGTTTGGATTTAAGGTTATTCTATAGAGTGACAGTTACAAAATATGTTGACAAATTTTAGAAAATGTGCATGGATTCATTTTTTTGTAAATAAATGTCATTTTCTGTAATTTTCAGCGTGTATCTGGTGCATGAATGATGAAACATGTTTCTGAGACCTTTCTTATTACAGCCTATTTGTGACTCTGCTATTATCTTATGTTAAGCCTTAGACTTTCTTTTTTTTGCTTATCATACGGGTACCTTAATTCGTGGACATACTACTTCCATCTCTCAACCTCTTCATTTATGCTAGTGCATAAATTTTGGACCAAAGTGTAATGTTGGTGACCCTAGTGTGGTTTGCTCTTTGCTGCCTTCTCAGCTAATTCATTGCAGTAATAATTTTCTGTAAAGATCCGGCTAGCCACTTGTCTCATTCACTACTAAGGGCATTCAAGAGGTCTTAGAACTCTCCCTTTCTCTCCAAGAGAATACAAGTTGTAAAATTGCATAACCCTAAAACCTTAATTTAGGAGGCTTATATACCTCTCCCTATTTAAAAAAAATAAAAAAAAGAAATAAGGGAAAATAACAATAAAAAAGTCTAGAAGATATAAAAGACAAAGTAAAATAACAAAAGGTAATTTAGGATATGAGTGGGTCCCACACTTGGACCCGTTCTCTCTCTTCAAAGCCTTCAAACTTGATTGATCTCCTTTGCCTTGTTCCTCCGGGAATAAATCCGTAAAACCGGGGATGCATCATTCTCTTATCAATGTTTACCTTGATTGTCTCCGGATACCAAAAAATAGACCCAGATAGTATTGTTCCCCTCCACCATTTGATCTTATTTTTAAGTTGGAATGCTGGCATCAGCTGTTTATTCGGATAACCTGTGAAGAAAGATTTAGAATTTTCTCTTCATAATCATTTTTCTGAGTTCTTCAAAAAAAATTTTACGATTTTTAGAAGTTGCTGCAAAGGATGTTGTGCTGATTGCATATGATTGCTTGATGGGCATTGGCATTTCTTACATTTTGGTGTGGGGTTGGGTTATGAAGTTTCATGTAGTGACTGATTTCCTTCTAACCGCAGATCCCACCTGAGGATATTCGATGGGATGGTGAGGATCCAGGAACGACACATCGAGGAGGCCATGGAGGGCAAAGTCGTGTCTATAGAAGATCTCGAAGCTCGGGTGGTTTTGCTCCTGGTATTGGTAGAGGGAGAGGACATTCAAAAAGTCAGCCCAGAAAGGAACTTTCTCCATCACAAAATGGTGTTGGAAAGAAGGCGTTTGACGACTTAGAATTACCTAATACAGAGGCATTGGTAAAGGAGGTAAGTGTATATATATTCAAAATAAATTGGGTAAAAATTCAAACAGAAACAGTAATATCCATTTGGTGATTTTGAACACCAACAGGTAGAGAAAGTTTTCAATGCAAGTAATCCCGACCCGGAAGAGCTCGAAAAGGCAAAGAAACTGCTTAAAGTAAGCTCCATGTTATGCTAATCCGATTCCTTTTTTCGTATGTACCATCTTTCCATTTCATTGCAAGGTAAATCATTTCATATTCGACGTGCAGGATCACGAGCAGGCCCTTGTTGATGCAATTTCTAGACTAACTTATGCATCTGATGGCGAAAGTGGTAATAAATATGTGTAGACAATAGCATCTGCTTTTCTGCTGTATATTTCATATATTCCTCTATTGGGTAGAAAATAATCACTTAAAATGTGTTCGTATGAAGAAAGAACCTGGAACAGTTTTCAATTGCCATTTTTTAACTTAACTTATGCTGTGTATATTTTTCCTTATTTTTTACTGATAATAGTAGGAATTTCTTCACTTTCCATAAATTATTATCGAGCTTTACGCATTTTTTGCGAAAAAAAATGGAGATTAATGAAACTTGGATTTTAATTTTTTAAACTTAACGCGATATTAGCTTATGAAGAAGCGCAACTGGGAGTAAGCAAACTCTGTTCTTTTGTTCTAACCACTCAATCAAATTTATGTAGCCAGATTTCATTAAATTTGACACGAGTATGAGTTTTTATATCTAATTGTCTTCTTTTAATGCATAGCAGAAGGGGCGCAGCCAAATGTGCATGGCCAATTAGTTGACAAAAACAACGAAACTTGAGCTTACCAAGTGCAAGTGCCATCCTAGGAGCATCACACTGCCAAATCTGAATATTTAAATGTCTACCATTATTGAGTTGTACCAAAAAATTATTCTAAGTTAGTGGATTAAATTCTTTTGTTTTCTCTATGGTTTTAGGAGAGGATTGCCTTTTCTTATAAATATCTATATGGATACTGGATATTAACAACATTGTGAAAATTTAGCTCTGTTTAAGCTTGTAATTGCAGTTGGCTTCATTTCTCGGCTTTTTCGCAATTCTCTTTTGCTGTTGCATACATATCTGTGTTCTGCTGCTTTAAGGTATAATCATCGATCCAGTAAAACTGCAAGCCAAAGGTAACAGAAATGTAAAATGAATCAGAAGAATGAGTTCAAGTTGGTAAATGAATTGGGTTAGCCTATACATTTTAGTTGTCCGGTTATAAGTGCAACTCTAAAGAAATATGGAATTAAGAGAAAAAAGCTTAACAAGGGTAGTCACTCTAAAGAAAATGTTATGCAGTGCACCAAAAACAAATAGTTGAACGAGAATGAGGATAATCAATTAACCAGTATATTTTTCTAAAATTACATTTCTATTTTCTTTAATAATTACTTTTTATTTTCTTCGATAATTATTTTTCACTCAATTCTCTATTTCCTATTCATCCTTAATTCTCATTCTCCATAATCATTCTCACTCTCTTTCCTCAAACACACCATACTAAGGGCACATAGCTTGCAACTATTTGAAACACTTCTAATCATCTGGATTGCAGTAAAGTGAATAGGTTAAGAACAAGAAGTATTGGCTAAACATTGGCTTCTATATACCAGAATACATGACCAAAGCCAATAATGGATTACCTCTTCATGAAATTTATGCAACATATCAATCAAGTCTAATCATGCATAGAAGTGAAATGGATTGTCAGTGCATGTTACTGTTTAAAGGAATGAGATTAGAACTGGGGTGTTAGGGCCAAGGTCAATAAAGCTGAGAATTATGACAAGAATGATTCTCGGTGTTTGGGTTACCGAGAATTATTCCTCTCATAATCACATTGTCTCAAAATTACCTTTTTATTCTTCTCTTATCTACTTCCTATAACAACTTTTTATTCAACACATAACTATTTTTCACTCACATCATACCCTTTATTTTATTTTTCTCATTATCATTTTCTTCGCCCCAAACACAATTAATCATTCTCCTTATAATCATTCCCTTAACCACAGACACAATTAATCATTTTTTCCATAATTGTTAATATACTAATTAAACAATTTTTTTTAATGTTAATTATTAATTATTTATTTTTTTAAACTATCATAGTAGACTAAAAGTCAAGCAAAGACAAAAAGAGTGTGTTTGAGGCAAAGAGAATGAAAATGATTATGGGAGGAATGAGAATTATAGTAGAATGAAAAATAGAATGATTATGGAGAGAATGATTAATTGTGTTAGTGGTTAATGGAATGATTATGAAAAAAATGACAAACAATTATGTTTGTAGTGAAGAGAATGTTTACTATGAGAATGATTAATTGTGTTTGAGATGAAGAAAATGACGATTGAGAAAAATAAAATAATGGGTATCATTTGAGTGAAAAATAGTTATGGGAAATAAAAAGTTATTATGAGATGTAAGGACCAGGTTTTCAAAGAATAAAACCAAAGACCTTACTTAATTCCAAATGGATAAAAATCAGTTACAAAACCAATTTTAAAGGATAAACCAACGTGCATTAAATGAAAACGGTTTTTATGTGGGATCCAAATCATTTAAGTAAGCAATAAATTTCATTTATACAAAATTTACGGAATTCAAAACATGCTAGGACTTTTCATAGACTCTAGTGCAACTTCTCCCATAAACAAACAGCAGTCAGGTCAACATCCGGGTCCAAGTACCTGGAAGAAATCCACATTGGAAAGGATGAGTCGTGAAACTCAGTAAGGGGCCTTAACTCGGGGTTCAACATGTATACAGTTTAAAGAGCATATCACATAATACAATACAAACCAGAAATAATAATAAGTAAACGATGTCAAAACAGAGAAGTCTATCAGCTTAAACTGTAAATCCAAAAATACTATTCACGAAGTCCTTCGACTCTGGGAAATCTTGGTAACCAATGCTAGTGTAAGAGCATCTCGGCGAGCCGAAGCAATCTAGTTGTCGCTAGACCTCGAGCACTCGCGCGAAGAGGTAGTATACGCACCCTCCGCAGTGGGATATCGCCCGCACCCTCACTCCTAAACACGGCTCCTTGGAAAAGTCAAGCAAACTCTGGGTTCCTTTGGAACATCTCAAAACTCGGTTCCTTTGGAACATCTCAAACTCGGTTCCCTTTAAAACATCTCAAAACTCGATTCCTTTGGAACATCTCAAAACTCGGTTCCCATTGGAACATTAAAATAACTCGGTTTCTTTTGGAACATCAAAATAACTCGGTTCCCTTTGGAACATTAAAATAACTAGTTGTGACGTCTATAAATAAGACTAGATGTTTTTGGAACATTCCGATCCAATATATATATTTATATATAATATATCACAATACATTGTTAGGCTAGTTCATTGTACAACATATCAACCATAACCTGAAATAACATAATACGTACAAGTACACTCAAATCATATTTTTACGTAATAGATATCATAAAAACATCACAATCAACCAGATAACAACCAGCTCAATCAACAAGCATGTTATTACACCCAAACCACAAGAAGGGGTAATGGTTCCCAAGAAGGGGTAATGGTTCTTTACGTGGCCGAAATTCTAAGCTCCTTAGCTCCAAAACCCTATAACTATGAAGATTGACCATTAAAAATAGCCCTAACTAATAAATAGGTTTGAATTAGTAAATGAACAGGATGACGAAATCAAAAACCCATTTCTCAACTCAATCTCATGACTTAAATGTCATTAATACGTTAAAAACATTAATGGGGGAAGTCCTCACCCACTGGGTCTCACAGTTAAAGAATTTAATAGAAAGGTTTCAACTTTTAACTTGTTTCAAGTTTAATCCAACAAAAATGTCAAAAAGCCTAAATAGGTTTAAATACATAACGCTTCAACATTTCGGTTTTATTTAACTGATTTGATATGACCAACAAAATGTCAAAAAAACCTATTGATAAATAATCCAGTAGTGAAAATTCCTGTTCTAATCTCAAATAGCCAAAAATATAATAAAATCAGATTAAAATCATATGCCAAAACTCAATAAATCATCAATTTAGCATACAAAAATTATCTAGACACAACTCTCACAACTTTGTTTGCCACAAATCTGGACTGGACTGGCCACATTTGGTTGGGCAATACAGATAGGTGACAGGTTTTCAGGTGAACTAAAAAGAAAAATCGTAGAAGCGACCATTTATGGAGGAGAAAATGTTAATTTTTTTTTATAAAAAAACGGACAGTGTTTAATTGGAATAAGATTAATCCAATTTAATCTATAAATATTCTTATTTAATTAATTTTACAACCTTTAACAAATATTTCGAATAATAACTTTTAAATTTTGATTTAAAGCTTTGAAAACTTCGGGTTGTTATAGAGAAGAATAAAAAGTAATTAAGAAGAAAATAAATATGTGATTTTGGGAAACGTGATTATGGAGAGAACAATTTTTTGTAGCCCAAACATGAAAAATCATTATAATGTGATTATGGAGAGAACAATTTTTTGTAGCCCAAATCTGAAAAATCATTATTCTTTTCATTCCCTCTTTCATTAATGGTGTCACAAACACCCAAAGTGATTATTGAAATATTATGGATAAAAAAAATTTAATTTTAAAATATAGGAACTAAATTAAAATTACAATTTTATCAATAGGTAAATATGATTGAAATGTCGTCAATAATTTTTTTTTAATTGTTTAACTTACCGATCAAAATTGAATATAATTAAATGTTAGGATGAAAATATTTATTTTTAAAAGATAAGGAACAAACTCAAACTTTATGCTTACTTAATTCCAAAGCCCTTGTTTCACGCTTCCTATCTTGTACTAAAGTTTCCCTCCCTATTCCAAAGCCCCTTCCTTCCCTGTTTCCCGTTTCCCTCTCTATTCCAAAGCGCCCTCTCTGTTTCACGCTTCCTATTTTGGACTAAAGTTAGGTCAGGTTGCCCAAGTAGTTCTTTCTTTCTTGGTTTTATTGTGCAGCATTTAGGTCTTTAGTCGTGTCGTTTTAAGAAGATTCTTTGGATTTTCTTTTCGGGTTCGTTAGTTTTCTGTGGATCTCGATCAACAATGGATACGCGAAAGAGAGGGAGGTCGGAAGTTGGCTTAAATTCTAAGGGCGGCTTTAAGAAGTTCAAGCAAGGTTAGGCTCGTTCACTTCGCATTTCGCTTGTGTTTAAGTACTGTTTTTTTTTTTTTGCTCTACCGTATTACGTTGTGTTGTTTTGAAGTTGTTTCTTCTGTAGAGATTTATGTATTGTGGATGTGGAAGGCTGTTTGTTGAACTGTAGCTTCTAAGTTGAGTACTATGCAATTGATGTATGTGGACGATTGTAGTTCGTCTATTTTGTTTTTTTTAGTTGTGGGGTTTCTTTTTTGGTTAAAATCCTTACATTTGCTATGACGTTTCTGATTTTGTTTTGGAAGTACATGTTTGTCGGTTTTGATTCGATGAACCCTTGGTTGCAAACTTCTTTTGTGGGAAAGTTTCGAGAACTTAAGAATAGGAACTTGGCGTGGAAAATTTCTACGATGCCATGTCATGGTTACACCCAAGAAATGGGCTAAGTGTTGAATTCCAAGTGTTGAATCATATTTGAGGCCGTCAATCAAAGTGTTGAATCATATTTACGATGCCATGTCATGGTTACACCCAAGAAATGGGCTAAGTCCATGGCAGAATATAGCACAACTCAACATTCCGTACTTTCTTTCAGAAAATTTTGTCTGAGCTTGTCTATGACCGACAACCCTAACAATTCCAACTTATGATGTGGGCACTTACTCGTTGAGAGCCGTGGACGAGCAACTCCATGAGCGGGACCAATTGAAACATACACGGGAATCAGCTTGATAGAATATGGTGAAGTGGGCTAACAAGAAAATACGGGATGTCCAACTACAGGTTGGCATGTGAAACTACGCCCTTACAAGGAACGTTCATTAGCAAAGTTTCGTTTGCCGAAGTTGGCGCCATGATACATGGGCTCTTCTTGTGTATTGACTATTGTGGGAAAAGTGGCATATTGAATCAAATTACCCGATCATGTACATTTCCATCCCATTATTCACGTCTCCATGTCGAGAAAAGCGATAGGAACTAATCTTGCGGTGTTTTCTATACCACTAGACGAGGGGTCTGATTTAGCAACCAAATATAAGCCAATTGACATTATTGGCCTCAGACATTTGGTGAGTAATGTGGAAGAGTTGGATGTTCAAGTTCTCATCTAGTGGGACACCTTTCACATGAGCATGCAACTTGGGAGTTCGTAACCATGATACAAGGGCAATATCTGGATTTCCACCTTAAGGATAAGGTGGTTCTTTCGGGCGAGTATTGATTAGCCTCTAATAAGGAAATTTTATTCTAGAAGGAAGAAAGGGGACATAGGGTGAGGGAAACCGTTAGAATAATTGTAAAAGGCAGCATGTGGGGGAGGGGGGAGTCCATTTAGCTTTGCATTTTACCTTTTGCTAAAGAGGTTCTATCGCAATTCTTTTAACTTGTTTTAATTTTTTTTTACTTTCGCTTAACTAAAAGATAAGACTTTTATTTTATAACAAACAAAAAACAAATTATATCAACTATCTAATTAAATTTTTTAATCATCTTTTTAACTATATATACAATAGATTTTATAGTACATATATTTTTTACATTCAATATTTAATGTTTCTTGTTTCACCTTGATCTTATATAAGGATTTGGCATTTTAAGTGATTTAGACTGTATTTTCTATATCAATTTATATTCAATATATTATTGAGTTATTCATTTATTTGTTATGCCTCACTTCACTCGGGCTTTGCCTCTTTTTTTTCGCCTCTCGTCTTGATGCGATCGAGAAGAGTGTCTCTATGGGCTTTTAAAACACTGCTTTCAACTAGATACTCACTATCTCGATACTTCTCAACAATCAACATTTATGCTTACCCCTTCTCCACACTCTCTTATTTAGAGTCTAATGTATATTTCCTATTCTTATTGGTCATTCCTTATCCTACAACCTACTTCTTATAGGATTGGATGTTCCTTATTCTATTCTTAATAGGATTGGGTATTCCTTATCCTACTTGCCATTAGTCTGTTAATTAGAGATGCAAGTTCGTGCATATTTCGGACGTTACTTCCAAAATAAGTGAAGTTAAACACAATCATTTATATGAGTAAAGTTAAAAGAAACTATTGACAATCAGTATTATGGTTAATGGTAGTGTGGAATGAAATGACAAACATTTAAATGCATAAACTATAGCTTTATCCATAAATTTGCAACTTACCATTAGCTGCACAGGGGTTTCAATAAGTTTGGAAGCCACCTCAATCAATTGAGGTTTACCTGATTCTATCTAATAGAGATATCAAAATCCTATACAAGGATAAATAAACCTAAGAAAGCAACAAGAGCACCAATAGCATGACGTATAACCAACAAGAGCACCAATGTATAACCTAGTAACCAAAAGTTTATAGGTCTGATTTCTGAATCTTCCATCACTCAATGCTCTGGGTGGAAAGTAATAATCTTTAGAAATGATTTTTGATAAATAAATCATTAACTGCATACATTTAGAGTAATGATTTTAAAATCTAGGAAAAATGGCTAAGAAAACAATAATAAATTTTTTGTAACAGAAATGGAGTCTTTATCAACCGGTTTAGGAGGCAAATTGAAGGCATGCACCAAATTTTACAGGTTTAAATCTTCCCTCCTAAATAAATACTTAGAAAATTATCTTATTCTTATCTAATTCTGTTATAAATTATTTTAAGAGTCCATTTTTCATTTTACAAGACCTAGTTCTGTAATCTTGCTCATGAAATAGGGCCGAATTGCGTAGAAGTGTAAGATTTAACCATTATCTAGGGTATATCTTATATGGAGATTGACAGTGTCTTACTATGAAAATGATCACTTAATTAGTAGAATATTCATTCAACATATTTCTCGTTGGTAAAGTTTTTATGTGTATTTGTCATAAATTCTTGGGCAGATGAATTTACTCATGTTTTATGTTATGACTGTTATGGCTAGGGCTTTGAGAGTTGTGCTAATTTCTAAAACACTTTTTACTGGCACTTGCAGAGGATTTATTTTATTTTATTTTTATTTTTTTTATATCCAATAGTGTCCAGGCCAGCTATGTCTTTTGACTATACTCTTTCATAAATTCTATTGAAAGTTATTTTTGGTTTGTGTGCTGTTTCTCAATTGTATTGGAAGCAAATTTTCGAATGTATATAACTTAGTACAACTTTTTTCATAGTACTAAAAAGTGTTATTTTAAAAAATTTAAATCAACAACATTGGGTGGGAAGTTTGAACTTGACCTCTTGGCTTCTAGGTCATTCATGATGTGATGTCACTGGAGTTATGTTTCTTTTGGCAAGTTTTAGAAAGTGTTTCAACAAACTCTAAATAGGACATGATGTAAGCCTTGAAAATTCAAAAGTAGGACTGAACTCTGTGTGTGAGAGACATTGACTGAATTTTTCTTCTCTGTTATCCAATTTTTTTATGGATTTCCGGTCAAAGAAATAAGAACTTGATCTTTAGAAAATCAGCTGGTTTATTGAACTCAGCTTCTCATATTGTTGAAAAGTAGTAGCTTCGTTGAATCAAGTTGCCGCAATTTCAGTACCTCCTGGCCCCTAATACTTGTTTTCTCCCTGTTCTTGCTACCTTCTTTATTAATGAATGGTGGACTATATACTTCAAAATAAAGGAATGAAGGACTAAATCATATGCTTCGTATCTGTTGCTCATGTTTTTTTATCATCATTTGTGGTTTTCTTTTTTCGTATATTTGATTTGATGTGGATAGATTATTACACTTCCTTTACCTTGTTTTGACTCAGTATGTTTATTTAAATTTGAAACTAAAAAGTAGTATACTTTTCGTTTGTATTATGCTTTGTTCTTTCAATCAGAAACTATCAATTTGGAAAGCATGAGATTATATTTGACACCTTATATATGTTGATAATATCAGTGTTTTCATTGTAAATTTACTTCATTTTCATAGTTTTTATTATGATTTCAGCACTACCGGTTGCCCATTTGGTGAAGGATGTCATTTCCTGCATTATGTTCCCGGCGGTTACAACACTGTTGCACAAATGATGAAACTAGGACTGGCTCCTCCTCCAACGTCCAATGACTCAAAAGCTCGTCTGTGCAACAAGTATAACTCTGCCGAAGGCTGCAAATTTGGTGACAAATGTCATTTTGCTCATGGAGAACGGGAACTTGGAAAGCCTTTAGCTTCATCTCACGACAATCCTCGAGCCAGTGGACACATTCCAAATCATTTTCCTGATAGGATGGATCCAGCTCCACCAGGCCCTGCAGCCAGTTTTGGTGCCTCTTCCACGGCAAAGATCAGTGTTGATGCTTCTCTTGCTGGACGCATTATAGGGAAGGGTGGTTCCAACACCAAGCAGATTTGTCGACAAACAGGAGTCAAATTTTCCATTAGGGACCACGAATCAGATCCCAACCTTAAAAACATTGAACTCGAGGGTACATTTGATCAGATTAAGGAAGCGAGTGCAATGGTGAGGGAGTTACTTGTGACGCTTTCGATTGTAGCCCCTAAGAAAGGAGCTAGTGGAGCGACAGGCGGTAAGGCTGCTCTTGCAGGTAGCAATTATAAGACCAAAGTTTGTGATAATTTTGCCAATGGATCTTGCATGTTTGGAGAGAGATGCCACTTTGTGCATGGTGCTCGGGAGCTGCGCAAATCTGGTGCGTGATTAAATCTATTATTTTATTTATTTTTTTAAAGTTTAGAATTATCGTGCAAGCCTTGGATAGATCTTTTGTATTAGATGGAACTCTCTATCATGAATTATGAACATGGCAATGCAACCGGTTATGGTTTAGATCACAGTTCTGTGTACCCCATCTTTTCTCTCTTGTACCGGATTTACTTTCCTGGGTTTTCGTCATTTGGTTTAGACATTTTTTTCTTCATACGAGGTGTTTGTTTACAAAATTGTGAAGTGATTATTTTGAGTAATTAGAAATGAAGAGTTATTTTGAGTGATTATAAATAAGAAATTATTGTAATAGCTCGTTTGGATGAGATTTTTAGAGAGTGATTATAAAAGCTCATTTTTAATAGTTCCATAAAAGCCTCAAACAGTTTATCTTCCATGAAGGTCATTTGGGTGGAAGTTCATCTTCCTAGAGCATCTTAATTTAGTGGGGTTAGGGAAAGGGGTCACCTTTATGCTTTTCTTTGGTTTCGTTGGTCACAAATCTTTCACAATGACCATTAGTTTCTAGTTTCTCTGTGTTGCCTGTCTACAAATTAAACAACTTGTTCGGTAAGAATAGTTAAAATATGCTCATAGATATGAAAAGAACATTTATCAACTCCTTGGTTCACCAAAACCAATCAAAATAGTCTTTACATTCTGGTTGTTCCTGTCACACAAAAGTAAGACTTTAGCACTAAAGAAACAAGAAACTTCTCAAAGAACTTTCAGTTTCAAAACAGGTGTGACAGTGTCTCAGGTTCCTTGCAATTAACAGACGCCGCCATGTATTGGTTTCCGCCCCTTCTTGATTAAGTGCACGTATGGTGATTCTTTTTCTAGTCTCTCCTACACTAAGTTCAGTTTCCATGGCACCTTTCCTTTACATCATGGCTATCTTCCTAAAAGTTGATTTTCTATGAGTTTCCGACACCAAATGTATTAGAGTAGAATGATTGTCCCTTAAAATTAGTTAAGGTGTGGGTTAGCTGATTTGTATACTTCATATACATATATTTTTTAAAATTGTTGCCAAACCTAGTTAGGTGTGTCTGGTATGTTATCCAATTCAAGTGCAAGGAGTGCTTCCTTTGTTGAATTTTTTGATTCTTTTATTTTTGTGGGTGTATCTTGGATTACAAGATCATATCTTTATTCAAGGATTACTTTTTTTCCTCCCTCCTCTAATTGAAAAAAATCTTTTGTAATTGTCCTATGTGTCATAATTCAACTTCGTTGCGAACATGAGGTACCTGCTCTAATCGGGAGCAAGTCAGCCAAACAAAAATGCGGGCGACACAACTAGTGTAATCTCCCTTTCGAGTTGAAGGTGAACAGAAAGGGAGAACAAATTTTTGAAATGCGCGTGTTTGAAAAGATTATACAATGCAACCATAAAGACCGCATCAACTATATTGCGTTTGTCATATAATTTGGTAGATCATAAGCTTTAATAAGTCATACACCTTATAGTATATTTTGGGCTATTTTTTATGCGTCACAAACTTGCACATCTAAATGCTGAGGAGTCATACACTTACAATAGTACAAGAATGACAACATGAAAAATAAAACCTATACTATGAAAGCGTGATAAAAATGGACATAAACGAGCATGTGACCATATGCAACACTCATGGGACAAATGACCTTGTTGACCAACTCTTCTCGAACTTAACGATCATTTGAGCAACTTACATCTTATCCATGCGATCCCTATGGAACTCGATGCCCTCAACTCTTTTTTAGTCTTCAATAAACTTCTACATGCTTGAACTCTAACTGTCAGCTTGATCTTCTCTTCATCCAAGACTTCAAAGATATTGTGTGAAAGAATCAGTGGACTCGATATTTTAAAAAGGCATTGCCTCAAACTAACGTTACTCGCACACATTGACACTTCTTTGTGGTACTTCTGATTCGCCAAAAACTTTAACCTCCACTCTCCCGTGGGAGACTTTGCGATTCGAGACTAGCTGTCTTAACATTCACTTGGGCCCATTTTCGTCTGAAATACCAATAGTAAACGCACACCACTTGTGTGCTTCATCTAGGTCTTTACGATGGTGGGTTGAACTGATGTAGATTAAACATTGATGAGTGGTATTATGATGGCGTGTTCAAGCGGGAAGTTTGTCTCCAATACTACATCAAAGTCATCTATCATGACTATCACGAAGTCAACTTGACCGGTTTAGTCTCTTAACTTGACACTTGCGTTTTTCACAATTTCTGATACTGACAAGGCTGCAAAATTGACAACTTTCAAGATTAGGTGACAACTCATGGGCAAAACAATCCAATGCATTGAATTAATCAATTAAAAACTACAACAATTTTATTGTTTACCATTGTTTCCACTGAGCATGCATGATCAATTATCAACATAGATGGTGTTCTACAGACAGGCGAGCCTTCTGCATATTTCTTTTGAACTGACAGATGGTCCTCGTGGGACCTTAGACGGATCCTAACAAAGATCAAGCTATCTCGAGACATTTAGGTATGTCTTTATTGATATGGTATGGGTCATCATCTCGACAGAGGTTAGATGATGCAGGAAATTGAGTATTACTTGGCAATTAAATTCTTTGAGTTATCTTTTTAAATATATTTTGGTACATTTCAAAAAATATTCAAGATATTCTAATTTGAATTATCTTCGAGTATTTTCTGTTCCACGGTCACCCAAAGATCTGGTGCAGCTTTCAATCAACTCAAGATCTGTTCCACGGTCACCCAAAGATCTATGGCAGGAGATGACATATACTTGTTCACCACACCAACTGCATATATTATATCAGGTCTTTTAACCGTTAGATAATTCAGTTTCCCAATCATTCTTCTGTATCTCTCAGGATCTTTGAAAATTTTTCCATCTTTGACGAGATGTAGATTAGGTACCATCGGTGTACCACATGGTTTTACTCCCCGCTTTCCTATTTCTGATAACAAATCAAGAACATACTTTCGTTGAGATAAAAAGATACCTTTCTTGTTTCTCATCACTTTGATGCCAAATAAATATTTGATAGTTCCTAGATTTTTAGTATGGAATTGACTATGGAGAAATTCTTTCAACAATGTTATGCCAACCGTGTCATCTCCAGTTATTATGATATCATCAACATATACTACCAGCAGAATAATACCATCATTCGTTCGCTTATGAAACACAGAATGGTCGAACGAACTCTTCTTCATTCCAAACAGCTCAAGTCGTGCTCTGAATTTTCCAAACCAACCATGATCTTGGACTCTGTTCAACCCATACAATGATTTTCGAAGTCAGCAAACTTTGTCATTCTCCCTCTGAGCTACAAACCTTGGTGGTTGCTCCATATAAACTTCTTCCTGAAAATCGCCACGAAGGAATGCATTTTTAATATCTAGTTGATATAATGGCCAATCTTGAGATGCAACTATCGATATAAACAACATGATCGACGTCATCTTTGCAACTTGAGAAAATGTATCACAATAATCAATCACATACGTTGGACATATCCCTTAGAAATAAGACGAGCTTTTAACCGAGCAACTAAACCATCAGAGCTAACATTTATAGCAAACACCCATTTACACCCAATCACGTTCTTCTCAACCGGACGAGCTACTAAATCTCAAGTATCATTGTCATCTAACGTTGTCACTTCCTCAACCATGGCTTGACGTCATCCAGAGTGAGACAACCCTGCATGAGCATTCTTAGGGATAGACACATAATCAAGTGAGGTAAGAATGAATATGTGGTAGGTGATAACTAACGATATGAGACACAAGAAGAAATGAGATAAGTACATGAATGTTTACCTTTTCGAAGAGCAATGGGAAGTTCGAGATCACTACGTGGTTCAGGATCAAATGACGAAGGAGCTACCGGTAAGGGAAGTGAGTATGCGTTGTTGTGTTGCACTCGTCTGGAGTAAACCTAATTAATAGGAGGACACGAAGAAGAAATAACAGGAGGAGAAGAAGCTGGAGTGGAAGACGAAACAACCTCGTAGATGAATAAGTCATCCTCCCGATTAGTAGACTTTGCTGAACCTGGACTGAAAGGAACACTCTAAAAAAAATTGAACATCATAGGAAACAATATATCTATTCGAACTTGGACAATAACAACGATACTCTTTCTGAATACGTGAATAACCAATGAATATACACTTTAGAGATTTGGGGTCTAACTTTGTGCGATGAGAATTAACATCATGGACAAAGCACATGCACTCAAAAATTTTAGGTGCAATAGGAAACAATTCTTTCTTAGGGAATAGAACTTGAAATGGAATTTTACCACTGAGCATGTACGAGGACATTCTATTTATTAGAAAACAAGCTGTAGAGACGACATCTTCCTAAAAATGTTTCAAGACATTCATTTAGAAAGACAATGCCCTAGCAGTTTCAAGTAGGTGTCAATTTTTTCGTTCAGCAACTTCATTCTGAGATGGAGTATCAACACAATACGACTGATGAATGATGCCCTTTTCATGTAAGTAAGACCCTAGAAGACTAGAAAATTATTCCTTCCATTATCAGCACGTAATATTTTAATGGAAGTGTTAAATTGATTTCGAATTTCAGCATTAAAGGTACAAAAATGGGAAAATAACTCAGAACGATTTTTCATTAAATAAATCCAAATAAGACGAGAATAATCATCAACGAATGTTACAAAATAGAAAAATCTTATTTTATACACTATAAGACTTGAACCTCAAACATCTGAAGGGACTAAATCAAAAAGAGTCTCAGCTCGTTTATTAACTCGAGAACTAGAACTAAGACGATGAAATTTAGCAACCTGACACAACTCACAATTTAAAGAAGATAAATTACTAAATGTTGGATACATCTTTTCAATAACAGACAAGGATGGATGACCCAACCGACAATGAACATCAAACAATGACTCAGTACTCGAACAAGGTTGTTGATCCAGAACATAAAGACCTTCAGACTCGTATCCTCTACCAATAATCGTCTTCGTCATATAATACTGAATCAAACAGTACCCAGGAAAGAATGAAACAAAATAATTTAGGCCACGAGTAAGTTGCATAATAAAAATAAGGTTGAAAGTAAGATTAGGTAAGCTTAAGACTGATGATAAAGACATTGTAGGGGAAGATGACCTGTCTGCCAAAGTGGCAGCTGAGAACGATGCTGGAGATAATGAATTTAAAAGCAAACTACGGTTACCTGTCATATGAGCTGTGACCCTGGAATCTATGACCCATTTTGGAGAGGATGTAAGGAGGCAACAATTTGTATTACTTGTCTCTACAAAAGTAGCAGTAGGAAGATTTGATGATACATGTGACACTTGTAATTGAGTCAGTTGATCGATAGAAGCATGAATGGAATGTTCTGAAATGTCATTCGAAGCCATATTAGCTGTCTGCGATCTTTGATTCTGGTACTTTAGCTTTCTACACTCCCGTTTCAAATTTCCTGGCTTTTTACAATAATAGCAAAATACTTTCCCTCTAGAATCCGATCGCAGTTACTGAACTCTTGACGACGATCATAATTGGGTTTATATGTGTTCGTTGCACCCCTCACCGAGCGATGGTCATTTCTTCCCACAAGATACTATTTGTTTGAAAATTTGACAGAGATGAAGAATTACTTTCAATACGAAAAAGTCCTCTATACACATCATCCAAAGTAGGAATCTTTGATCCATAGATAATTTGTGACTTCGCCATCTCATACTCAAGACCCAAACCCTGAAGAAAATGGATAACTTTCATTTTCTCTCTTTGATTTTGCTGGACTTTTATGTCGGTATCAAATGGCATGAGAGTATTAAGTTCTGCACTGTTCTTCTTATGCTGCATATAATAGGCTGTTACCGATTGTCCTTTCCGATCAACATGAAAAGACGACGTGCAAACATCATAAACTTTTGTCACTTCTTCTTTTCCTAAATACAAGAACTCCAAGAATTTTATAAGTTCTTTCACACTGTACAATGACTTACCAGGTCAACTACATCATCGTCCATGGATTTTTTTAATTTGATCATATAACCTAGCATCATTTCTAACCTTGTCTTTTTCTTAGAGTCATCCTTACGAGGATCTTGGTCTATATGATCCTCCATCTCAATACCTAATCTATGAAAATGAATGTTCAATTCCAATCCAGGTAATTTGACCATTCAATTTCTGCTTTGTAATCTCCATGGAATGAGAAATCACACTTATTTGCTTTGTTTCAGCCATGTATTACTAAGCTTAAGACAATAAAATAACAAACAATATATTTTGACTTAAATCGAATATGAAAAGCCATAGAAAAAATACCTGACACAGCTGTAATCGTCAAAATCGAGGCAAACCGATGCGAAAAATAAAAAACAAAATAATTAGCCTTGTAGAAATCCTCCTCGCGCACAAAATCTAGGAAAAACACTTTGATCGGAGCAGCGACGCGCCCTCACGAGTGGCTACAAGTTGCGACGCAAGCTGGCGATTTTTGGACGACGCGGTGGCTTGCAGCGGCTTGTGCGGCTATTACAGACCTTTAACGGTGACAATTTTTAGTGGACTTTGTAGATTGTCTCAAGAGGTTTCCAATGGTATATGGAGTGTTGAAAACGGACGTCAAAAAGCTGATGATATTGGTATTTTTCGACGAGCAGCAGTGTTGGAAAACTGTTATTTCTAAAAATTAGAAAAATAAAATTTGTTTTCTTGCAAACGGCAATGTCAAAACTTCTTCTCAAACAGAGGCGATTCTTTCTAGGTAGGCGGTGTCGAAAAAATCGACTCAAAACTTGAAACCCTAATCCCACTAGAAAGAATGCTCTAATACCATGTAATCGTTATTTGGGATGAAAATACTCGTCTTAATTTTTATTCATGAGACAATGTCTGTATATATATACAAGATGAAACTCTAATGCTAATGGACCTAATGTGCTATATACATAATTAACTCTAATACCTATAAGTTAACAAAGTGTTATTTCACTGAAGACCAGTGTTGATCTCTCTCACACTATAGGACAAGTTATGTTCATGAATATAATCGATCATCTATTAAACAATTTTTCACGTGTTGTTCATAATTACAGTTGGATAAAATGTTCAATTTTATCCATGTAACTACATCTTTCTACTTAAGCGCCACTGATTTCTCTAATCAACAAGATGTTATTGTCCAATCATAATCTAGTGTCCTCTTAAGCAAGCCTCCTAAGCAAGTGAGAGTCGAATACCCTTTGTTCAGGTCTTGAAATTAGTTTTAAGAGAACAACTCCTTTATTCCCGCCATAATAGGGAAGAAGTGAATTTCGTCTTAGTTGAGTTCTCACTTACTCACTACGAAAATCTCCAATGTGAAAGACTTATTGATCTAATGATGTTTGGTTGGTATTTTCACTAGCAGGAGTTTACTACTCACCCAAGATTGAAAATCATACTAGCATATGATCATCTTAGTGAGATATTTAATCCACATCTATAAATAAATTACTTAAGACGATCCAATATTTCTAGTTTGATCGTATGCAATACTCTTTTGTATATACATCTACTTAACATGTCTCCACATGAACAATCACGATCAGATTGTCATCAACTATACAAAACTGCCGTACAAACAGTGTCCACCAAAACTAGGTGTCCAACCTTAATTCATATATTGTATACAATTTTAAATTATTCACTTAATGACCAAGATGCTTAACATCGTCAATCAAGTTAATGGGTGTGCTAATTAAATGCGCAATTTATAATAATCAATCACTCTTTATCAATTATAATAAAATTCAATAATAAATACATGTTCTTTAAATACAAACTACAAAGGTCTTTATAAGATAATCACTAACCGATGCTACAATCACTGCATGAATTACCAAAATATCTTTTACTAATTGCACCAAGAATCTCAAAATAATCACTAACCGATGTCAAAATTGGTATTATCCTTCTAAGGTGGGAGTTTACAGTAGATACATATGGATCTCAAATTCTTTATCAAAATCAGTAATGTTGTTAGAAGGGTAAGTATTTATAAATTGATATACTTTTATCTTCTTGACTAACATCCATACCTATAAAGGGACTTCCTCAAAAAGAAGAAGAAGAAAACACACTCTACTTTATCCCTCACCTTCTTAGCATCAAACCATATGACTAAAGTTTCAACTTGTACCGTTGATCCAAAGCAAGATACAAATACAATCATCCTAACAGTCCCTTAATCTTTTTTAAGAGGTTGGTACTTCATCTGTCTGCATAAGCTGGATCTTCATTTTCTAATATTGTTCCATCCACTACAAATATCAAGAGCAGTCTTTTGATTATTTGAGCTTCTAATTTATTGAGTTAATGGTCGAATGAGAGGGAAAGCAAAGCACGTAACATATGATAGTGAGGCAGGATTTTTGATGGAGTATTTCCCTTCATATTAAAATTTTTAATAATTGAATTTGAAATGTGATTTAATTTTTATTTGATTTAGTTCAATTTTTTATTTTAATTTCAATAAAAAAAAATTACGATAATTTTCAATTTTAATTTTAATAAAAAAATTTCACATTTAATTTGGTTGGATATTTAATTTATATTGTAATTTTGATAAAAAAATTTAACATTTAATTTGGTTAGATATTGAATCTAAATACTAACCTGCTTCAAGCAGTTTAGTTCGATTTTATCGATTAATTCTTTCACCCCTAATTGCGAAATGTGATTTCTCGAGCTGATATTCTATCTGTGTCGAGCATATTCTAACTCGTAAATGCAGCTGAATCCTCTCGTAAATAATAACAATGGGAAACAAATTTTAAAAACGAAGTACTCGAGAGAATTAAACTTTCCCTTTAAAATACAAAGTACTATTATTTATTTCACAATATACCGTACAAAGTTCCCCCAAACAAACCGTAACATTAATTTTATTAAAATTAAAATATGCAAAGCAAACCTAGAGTTGGGAATGAGATATAAACCCAACCCGCTTCAACGGTTGGCACCGTCTATAGTGGGGTCGTAGGTGGTTCGAGTTCCAGTGGTCGGACCGGTGCCCAACCCGACCCGAGTCCCAGGCCCTGTAGTAGCATGCCTCTCTGCCTCGTGTTCTGCACGCGCCTGCTGCTTGTCCAGCTCTGCCTCCCGAATCCGCTCCTCTTTTCTTTCCCTCGCTACGTCTTTCTCCAGTGGATCGTGGGCCCGCATTTTGTCCACCTGGCTCATTCATTTACTTTCAACATTAATTATTTTATTGTTTTCATCTTTTTTCCACTCCTCCTTAGATATGTAATATAGTACAATATTCATGACAATTAATTCACACAAAATTTTATATTTATTGACAAATTAATTCACTCCATAAATATGTAATATAGTACAATTTTTAAAATTTTAAATTTATGACATTGATTCACGCCAATTTTTTACACTAGACTCGAACCAGTTGATGCCTTATTAATGTCAATTAAGTTGCATTAAATTAAATACAAAGAAATTACGACATTTTAGAACACAATTCACATTAATTACCCAAGAAAATATGCCAATTGTACCACGAAATTGTACATATCTTTTATTACATGGTTATCCAATGACAAATGAAATTTATTAGGATCCTCCTAACTTCAAAATTTGATCTATTGTAACGAACTCATAACTTCAAAAATATCATAGTCCTAATATCTTCTTCTTTTTTTTTTTTCTTTTTTTTTGTTAATTTTCTCGAACATATAAAATCTAATATTTTCATTCTAAAAAATAATACTTTGAAATTAAAAAAAAATCATAAGTGAAAAGAAACAAATAATAGTTTAGAAGTATGTTAAAGCTCATTTTGATTAAAAAAAAATGGTCGAAAAATGTAAAAAGTTGCTACTATTTAAAAAATGTATTAACTAACTACTAAAAAACTATTAATTTAGAAGTAAATAAATAAAATAATAATTTAGAAGTTTTAAATAAAACAAAACAGTAATTTACAAAATTAGCATTGAAATAGTAAGAAGATAATATATTTATAAAATGTAAAGGCAATGTTTATAGTTATCTCCAATTTTTTTCAGACAAAAAAATAATCACATAGAAAAAGAATAAAAATTTAATCCCTTCCCAATCATACGCCTATATACTTCCGTTAGTTCCGGGCCTATTTCGATCTCAGTATGTATTTGTGAGCATTTTAATAAGAAAACAGATCCATTCTCAAACGTCACGTCTTCTTCATTTATCACATTTCTAAGGAATTAGTGGAGCGTTCAATAAATGCTCAACTTCTCTGGATTTTCTCATTTTCTTTTTTTTTTTATTCGAACGCTCGTTTCGGACCGTTTATCTAAAAGGGGTTCGGCGCCACGTGGCGTACCTTTTAAATTTTTTTTTTTGAAGATTTGATTTTTTTTTTATTTTAATTTTTCAACCATTTTATTATTAATTTTTTATGTATATATTTATGTATGTATAATATTTTTTTATTCTCTCAATTGTCCCGTATCATATTATATATTTTTTAATTAATGATCATTTTATAATATAATCCACAATTTATAAATATATGTAGTTAAATTTACGTTAATTTTATATTTCTTTTTTTGATTGTCTAAATAAATTTTAAGTAATTTTTTATTTATATTTTTAAAAAAATCGTGAATAAATTTGAACAAAAGACACTATTATAAAACAAAAAAAATTGAATTTGAATTATTTTTTTCCAAATAATTTTGTTCATTTTTCCTAATTTTTATCTTAAAATTTGAATTTTATTATTTTAGTATATAAAATTTTCAAATTCATTTTCATTTATATAATATGATCTTTTAAAAAATAAATTTTAAATTAAAAAAATAATTGTAAAATTTAATAAAAAATAATTGTAAAATTTAATAAAAAAATAATTTCATAATACAATTTATATTTTGTAAATATATTTTATAAACATTAACTCCATAATTAGATTCATATTTTAAAAATATATTTTATAAATTAAACCAAAAAATAAATACATATTTTTATTTTGAAGGCAAAAAAAAAAAAATCTTCAATTCTATCGATCTTTTTTAAAATAGGATGAAAAAGGACTAATAAATTATAATTTTTAAAAATGACAAAATTTCTAAAATTGGAAACCTTTTCTTGAGCAGTGGCTTTGGTCTTTTCCATGCCAGCTTTGGCAGACGCCCCAACGTTTGCGGCCGATTCTTTCACCGATTCCGCCGCGTTTCTTCCCGACTGCATTTCTGTCTTTTTTTTTTTTACTTTACTTTTCTCTTTTTTCACTAATATTTTGTATAATAAAACTCTTTGGTTAACGGCGATTAACGGCGAGTCTTAAATAGACTTTGCTCGTGGACACGTGTCAATATTCTCCCGCCACGTGTAGGGCCGCGTGGCGAAAGATCTTGAATCTGGCTTGGTCATGTTATTTTCTTATGACGTGGTGGATTTGAGATATGTGTGGCATTTCGACACAGGTTAATCTCCACGTATTTTTCCTTTTTTTTTTTTTGAAAACACTCCGTGTTTGTTTTTTATAGAAAAAATGGGATAAAAAGGTTTTAATAGAAACGGGAGAGAGATGAGTAAACAGTTAACTACTTGTTTGATGATTGATGTCAATAGTAATTGAATAATTAATTATTGGTTTAAGAATTACTTTAGTAGAAATTAAATGATAGGCTTGATTTGAAATTTGATGGAATGATTTGATAGAAAATTTGATGAGTAATTTAGAGTTGATGTTTACTGTCAAATACAAATAAAGTTTTTAAGAAGCGATAATTTACCACCGTTACTTATATTTTTAGACTGGTATAATTACCGATGAAAAAAACTGAGTTTTAAAGATGTGTTTTCTTTCAAGACCTTAGATTATAGACTTATATATGATATTAACTTATACTTGTCTATTTTTATTTTGTCCATATCAATTAATGTCTAACTTAAAAATGGACTTATATAGGAACATTGTTCGTTAAACTTTGCACGTACTGCCCAATCACTGAATCTTCCAAATAACTACAAGGTTACTTAAAATATTGTTATTGTAATTATATTTTATTGTAATTATATTTTAAGGATATGTAAATCACTATTTATTTATTTTATCATGAATTTGTATCGGACATTTGGTTCATTTAAATGTTTGATTTATTATATTTTTCGTTTTACTTGTTATATAGTTAAACAATTTATTGTATATGAATCTTGCTTGTTGTCAAATTCATGTTTCAAAAGTTCTATTACAAATTAAAAAAAAAAAAAAATATATATATTGTTTTAAACTTTGCTTGTTGTATAATCATGATTTACTATATATAAACAATTAATATTTAACATTAATATTGTTTGTATTCACTATTAATATGTCTCCATTTTGATACTCACTTGAAATACAAATCATAAATTTGTTAAGGATATATTTTGATATTCACTTGAAATATGATACTCACTTGAAATATGAATCATGAATTTGTTGTAAATGCTTTTAAAGTAATGTACAATGGTTAAGGAATTTGTAACTATAAAATTTGATTTATAATTATATTTTTATTATTACTAAAATAAGATTTGTAAAAAAATTATTCTTATTTCCCCAAGTGAAGGGCTAAATTTTCTACACTTATATTCTAAACCAATTAATGGATTAAAATTTTAAATCTTCAACTTTTCCAAATTAGTTGATCAGTATAGTTATTAGGAAATAGTAAGTTTGAATCTAAACTTTTACGGAATAAAATGATAAATTCATTTGAGCAAAATTATATTTTGGGATTTATAAAAAATGATACACAAATAAAGTATTAATTTAAAGAATTTATATAACATATTCTTAACAAATTGCAGTTTTAGTTTATGATGTACTTTATCTATGAGATATTATAATTTTGTTAGTAAATTAAGTTTCTTATACGGTTTATAAATAACCACATGATTGAAATTGTATCCAAATTTTAGTGAATATTTATATTTGCACATTAACTATGTTATTGCAATTGTTGAGCTACAAATGTTATTGTAGATAAGACTTATTGTTTGTCGATGAAGTTGTAGATAAGTAGTGATAATCAAGTACGTCCTCAAGCTTTAGTTTTATGTCACAATAATTGATATATGACTTTTGAAATGTCATTAATTACAAGTCATCGAACAAATAAGATATTAAAATTTAAGGATCACTTCAAATGGTAAACACAATTAGTGTCATTAGCCAACAGTTATTTGAACTTATACTATTGGTGGACAAGTACAATGAGAAGCTTGACAACAAGGAAGAACTAGAACCACCAATCTGAAGACACGTGATGAGAACTATGAGTTGTTTCCATGAGATAGGAAAAAGTGATTAATCATGTTGAGAGGTCACTAGATTGGACATATTCACATTTAACAAACTTTGTGCATGCCCTCCTAACTTTGAGGGGTGGTCTTAGGCCTACAAAGAGCATAATAGTAGTTGAGATGGTAACAATGTTCTTATACATTTGTGCACACGATGTTAAAAATCGGATTGTTCAAACCCAATGAACACGTTCTAGGGAACAATTTAATTAATGACATTTTCATGAAGTGTTAATTCCTGTTTTACATTGTCATGATGTGCTTTAAAAAAACAGAACCTATAACGAGCAAAAGCACCGATTAATGATGGAAGTAGTTTGAGGTAAATACTGAAATACATAATAATTACCTTACATTGTGACCGAGTGTAACTAGTATATTTTTTTATAGAATTATCTCGGTGCATGAGATGACACATTTATCGAAGTTAAAATACCAACCATTGATCAACCACGATTTCGAGCAAGGAAAGAACAAGTTGCAACAAATGTTCTTGGTGTTTGTTCGCCTATTGAAGAGTTCATTTTTCATATCTGTGGGATTCGAGGGTGTTGGATCGGTATGGCAACCCTAGAGGGGGGTGAATAGGGTTTTAAAATAATATTCTATTGAGAAACTCTTAATTTATATAAATATAAAATTTTTTGCAAATAATAAGAAATAATAATACAACAAAATAGACAAGGATGATGCAAAACAACTCTACCTACACAATAAATATTGAGTTCAAATTAAAACGTGAAATAAAATACTCCAAGTAACGTAAAAATAAATAGGA
>JBBMEG010000018.1:11575165-11585996 GCA_037832605.1 Cyclanthera cordifolia
TAATAATATATGCATAATATTTTGTGACATTCATAATAATAAATGGATAGAGAAATTTTACTCTCGTTTAAATGTTGAATTTAAAATAACATTTTGTTGATGATGTTGACCACATTATGAACAAAATACAAACACAATCATACTTTATGATATATTTTCTAATAATATTCAATAATTCTCCAAACTCCAACAAAATGGGAAGAGGATAAATGAATATGAAAATTGTATAAACTGTCTAACTGATTCTTTGTCAATTATTAATATTTTCCACCTTTTAATTTGAAAAGGTTGAAATATATTAAGCAATAATAGATTAAAAAAAAAATACAAATTTTATTAAAGCCTATGCAGTACTTGTTTCTTCTTTCTAATCGTTTTAAATTTCAATCTCTTTTTCAAACTCTAGTTCCGTGGTTTTATTGTTTGATGTTATTTCATTTCAACATCAACGTCACGGGTTCGATCCGTAAAATCGGTATTAGCTCTCAATTTATTTGAGAGTATTAGACGCCCTCCATGTAATAATAAGAGGAATAAGATAAAGAACGACACAGTGATTTAACGTATGTTACTTGAGAGTTTAAACAAATATCAATTGAATCAAGTTTGTCAATTAATTTTGCTTTTTCTTTTTTACGCATACAAAACAAGAATTAAGGTTAAAATCTCATACTCAAATTTTGTTGGTAGGTTATAATTGTTGGCGAGTTATGTCTTGGTACGGTAGGTTTTTGAAGTTTATATAGATGTAATATTCGCTTACGTTTTAACCATTATTCAAGTAATTGGTATAGATCTCTAAACAATCTCTATAATTAGGATAAAACATGTCTTATCAAAGGAAGACGAAAGTGGACAATGAAAGCAATAGGTATCTCCGCAGAGACTTTTGTTTCAGAAAACGAAGACATGAGAGTCATTTTGAATGCAATCAAAAATTGGATAATCGATTTACAAAAATGAGCATAGCTCGATTGATATCTTTTTTATTTTTAAATGAACGAACCAATCAAAAATTACATATTCGAATCTTCTACTCCCAAATATGATTGAACAAAAAAAAAAAAAGAAAAAAAAAAGTTTGCATGCAGCAATTATTGGAGGCAGAAAATGGGGGCCTTATTCTGCAATTCCCACATGCCATGACCAACAAACAAGACCTGAACTGACAAAACAAAAAGAAAAGTAATAGTCTTGTCTCATCAGATTTCAGAATCTTCAATACTACCATCCCACCATTTTTCAATCAAATTATAATTTTAACATTAGGTTATATTTTTAAGGATAAAATTGTAAATTTGATACATATTATTAAAAAAAAAAAGAGTTTATTTTAAATATTATAATTAAGAATTAACTTTTTATGTCAAATAAATGCATAATTCATACATCATAAGTTACATTTACGTATCTTATTTAGCTGTTGTTAGAGCGGCTTGACTCATATTTAGTTCTTTAATTAAATATTTTATTTTTTTTACATGCAACATCCTAAAGTTATTCATTATTAAAATATTAGAAACAAAAATGTTGAATTTTAAAACAAACTTTACCCTAAAGGAAATTAAAACCGAGTCTTGGGTCTGTGGAAAATATTTTGAAATTCCAAAGTTAACGAATAAATCGGTACGGTTTTCAAATCTGGTTCCATTCAACTCGAAATGACCGAACCGAACCGGAATGGAAACCCTAACTAACGCACGGTTCTCATCATACGATCGATTTCTCACTCTCAGTCTCTTAAAAATCGAGTTTCTCCGACTCTCTAGGCGCTCAGAGGGAGCTCGACGTCCACAACGCGATCGAAGTGTGCAACCATTACGACCGGATTGATTATCCTGTTAGGTTGGCTTTCATATTTGTTAATAATTCCATTGTTATTCAAATCAGCTCGTCGTTTTTCATCTGATCCTTTTCAGATTTATGGGTCTTCATTTCAATGAAGTCAAATTGAGTTTCTGGATTTGGTACTCGCGTTGTTAGGTATGAGGACATGGGATGATTTGGATTGTTTGATATTGTAAGTTTTAGGAATTAAGCTGGCAGATAGTTGGTTGCAGTGTGGATTGAGCTGTTGTAGTTTTGAATTATGTGTTGGGTTTTTTTGTACCCCTATTGTGGAAAAGGTTGCTGTCAGTTATTTATCTGGCTGAGTCTTGAAATGAGAGGCTGCCTGTTTGTTGTATGAATCATAAAATTTGCGTAAGAATGTGTTTGGTGATGCAATTGTAATTTTTTTTGTAATAGGAAGTGAAATGATGGTGCTCTCTTTTTTTTATTCTTTCTAATTTCTTATGCTTAATCTTTAGTTACCTGTCGTTATTTATTTCCCTTTTTGTTTTCAGGACTTCTTTGCATTCTCTTTTGGGTTGTCTTTGGGCCTAGGAATTTTGTAGTCATGGTTGGTTGGCAGAGGTGTATTCGGTCCGTGCTCGGCCATGTGCAAAAGAAGGTTGAATTGGGTTACAATGTAGCTGCCAACTCTAATTGTTATCGCTCGCAATCCTCTCTTTCATGTGGTCAGTAGTACTTTCTTATGGATGATTGTATGAATCATATAAGACCTTCTTGCCCATTCAAGCTTTAGCTTCTTTTTTTTTTTTTTAATTTTTACTAGAAACAACTTTTCACGAAGAATATGAAAAAATAAAGTTAAAAGCGATGCATCTCTCTCAGTGTTTTCAAGGCCATCGCCTTGCACATAAACAGTATTTGCGCCTCTAAAAAAGTCAAGGCGAGTGCCTTTAATCGGGCCCTCGCCTTTCCTCGCCATTTTACGCCCTGCATCGCCTTCGCCTCAAGCCAAGGCATGTGCCTTGTTAAAGTTTTATTAATTTGTCAATATGCTAACTAACCCATGGGAATAACCTAAAATTAGTTCATGAAGAAGTCCAACAACCATACAAAGTCTCTATTAAGAATATTGAATTTGTTTGATTGTTAATTCAAATATATGTGCGTGCGCATGTGCACGCGTTTAATTTTTATTAGAGTTACTTCGTAGAATCTTTACTTTTTAATACTTTAAGTTAACTTTAATTTTTTATACAAATAATAATTTAATACATATGGTATATCATATAATAATATAAATTGTGTGCGCTTTACTATTCTCTTACTTTTTAATATTATTATGTATGAATTCAAAATTATATGGAAATAGAAAATATGTTTATATATCAATTTATGCTCAATATATTATTTAGTTATGCATTTGTTAGTCGCGTCTCCCTTCACTCAGGCCTCGCCTTTTTATCGCATCTCGCTTTGAGGCGATCAAGGAGAGTATTGCCTTAGACTGTGCCGCGCTTTGAAAACACTGATCCCCCTTGATCTCCACAAGGAAAGAAAAAAAAGGAGTTTAAAGCAACAAGAAGATAGAGAAAGAAACTGACACCTTAGAAGAAAAAACATTCCAGGGAACATAAATTTCGTGAAGAGAATAATCTACAAAACATTTGGATATAGTATGTAACATATTATCCTAATCCGAATGCTTATCCTAATCCTAATCTTAATCCTAATCCTATTCATAATCCTAATCTTAATCCACATACTAACTCTAACATAATCAGTGTTTTGAAAGGCGCACCCAGGTACGCTCAGAGCAAGGTGCATGTGTTGCGCCTCGCCTTGGAAAGGCGCAACGCGCGTAATAAGGCGCGCACCTTTTGGCGCCTGGCTTGAAGCCCTGAGGCGCGCCCAGGCGCGCGCATTGGGGGCTTTAGTGAGATCCCCGTACTAAGTCATTCGTAGCGCGAGATAAGTTTTTTAAAGTATTAAAATGTCTTAAATCACTTATGCGTGTTTATACATCATTTTTTTAATAAAACTTCATTTCTTTCTATGAAATGAAGGTTTATAGTTGAGTTTATATATGATTTATATATTTTCCTGAATTAAACTTCATTTCTTCCAATGAAATGAAGTTTAATATTTGAATCTTATGTTTGTTTTGTATAGTATTCTTGGTTCAAAGTTTAATTTTCTTCATGAGAAGTGTTTTGATTGTGCATTAATTCCTATATCTATATTTTTTAATGTCTTTTTATATAGTGCGCCTTAATTAAAAAAGCCCGCGCCTTAAGGTGCGCCTTGCGCCTCAGGCCCCAGAGGGACATTGCGTCTTAGTGCGCCTTGGGATTTTTAAAATACTGTGCAGAAGAAGTAAATGCTATCGATTATGTGATATTTTTTGCTAGAGAGATTATGGCTGGCATGCAATAATAGAAGTTTTGAAGATTTAGCTTATGATTTAGACAAGATTTGTAATCCAAAAATTTAGCATATGGTTGATTTATGAACATGAGAAGAGTTGACAACTCTTATCTTTTTCACCACTTAATTGAATAGCTTGAATCATCTTTCTTCTAAATGTTTATCGTATTATTTATCTGTTCATTACAAAGTGTCTTGTATTTCAAATTATCATCTGACTAAAATCAATAGAATCTGAAAATTAAAGTTCCTGTTGCATTAATTACTTATGCAGGGGAGTTGACTTATTTACAGAGACTATTGAAATCATCCTCAACCGGCATTATACAACCTTATTATCGGTGTCTCCAACAGATGGTACATATACCAACGATACTATCCACTGAATCTCTATGGAATTTGTTTTTGTTTAAGAATTTATTTCTGGAAAACAAAACTTCAAGAGTATTTGTGTCTTTATTTGAAAGAATGCTTGAATTCATTCTATTTTCCGAGAAATGTTTTCATTGTGTAGAGCTTGTTTTTTTGTTTTTAGGGAATTTCCAGCTCAAGGATGTTATTAGAAGATAAATCTGGGGAACCAGTTTCATCTCCTCTGACTTCTGCTTTGGCTTTAAGCAATGTAAGAGATGCAGATAAAGATCAGAAAGTAGTCTCTAAACCTTCCAAAGTCCAAGCTGTTTTGAAGGGAATCAAACAGGTGAAATCTTTAGACTCATTCTTGTTATTTACTAAAAGCTTGAGTAAGAAGAGATGAAAGTCATAATTGAGTGAAACTTGCAGATTTGTTGGTGATTTTGTAATTGTAGAACCTGATAAAATGCTAAGTTTTTATGCTCTCTATTCATACATTATCAACTTGCTTATTGGATTTGAAGGCAAAAACACCTTTGGTCCTTGAAGTTTAGATAGTTCAAAATAATACGTACACTAATAGAAAGATGATGCTCTCATCCAAAAAAATAAAAAATAAAAAACAGAAAGATGATGCTGATGCGCTAGTTACGCGCTTGCTGACTTGGCAGATTAGTTTAGTTTTATATCACTTTTCATGACCGTTCATGTTAGTTGGTCATCCCCTTTTTTTTCTGTTTCTTTTCTTTTTCTCCAGAAAATTTTGCTAGCTCTAGCGTTGACATTCATCAACGTTCACTATTTTATCTCCGCTTCTGTCCTCTCTTCTTCCATTCTTTTTTAATTTTCTTCTGATGAATGTGCACCACTATCTCCTCCTTCCTAGTAGCATCTGCCACCACCATTTGTTGCAGCTCAAATCTGGAACATCCATTGGTAGATTTGAAACAAAAGGCACAAGAGTTCCTTTATTAGATAACACGGAGTTCCACACAAAATCAAAAGGAGTTCCCTATAACGATGTTGAAGATTTCTTACCTTTCTCATGCGAGCCAAGATGAATATCTTCAACATATCCTCCCAAGATGACTCCACATTAGGAGCACCATCTTGGATTGGATTCTAAGTTATGGACCAATTACTCCGCTTAAGATACCAGGTTGGGTTGGATTCGCATTTGTGGATCAAATGTCCACTTAGATTTTACTCGCTCGAGTTGGGTTCAATTACCTGCTTAGGTTTTTACTCGCTTTGAGTTGGATCAAAGTTACCCGTGTAGGTTTACTTGCTAGGGTTGGACTCGAATTTATAGACCAATACCTATTTGGGTTGGATTCGAATTTGGGGAGCAACTATTCACATGAAGCTCTCATACCTTATTAATTAAGGAGATTTCACTCCACCTCAAAATCAATTAGTCGAAGGGGAGTAGCTCATCTATCTTATATAGACGTTGAAAACTCTTCACTTTTTCAATGTGGTACAAGGCGAGTATCTCTAACATCCTTGCATTTCGAACGTGAAAGCTTCTCTTTTATGATTAACCCCTAGGTCATGTTTCAACGGTTGTTTATATAATGAGGATTGATTTATTATGACCCAACACATGTTTGGTTTGCCGATTATAATAATGAGTGGGTTGGCCCAAACGCAAGCCGCTGCACGTAACCTCTGTTGTAGTTTCATGTAATCCATATCCCGCTTGAGGTTAACCATTTTCTCTTTCATGTTATGATAACTTGCTCCCTTAATACCATTTATCATAACTCCTATCATAATCCTTTTTATTATATTAGCCTTTTTATATTAACTTGTACTCTAAACACAGTTTATTATAACTCATCATTTATCATAAACCCAATTGGTATGCAATGCTACCCCAAACACGAACGTTTAGAATCTAATATGGTACAAAGATTTGCTTCTCTTCGTTTCATAATAGATCTAGAATGACAGTACGACGCTCCCTTTGTTTTAGAACTACTGTAGAAGGGAGGGAGCTTTTCCCTTTGTTTCAAAGTTGAGCTACATTTTGACGTGGAAGATGTGCCGAGTAAGGAGGGAGATGGCAAACCTTCCATTAGTCAATTACTAAAGAAATGAGTTCAAAAATTATTTTGAACCTTGGGAACCAAGGAGACCAAAATCTAACATCAAGGACCAAAAGTGTTCAGGGACAAGTTTTCTTTTGAAAATTTGGGACCCAAACGGAAACCAGACTTGAACAGTTGAACCTCGAGAAGGGTGTACTTTTCCTTAAATTCTTTATATTGGTCGGTATTTTAGCTCATCTTCTGTTAATGATCGCTGGTTTACCTAAAAGAAAAAAGAAAAAAAGAATATCAACTTATTTTGGTTTCCTTTCATTTTAAATAATTAATATGACTGTTACATTTGAATTGTTCTACCAGAGTCCAAAAAAAGTCAACTTGGTTGCTGCTTTAGTTCGAGGCATGCGTGTTGAAGATGCATTGTTGCAGTTACAATTGACTGTTAAGCGAGCTGCAAAAACTGTTTTTCAGGTGGAACACCATCTTACAGAGCTAAGCTTGTGTACACCTCGTTTATCAATCACTGTTATCAAATATTTTTCATTTATTTCTTCTATAGAAGATTGTTAAGAAATAATCATACAATTACTTAAAAGAGTCTGGTCAACCAGTTTTTGAAGATTGAGCTGCTGGACTAGATCCAAGTTGAGACTCGATGAGTTTCATTTCTTAGACATCTTACAAAATAGGTTATTTGCGCTTTAGTGTAAGATTTACCCACGAGACATTTACTTTTTTTGTGTTGTGACATTCTATAGGTCATTCACTCGGCCAGAGCAAATGCAACCCACAATCATGGAATGGATGCCGATCGACTCCTTGTGGGTAAATGAAGCAAACAAAGATGAACCATTGTTTATATTTTATGGTGTGTGTTTATTTACCTTCTTTTTTTTCTTGTTATCTTGCACAGCTGAGGCATTTTTGGGTAAAGGATTATTTAAGAAAAGAATATCATATCATGCTAAGGGAAAATGTGGGATCAAAGTCAGACCGGAATGCCGGCTAACAGTTGTTCTCAGGGAGACAACTCCGGAAGAAGAGGCGGAGATAGCAAAACTGAAAGTTCACAATTTCCGCAAGCTTACCAAGCGTGAAAGACAACTTGTACCTCATAAGCTTATCGAAACGACATCGATCTGGAACCGGAAGGGCAAAGCTAGAGCAAATGAACAAGGTCATATGGCTTCATAATCCTGATAATGTCTGCATCCAATTGAGTTTCCTCATCTCTTCCTGCTGCATATCATTGCTTTCTTTCATGTTCTTTTGTTCTAGAAAAGTTGGACAGGAAAAGTGGTTTTAATGTGGTAGAATGTAAGGATAGCCTTTGTTGCAATGAAATGAATGTTGTCCCATGTAATTCCTAGGAAAATGTGATGGGTTATTTCACCTTTGAATTTCTTTTCAACTAAGTTTTGTGTTGGTGACTAGAATCAATAAATTTTGTGGTAATTGATTTTTATTTTTTACTAGGCCAGTTTTTTTTTTTAAACCAAATATATTTTATAACTAGAAAAAAACTTCAACTGAGCAAATCATTGATCTTATTGTTAGCCTTACCAAAGAAAAAGAGCTTTGATATCAACTGAATCATTGCTGATTTTAGTTAAATCTTGAAAATTACCATTAATCTAATTAATTATCATTAAAGAGTTACATTCCACTAGGATTTAAGGGACGGTTTGTTTGCTTATTTACTAAATAAAAATTACAAACAGGGGAGTTTTTTATTATAAATGTTCCAAATAAATTTTTATTATGAATATTAATTTTAAGTAATTTTAAAAGTTATATCCAAACAAATTTGTGATTGCAATTATTACTAATCCTAATTTTTAAATATTCAAAACAAATCTTCATTCTAAATACTCATAAAATTACATGCAAACAAGCTTTTAAGTGCAATCATTACTTCTAAATAATCAAAATAAATACTCATTTTAAATACTCTTAAAAATTACTTCAAAATAAACTTTTAACTGTCATTACTTTTAAATATTGAAAATAAATCCTTATTCTCAATATTCTTAAAATCTACCTCTAAAGGATTTAATTATTATTGAAGAGTTTGATTTCACTTAGATTTAAGGGATTGAGGCTAATGCATTAGATGCTTAAAACCATCCCACTAATTACTCGGATCTATATTTGTTTATGAGATATCCAAAGATCATAGTGAAAACTAGAGAGAATGAAGACTATTGAATTAGGTTTCGATTTAAATTAAAAGAGACAATAAAAGATTATTAAACAATAACTACTGACTATTATAGAGTGACCTAGTAATTAAGAGTGTCTTTAGTAAATTAAGTGTTTATTTGGATACCATACTTCAGAGAATGAGTTATATATATAAAATTCTTAAAATAAATTTAAGTTATTTTACGTTCGATTTCATAACAATAATAGTTTTTAATTCAGAAAAGAAATATGAACAAGAAATTTACCCTAAAATCAAAATATAAACTTTATTTTTTTTTAAAAAAAACTAATTAAAATGAGACATTTGAAAGGTATGACCTAAAAAATGAAACAAAATCGCGACGGAGTTAGTATTTTAACCTAGAATTTTTGAGTGAGAACTTTCTTGAAACACATTCAAAGCATTCCCTCTTTCTCTCATGTAAATGAACATGCAAAAGAAAAGGTGCAGCCTTTAGTTGCCTTGAATGATCAATATTGCTCAAGGCAAGCTGGAAGTGACACAAGAATTTGAGAGCAGTTATAGTTTCTTGTTGAACAAGATTCCAAAATTTAAAATAAAATAAAATAAAAATAAAAATAAAAGTGTGAACTTTTTTTTATCACATTAGGTTTAGTGGGAAAAATATAAAGGCATGTGACAGCTTGGTTCATTACTTTGATTGTGTGTGTGGTGATTTCATCATTTTTTTTACTTCTACAAGTAATCATATTTGATTTTGAACATGAACGAACTTTTATTCATTTACGTCTTTCTACGTTAGATAAATGATCAAATTCAATGAATTGTTCAACTCAAATTAAAGAACCGAAGATTCCAATCAAAAACTTTGTAGTTGTTATCATATTATGTACAATGATTAAACTCTGCTAACTTTAGTATTTTCATTGCGCTAACGCGACGAAATATCTAAAAGGACAACCTTGTTGGTTGAAGCCAGATCAAATTTACAACAATATATGCTCTCTTAGATATTTAACGTTAAAAAAAAACTACAAATTAAAGACTTAATTGTAAAATATAATGTTGTCTCCCGAATTTCAGACTTGAGACATATATGTAATATGAGAACAAAATTTCAATCCTCAATCACAAGTAAAATAAATAATAACCAATAAAAGAGTTCGACAAATGGGTATGGTTTAATTTTATTAATAATTTTAAAATGTTTTCATTTGTTGTAATGAAATACTTAATTATCTTTGGAACCCAACTTTTTTTTTTTTTTTTTTTGTTATTATTAAAATATAATTTGTGGAAAATAAAAAGGGTTTGGTAAATGAGAGAGAAGTCAAATTGGGTTTAGTTTTGCTTGTAGAAAATGAATAGTATTTAATTATAAGATATGATTCTAATTATATCCATTAATTTTGCAAATACCATGTTAGGCTACATAGAAAACAACAAATTGAGATCAAATGAATTGGCCATGTGGCTAAGTCAAATTGGTTTAATATTTTTTATAATTTAATTTTTAATTTAAACATTAACAGATGGACATTCATTTTTGGTCTAATTAATGTTTCTTTTTTGTTTTTGTGGTTGGCAATTAGGTCACTCTTTTTTTCCCTTTTATGACATTTGTTGTTGACTTATAGTCTAACTGTTTATTAAACGCCGCCGTTTAACTCGTGCTTATTTTACATTGCATGTGGAGATGGACTACTTGCTTATAATTTAGTTTTCAAATTTATTTTATTTATTTTTTCAAAAATCAAAATTTAAAATTATATTATTTTTTTTATATCAATGAATATATTTATGCCAATTTTTATATACATCCATTATTTTATAGGATAAGTTGTCATTAGGTTAACTAATGTTGTTGAATTATTGTTCTGGTTGATCCACTATTTTTTTGTTGTTCGAAATTGTTTTTAGTAATTAAAAATATTTATTTTTTATATTTTAAAATAATATGAGGATGAAGTTAATTATTTTCTCATATTTAAGAAATATCATACCTTTTCTTTTTGCATAACATCGTGGATTTTCTTTTAAA
>JBBMEG010000018.1:11586096-11609920 GCA_037832605.1 Cyclanthera cordifolia
AAAGAATGAAAATTTAATGATTTTACCAACAAAGTTAACGTAATGTAATGATTTTGATCATTTATTTTCAAAATTATTTTAAAAATATTTTTTTGTTTAAAATTTAGGAGGAAAAAAAAAACAAGATTCGTCAAAAAAATTACTATTTACTTTTTTTTTTTAACCCAACCATATTTCTACCATTTGAAAAAAAGTTTTAAAACAACAAAAAGAAAACTGAGGAAAAAAGAAAGAAAATGTAATTACATGGGTTTTTTTTTTTTTTTTTTCTTCTATCGAAGGTAACATGTTTTTGTTCCTCATTTATCGATTCTTAAGAAGAAAAAAAAACACATTTAATATCAATTTTTCATGTTATTTTTTATTTGAACAAACATAAATAAGTGTTACTATACAAATTAATAACAAAAAATTGTGTTCGAATTCGCATTAATTATTATTGTTAATACTAAAAAAAAAAAACTTCAAAAGTAAAAATTAATAAACGAAACAACTCCATTAATCTAATTTCGAAACTTTACTTTCGAGCATTTATTATTTCAAATCATAAAATTAACCTCGATCCACAATTCATTTATACAAAAAAAAAAAAAAAAAAAAAAATCAAATTCTCACAAGCTTCTAGCCATAATTTCTTGAAACCTCCTATAAGATTCTTGCTTTTCCAACCTAAATTTCTCATGACACCTCGCTATGAAAATCTCAGCCAATTCATCAATCTCATTCCCACACAATTTCTCTTCCTTCCCTTCCCTCTCTTCCAACCATTGCAAATATCCCGAAAGCTGATCTCCGCCGCCGCTACCGACACCGATATCGGCCGTGTCGTCCCACGCGACCGGTGTCGGGGTGACGCGGAAAGACGAAGAGCACCAGTTGTAGTGGAGTCTAAAGGAGCCAAATAAGAGCTTGTTCTTGTTCTTCTTCATGGCTATGATGGATTGGTGATTGGCATGTTTCAAGATATGAAACGCAGTCGTTTTGGCTCTTGAAATGGCTTTGGCTAGAGAAAGGATGAGAGTTTGCAAAAGGGTTTTCAACTTCACAAGGCTTAAGCTTAAAGATGATGAATTTGAACCAAATATTTGGAGTGAAGATTGTGAAAGAGAAACCATTTTTTTCTTTTTACAAGTGTTTTGAATTTGTCATGAGTTGTTTATAAAGAGGTTTGGTTGACGACTTTGCCCTTGGGTTTTTTGTATATTTAAAGCTTGTGGCATGTGATCACTTTTGTGGAAAGAGGTTGAAAAGGTGAGGCCAAGTTTTTAAATAATGAAATTGTATGCTATTATGACATTATATAATTATAAAAATTGTGTATATATATATATATATAATTACTCAATCATTGTTTTTTAAATACATTTTAAGGTTTCAAAAAAAAAATATTTTTATTTATCTTTATATGTTTTAAAATTATTGTTTCTTATATGTTATTACAATTAAGCTTTTTTGGTTTGTTGATTCATTAAGAGGTTGGAATGCTTTGGTGTTATGATCATTTTATCTAATGGTCTCGAATCCGAATCTGACGCTTTTGGGTCTGGCATTCTCCTACATTCCCTACGAGCTTCTAATAATGAAAACTATCGCCACAAAACCAACACGGGTCCTTTCAGTATGTTTTCTCCTCACCCACATGCATTCTAGTAAAAGTTGATATAGGAAATACAAATCAATTCTCTTAAGCATTTTTTTAACTATATATTAGACTATATTCTCCAAGATCTCTCTCATTCGGATGTGCACTCAGTTTATTCATATACCCTACCTAATACCGTTACATTTTATCTCAAAATTAATTTACTATTAGTGAAATGAACTATTTATCTTATAATTGTTTTCTTATATTCACCATTTGTAAAATCTTCCATCTGATTTTTTTTTTTTTTTTTCTGTTGAGAATCTATCTTAGATGATTTGATGGATATAAAATTATAAGATCCATCTTTTTAACTTTATTGAATAAGGATACCGATATATATATATATATATATATATTTGTTTTTATTATTTTTTTTTTTTTTTTAATTGATAAAAAAGGGTCCCGAATTGTTTTTTTATTTAATAAAAAGGGTGCGGAGTTTGAATTTAGACGGTAACATTAATTACGGATCTGATTAATTACTATTTAATAAAGGAGTTTTATTTTTTATTCCTCCTTCCTCTCTCTCTCTCTCTCTCTTCATTAGTTGCTAATTCTACATAGAAATTTATTTTACAACAACTCAATATTTAAAAAAAGGACAATTAATATAGGAATATATACGAAAAGGAGAGAGAAGATAGCATTAATTAAAGGCAGAAAAAGAATCTGATCTACAATCTTAAATTTTCAAAAAAAAAAAAAAAAAAAACATGATTTAGTCTCCATTTAATTACTGTTTTTTTGTTTTTAAGTTTTGATTTTTTTTTTAATTTGATCAAAATTTAAAAGTAGAAAAAAAAAACTTCAAAATATTTGTTTTTGTTAAGGATAAACATATATAAAGAATTTAGGTAAATACAAGTTTCGATTTAATTTATAAATTAAGATTAAATTTGTATTATGTTCTCTACTTCAAAATTTGGAATCAAATATTTTTAATATCTAAAAAGTTGGAATATGACATCTTATACTTTTGAAAATATGTAAACTCTGCAACTATATAATATTCTTTGAAATGCTGAAAAATCAAACTTTTAATGTATAATATGCTAAACCAAATTTGGAATCATGAATAATAAAATATTGAGATCGAGATTCGATACAAAATTAATGAAACTCAAAATTATACTGCTTTAAGAATTTAAGAAAGACAATTTATTTTATTATTTGAGACTATTATTAATTAATTTTGAGATGAATGCGTAGACTATTTAATATCTAAATATTTATTTATTATTATTATTATTTTGTAGAAAATGCATGTTAGTTTATGACTATCTTGATTATGGATTATATATGATGACATGGCAGATATTTTCTTGGAATTTTTTTTTTTTTTTTTTTAATAGAGTTAAATGAGCGATGTTTTAAAATATTCCCAACGCTTATCCCTAAGCTCCTACTTTTTCTCGATGGCTCGACACGGCAATGGTTAATTTAAAGAGTGGCAATTTGGTGAATATTAAGAAGAGTGAGGGTCTGTTAGTAATTTAGTATTATGGTTCTGCTGGCGCCAACGCTTAAGGGAGTGGCAAAATTTAAAATTGGTGAGAAAGTGTTGCACGGCGACCAAAGGCTTGTTTGCAAGTGTTCTTAATAATTATTTTGTCTTCTAAATATCAAACATGTTTTTTCTTTTCTTTTTTCTTTTACTTTCTTTTTCCTATTATTTATTCAAATATATTTACAAAAAATAAAAATAAAAATATTCATAAACGTCACATTATATCAAAAACAACAAACATTTTTCATAACTCTCCATAAACACTCTCTACTAAAACCTTCAAACAAACAAAAATTAATAACACATCTTTCTAAACATTCTATCAAAACCTTCAAACAAACGAGTTATTACTAAACACTCAAAATAATTCTTTATAAAAACTCAAACAAATACCCCCTAAGTATCATTAATACTTACACTTTTCTCCGCTCCACTATTTTCTAGAAAAAAACACAAACACACTAATTATAAAGATTTTTATTATTTAAAATTCAAATTCACCCACATTTTAGTAAGTTTAAACAAGTTTAACATGGACTAGGCGACCACATCACTCCAAAATTTTTTAAATTAACTATATTATTAATATAATTTAGATAAGAAGAAAAAAAAGAGTAGAATTTGTAATTGCCTCCTAAATTTATTTGGCATGATTAAGTCTTGGAAATTTTTTTTATTATTTATTATTTTATTTTTTTTGGGTTCAATTATCACTTAGGAATTAAAAAAATTGGCCTCCTCAAACCTTAATGGTTTGGTCTAGTTTTGATTTGAACTTATAATCTTTTAAATAAAGATACATGATTATGACTTAATTATTTCAAACTTCATGAACAAATACTCAACCCTAATGTAATGCACATTAGAAATTTTGAAAAAAAAAAGTTCAATTCTCATATAGTAGAAACTTTAATGTTCATGTCAAAAAGAAAGAAAGAAAGAAAGAAGAAAAAAAAAACCCTTTAATGTTAGTCCATTAAATAAAGGAATTTTTAATGGATTTTCTCTACTTTTCTTTGAAGAAACTTTCATGATATGACTTTAAACTTCATCATGCAGTTGATAAGTAAAAAAAAAAAAATGATTCAACTTTGAATAGATTCACTAGAATATATTCCCTTGTACTTATAATATATATATATATATATATATATAAACTAATTCCTTTTTGTATATATGGTTTAATTTGACTACTATTTCAACTTCTTTTACATATGTTGCTAAGAAAATTTGAGATGCTTAACAACCAAGAAAAATGTTCTTTTAATTAATATCTTAATTTCTTTTTAAATGATAGCTCAAATATAAAACAATATAAAAAAGAAGAGAGCAAAGTATGATAATTCAAAGGTATAATTTCATAGTTTAATTATGTGCATGCATGCATGCATGCATTTTAATCCAAAATCCAATCCATTAATTAGGTAAAAAATATATTAATTTTTTATCTCAAACTTTTACCAACCCCATGAGGTGTTGTAATTAAGAAGAGAGTTGTTTTTTAAAATTATCCTTTGCCAATCAAGTAAAATATTTAGAGAGAGTTTCTTGCAAGCTTGGACAACTAATTCAAATTTGACTCTTCTCGCAAAGGATTAAGGAAAAAATAAAACCAATTATTACAATAATTATTTTCCACTAATTTAGTAATTAAATGCATAAATAGAGAGAGAAAATTAATCGTTAACTTTTCAAAACATACGTGAAGATCGTGGCTCTGGTTATATATATTTATATTGAAGTTAAACTGTATAATATTTTAAATCACTGAATTATATTCTTAAAGATACGGTAAAAAGATTCACTAGGATGGTGAACCCAAAAAAATTAAAAAAATAATATCAATAAATAAATAAATATATATATATATATATATATATCAACAACAATATTTTAGTAGTATGGATCTCGAACGTGTAAACTTTAATTTACTATGTCCTACTTAAAGTCCGAGTTATTATTCTTATAATCAATATAATCTATTTTCTTGAGATTTTATTTAGTATAAATTAGGGAAAAAAACCACAAACCGTACCTATAGAGCGTTGTTGCTCTCAATTTAAATTGAGAGCGAAATATTGATATTTAAACCACGATGATGGTGTTGAAGATTAACACCAAACGATGAATCAATCATTATTATCAAAGTAAAAGATACTTTTGTTGTTAGAACTTTTCTTATATTAGTGTAATTTAGATTAAAAGTTTGAAGTTATTTTTTATTAAATTTAATGAAACAATGGTAATTTGTATTCAATAGAAGATACAATTGTGTGAATATGTTCTAAATTTTATAAAGAAAACTATTATTCTAAGAATAAATTAATTAAGAATATTTATTTTAAATATAAAAAATTAAATTTCAACGTTAGAAAGTATAAAATTAAAAAAGAATGATAATATAAATATAAGAATCAAAATATCAAAAAGTCAATAAAAGTAGTAGTTCAATAATGCCCAGAGATTATGGATTCGATGTTGTGTTGAACTAAACAAAGTCTAGAATATTGAAATTAGGATAAATTATAAATTTGGTCCCTAGGATTTAAAGGTAAGTTAGTTTAATTCCTATAATTTAAAAATCTAAACTGTAATCTCTATAGTTTAGAGAAATATAGTATTTAGTCCATAAATTTTGGAGAAATATAGAATTTAGTACTTATGATTTAAGAAAAAAAAAAATAGTTTATATGATTTGATAAAACCTAAAAAAACACTTCACGTTATTCGTAACTCGTAAACAAATTAAGTTCTATCAAACTTAGGAACTAAATTCTAATTTTTCAAATTACCATGGTGACTAAAATCTAAATTTTTCGGTGTTTGGTGTTATTTCATTTCAACACCAGCGTCACGAATTCAATCCTGACAATCAAAATTTGGCTCTTAATTTAATCGAGAGCAGTAGTACCCTTTATGTGAGGTTTGTTTCCCCCTCCCCCAATCAGTACTAAAAAAAAAAAGTCTAGATTTTTAAACAAAATTAAACTCTAACTTTCTTCGAACAACACGGAGATCAAAGTTATAATTTACCCTTTAAATTACTAAAATTTTATTTTAACCAAATTCATCTCTAGCCATGATAAGTTTACTGGGCTTTCTCTCTGTCCAGTTAACTTTGCTCAAATTAAGTTGGGCCCCTCTTTCTTTAATTGGGCTGGGCTCTCTATCTCTACCAAACAATGTATATGACCCAGTTGAGAAATTAATCTATTTGTTGATGACCATATTTATTCTCCCAAATTGAAAAAGGTAAAATTATCTGTTTACAACTTTATATTAATTTTCACAGTGAAGAAAATTGTTGTGGAAGAATGACATTAATAAAAAAACATGATAAGTGTAAATATTATGGTTGCAGTTATATTAATTAAAAAAAAAAAAAAAAAAAAAACTTACATCCATGAAAATTAGAACAATGAAGAAGTTTATATATATATAGAAAGATTGGACTCAAATTAATAATGTGTTAGATTGGTTCAATATCTCACATTAACATTAAATTAATTTAGGTTAATTGAAACCAATGGAAGTTTAATGAAATATAAAAGCTATATTTATATTTTACCTCTAATATAATTATATTTGTATATATATATATAAATGTAATTACATTTACTTAGTTCATTAAATTAGTGGGTTAGTATTTAAAATATATGCCTTATAATATAAAGTAAGATTAGGAGGTTATTAAGTTGGTTTATTTAAAATTAAAAATAAATCAATTAATCGTCAAATTAAGAAAAGATAACTCAATACCGGATTCAAATCAATCTAAAAATATATGAGTTGAATTGAGTTAAATTAATACTTTAACTTATAGAATTAAATGTCTTCCCCAATCAAAATTAGATCGGTAATGTAACACAATCTTTCTCTTCTTCCTGGGCTTCTTCTTCTTTCTTTTTCTTTTTCTTTTTTTTTGTTATTGTTATTATTGGAACCAAATATATCAATATAATTTAGAATTAATTTTCTAACTCATTGATATTGATTTTTTTTTTTTAAATTACTTATTAAATAAAATTTATTAGCATAAAAGAATAAATATGTGTATACCTACCAATAATGAAAAAAATTTCTTTAAATATTATATTAAACAAGATATTTTATTATTATTATTATTGTTTAGTATAATTAATTAATTATATATATATATATATATATATATATGCGCGCGCGTATATAAACGATAGCTCTTTCTTATCGTCTTCTACCCGCTTCTCTTTCCATTTCAACCGAGCATTCTTCTAATAATTCAAATATAATTTTAAAAAATGTTTTTCTTTAATAATTCAAATATAATTAAAAAAAATACTTTATAAACATATGAAACAAATAAATTAAAAAAAAATCTGCAAAATTCATCAACTGCCACAAAAAAATAATGGAGAATAATTTTAGAAGCACGACCGAAAATCATTTTCCCGCACTACCTCGTGGACATCTCTACTGAGTAACGTATGTTATTTCTCTAGAATAGCTCTCCATGTAAAGAAAAACCCAAGTCTGATCAAGAACAAAGTCTCAAACATCAAATAATCAATCAATTAAACCAAATTAAAAACAATGAGAAAGGTGATCTAAAACCCAATCAAACTTTGATTAAAAAAAAAAAAAAACTTAAGAGTCATTACATTTCTCAATAAAATCCTCACAATTCATGATTTATATGTACAAACAAACAGCAAAACAGACTTGTATAAACACTAAACCAAACAAAAAAAACACACACGCATATGAACCGATCCGATCCGATCCAAATCGACGTCGTTTTAACTCCGAACTACATTAATCAATCTCCAACTCTACCCTTTGTTCTGTCAATGTATAAGACAGATTCATCTCTTCAAATCAAACCTCAAAAAAAAAAAAAAAAAAAACTACCTCTTATTCTGAATGGGATTAGCTCCAGTAGGGGGCATTCTGTTGAAGGTTTGTTCCACAGCTTTCTTGGGCTCATCAATGGAATTGTTCTTCAACTTCAAAGTTTCAGAAAGTAATAAAAGCTTTCTGGGAAAGCTTCTTCTTTCATCCATGGCTGCCAATAATTCATGGCAGAAACAGGATGATGAACAAATGGTGAGGATTTGAATCAGAATTACACCAGAAATGCAGATCAACATCAAACATTTTATGTTTAAACCTTTCTTTTTCTTCATCTCTCTCTCTCTAAATTGTGATGTGAAAATGGAATCAGATGCTGACTTTACATTAGTTATATATACTGCCCTGCCTTAATGTCCTCTTTTTCACTATTTCCTTCTTCTGCTTTCATTCTTCATTTTTTTAATTGAGTTTTTAATTAAATCTTTATTTTTCGGATTGGAAATTAATTTCTTCCTCCTTACACTAAAATGTTTATAGAGTGTATATATATATTTTAATATTTGGGGAGAATTGAATCTTTATTCATTAAAAAAAAAAAAAAAAAATTGTAGTAGTTAGTTGTGTTAATTTTTAATGTGATATAACACCAATAAAAATCACAATTCAAAATTTAGAAAGATGTATAATTAAAATATGAGTTAAAAACTAAATCGATAGGACAAAACTAGCATAGTTCAGCTGATATTAGGAATGTATTACTATTCGCTTAATCTATGGTTCGAATCTCCCACCCTAATGTTACAACTTCAAAAGAAAGTAAAATCGATGCATGATTAAATTTATATTGAGCATTTAATCCATTTCGATTTTGTTATTGTATATTTTTATAACCATCAAATTGTGTTTTGATCTAATAATGAAAGATTATGCGTAATTTGAGTCTATGATCTCTTGATTATTAAAAAAAATAAAATAGCAAAGACTTTTTTTTAACAAATTTGATAGCATTGGAATGTGGTGATTCGAATAAGTAAATTCTTAATGAGTAGATTAAATTTAAAAGAGTAATAAGTAATTAAATTAATTTTTTTTTTTTTTTTGAAGAAAATAGAGAGGATCTTTGTCTAATGTATGATTTATAAATGAAAAAACTTGATATAGTATACAATTAAAATAAATTTAGGAACATGATTAGAGGCATGTGATTGCTGAATTGACTGATAATAGTGTGTTCTCTGACTCTTGTTCCATTGAAATTTGGGAATTGGGTACTAAATTATATATCAAATTAAAATAAAAAAAAACTATACAATATGTACGATATTCTCATGTGACTCACCACGTGAAACTCAAATCAAACAACGTGTCATTACATGTTCTTTTTCCCCATTGCTTTGTTTTGTTTCTCAAAAATTAAGTGTTTTTATTCATGTGATATTCGATCGAGTTGTTGTACAAAAATCATGTTTTGAGGAACAAGAAGTCCGATGAAAAATTATGTTTGAATAAGAACGTATTTTGAATGAATTGTTCCCCGAAAATATGTTTGAATACAATTGTTTGGTGGCGTTACGAGTTCGATTATGAAAATCAGGTATTTGTATTTCTCTTTCGTAATTTGTACTAATTTTTTTTTTTTTTAAATAATCATTAGAAAATAAGTTAAATTGAAGAGTTGCAATGTTGGGTCCAAATAAATATGGATATATTTTATTTCATGAGATCGTTTTTACGTTCAAATGTTGATTGAGTGATGCTTACTTTTAGTGACTGATTTTAGTTATATGTGCGATTAAAGTTGTTTTTTCCTCCTTTCTTATTTTAGTTAAAACATATTATAAGTTTCAAGCCTATTGACTTTCTAAGCATAATATAATAATAATTAGTTAAATTATAAATTTTATTTAGATATTGTGTAGGTTAAAATCAATCTTTTAAATTATATTGGAGCTGTCTTAAACCGCTAGAAGATATTTTGATGTAGAATTATAGAGTGATTATTTTGAATTATTATAAATTAGCTAATTTATAATCGAAGTTATTTTTGAATGATTAGATATTTGAGTTTTAGTAATATAACTCGTTCGGATAATTGGTATTGTAGAATAATTGCAGACAATAACTTGTTTGGATGGGTTAAAAATGAGAGATTATTTTGAATGATTAAAAATGAATAATTAGAAATGAATGTTGATTTTAAATGGTTAAAAATAAATGATTTTAATAACCACTCGTTAATAGCACGAAATAAGTACTCTTTAATGTTATACTCAAATTGATTGCATACCTTTTGCTAACTAATTTGAAAAAGAAAAAAAAGGGTCAAAATTAATTTTTGTCTGAATAGAATAGCCGAAAATTCAATGAACCACTATTTAAAAGCTACCGATATTTCTAAGCTTCATTATTTGATAGAACGAGTATTTTGAATAATAAATTAATGATACTAATTCAGCAATATGAAGTTATTATGAAAATATAATAAATTTGAATTTTAAAAATAAATTTAAAAAAATGGTATTTATGATTCGAACGAAGTTAGAGTTTAATCCTCATGTTTTAAAATCTAGAAGATAAAACTTAAAGTATAGTTCATGTTACTCATAAAATAAAATGCGAATTAAATACTTAAAAGATGTTTGGATTGAGATTTTAAGAGTATTTAGAATTAGATTTATTTTGAATATTTAGAAGTAATGATTGCAGCTAAAATCATGTTTGAATGTAATTGTAAGAGTATTTAAAATTAATATTTAGAATGATGATTTATTTTAAGTATTTATAAAAATAATTGCAGTCCAAAGCTTGTTTTGTAGTTGAATTTGGACACCTTAAAATGATTGGATTTTGTAGTTGATGATAGGAGAGGTAAGGAACGAGGAAGAAGAGGAATGAATATTTTGAGGATCAAAAAAAAAAAAAAAAAAAAAACTCTCAAGGAATCATCTTACCCATACCTTTGGAAAATGTAATTTTTTGGTTTAAGCTTTCCATAGCCTTTGTTACTAACATTGTAGGTAGTTTTTAAGAATGTCTCACACGTTGCGAATGGTGACTATCAACCTTCCTTTTAGGTTTTTTAAGAACGGCCATAGATCTTTTGACCGTCAGAAAACGAGAACTCACCTGCAATTCGAGCTTCGTTATAGAAGAACTATATTTAAGCTACACCATCTTTATTTAAAACAAACCCTAATTTGAAGATGAAATTAATTACAAATACACTTCTGTTGCGTTTCATAATACTTTATTATTGATTTTAATAATTAATACAGTACTAATTTTTTGTATTATATGAGGTATATCTCTCTTGAAATATATATTAAGTATTATAATAAATATCCCTAGCACCAACTTACACGGGTGTGCTATACTAAGTGAACATTATGAACCTAAACATATTAACTTATAAAGTCCTGCATTAAATTGGTAAATAACTTAACAAGTTCGTTTGTATCACTTCATCCTTCAGCAAATGAATCATATTTCATTTTTCTTTAAGACAAATTACATATATGTACTCAATCACACATTAACTTTAAAAATACACTCATTCACCTCGTGAACAATCATGTGTAGTTCAAGTGCACTATATAATCTTCAACCTCTTAAATAAGTAAAACACAACTAGAAATCACCTCACACTCTTAAGTGGATGAAACACAACTAACAATTCACCTGACAATCTCAAATGAATAAAATGCAACTAATGACTTGTTATATACTATCAAACGAGTGAAACTCAATTAGTAACATATCATACACTCTTAGCACAATGAAACACGACTAACAACTCAACGTCAATATTCAATCGTGTATCGAATAATTTTGACAAAAATCTTATAGTTGAGTGAATATTTTTAATGAATTGGCCAAAAACTATTTAGCCCTCATTTAATTTAATTAAAAAAATGAAAAAAAAAAAAAACAATTCCTAAAAAAACATAATAGTAATAAACTATTTGGCTCGTATATATTATATATATATATTTTTTTTTGAATTATTTGAATATACATATTCGTTTTCGGGGGTTTGTTTGAAGCTGTAGAGCGTTTCGCGTTATTTTTGCAAGTTTGGGTTTCATCTTCATTGGGAACGAACACCAGACCTTTCTCTACTTTCTTCATCAGCCACCAGTGAGCATTCAACTTCTTCCTCAAAACTCTCGATTTATTTATTTGTTTATTTTAATCTTCTTGATTCATTTCTCATTTTACCCATTTCCCCCATTTCGATTCTTCATCCTTGCAGTTCCCTTTCAATCGATTTCGCCTCATTGCCATTGATCGAGATCCTGCCGTCTCTCGCGTTTAATCCGGTTCTCGGCTTCTTTTCCTTGCCATTTGTTTGTTTTTAATTTTTCTCCCTTCCAACTCTTCCCGCACTCTTCCTTTTTCTATCTTTTTCGTTGATCATGAACTATGAATCCTCCGACACTATCGGTGAGTTGAGATTTTATGGATATTGTTCTGTCGGAATGTGTAGTTCTTTCGAATGTAATTTTGGGGTTTTGTTTGTTTGTTTGTTCTTTGAGTTTGGTGGGTTCTTTGTTTGGGCAATTGGGTGTTCTGGTTTTGTCTATCTCTTTGTTTCGGTTTCTGTTTTGCAATCAAATTCTTTATGCGAGAGGGAGGGAGAAAGGAGAAGAATTAGACTCTGAGTTCTTTATTTAGGTTTCTTGATTGGCAAGCCAAGCTGTTATCTCGAGTTCATACTTAGGCAGGCTTGAAAGAAAAGGAAATGTTGAACCTTCAAGAAATGAAGCTGTTTTATGTATTATGAGTTCCTTCGAGTCCGGTGGATAACTATTTTGTTTTTGAAATTTAAGCCTATAACTACCACTCAAACACATAATTTTTATGTTTATGATGTCTATATCTTACTTGTGTTTTAAAAACAAAACCAAAATTTGAAAGCTAAAAAAAATAGCTTCCAAATACTTGTTTTGGTGTATGAGATTTAGTTAAGATTCATATACTTACTTAAAGAGAAGATGAGACATAGATAGAGAATTAAGATAAATATAGACTTAAATTTTAAAAACAAAAAACAATAAACCAAATGGTAATCAAACGGGGCCTTCGTGATCTGTTTGGCTATAGCCAGTTTATAGAAACCAAAAGGCTGTTTATCATAATATCACTATGTTCATGGGAAAATTGATGAGTTATTCTAGGTGTAGCATCCTTTAAAATCTGTATCCTGTATATGAAATAATTGCAGGTACTGATGATGATCTTCCACCATCACGTCGTAACGGAGTATCTTTGAGTTCATTCCCATACCCTAGAGTACATGATATGGAGGCCCAGATTCATCAGCTCGAACGAGAAGCTTATTTCTCCGTACTGCGTGCGTTTAAAGCCCAAGGAGATGCCATTACTTGGGTGTGTCCATCTTTTTAAAGTTTTTCTATAATGCTTGACGTAACATAGTATTCGTTTTGATATGCTTTTGCTGAGGTTTATATTAAATTCTCTGTTTGGCAGGATAAAGAAAGCTTGATAACTGAGCTTAGGAAAGAATTAAGGTTGTCCGATGACGAGCACAGAGAGTTGCTTGTGAAGGCCAGTTCCGATAAGCTAATCCGTGAGATTAGGTTAGAATGTTTCTAAAGCAATAGAACTTATAGGTTTGAATTCATTTGGGAGACTGCACACTTCTTCAACTCTATTGTGAATTTGTTTATGTTTTGTGATGGTAAAAGGGAGAGGAGACAGACAGGTGGGCATCTAAATGTGCGACGCAGTTCATCCCAGCTCGTTCATGATGTCGTTCCCGGTCCAACCGCTTCAGCATCTCGTAAGAAGCAGAAAACAATTCAACTGGTATAATACTTTTGCTGAATTTTATATGTTTCTTGTTGCAGAACATATCAGACATGATTGTTTTGTCTCTAATTTTCTGCTTATTTTTGTTCTCTCCATTTTTTTGCTTATTAGAGTACAGCATTTCCTGGTTCTTCATCTATGCAACCGGTGCAGTACTCTTCTTCTGGTGCACTTCTGGCGAATGAATCAGCACCTGAAGCTTTAGTTGGAAGGAGAGTGTGGACTAGGTGGCCCGAGGACAACAGTTTCTATGAGGCTGTCATAAATCAGTATGATTTTGCTACGGCATGTCTAAGTCTCCAAAAATTGCCTCAATTGTTTGTCTTCAACTTATTTCTATTTGTGTTTCAACATATATTTAAATATTTTTATGCATATTTGTATCTCTGGCGAAAGTTTTCTTTGTTGGAGAGAAACAACAGGACCTTTAAAGATAAATCCCTTGTCGATTTTGGGCTGCCTTTTGTGATTACAGCCTAGGAAGCAAGTAAACTTTGATTTTGACAAAAGTATCTCTGTTGCACGTGTCTGACCTTGATATTTCTAGACGCCTGTCCGATAGTTTGAATTTCTTGTCCTTTTTTATTGATTTTATTTTTAATTTCGGACACTTCACAGATAATCCATGGATACTTATGGGCATACCACTTATTTGTTTCAAGTTGTCGTTTACATGACAATAGGGTGGTGTTAGTGGGGGTAGTCAATGACGACGTCCGTTGAAGGTTGATGAACTAAAATAGATAAGGAAAAAAAAGAGAGAAAATAAAATGGAGAGGAGGGAAATAAGGTAAAAACTAAAATACTTTGAGATGGTCAAGGGTTAGGCTAAAATCTTTTGTTTTGTAGGCTGTTAAAAAATTATGAGATTTTGTTTCTTATTGAATTTAAATGGACTGATATAACTAAATATGTGGGTTAAAATTCAAACTTTAATTGAATTTTCATGTTTATCTTTATTTTAATTATTTTCATAGTTGGAAAAAAGAATTAAAATATTTTGGATTTAATCTTTTATTAGTATTTCATAGTAATAAATATGTGCTGACTGCTGGTTATCCTCTGTACTTGGTATTTTCAGGGCCAGCATGTTTTGATTTATGATAGGAATACACCAAGAGAGTCGTGGGAATGGGTTGATATTAAAGAGGTATGTTTGGGAAATGCACAACAATTCAACCAAATTCATTACATTCTTTTGAAAACAAATGCCATTCTGTGATTTTCAGAGAAAGTGTTTTCTGGTGGATGAATGATGAAACATGTTACTGAAACCTCTATGTAATATGTATATCCAACTTGTGACTTTCACTCACTCTAATTCCTCGATTTATACTAATTGTAATTTTGCCTGTTTTTTTAAATTGGAGATCCTTTTTGTAATTGACAATTTGCCCCCGAGGATAATGCTCCCTATTTCATTCATCAATGAAATGTTTCTCTTAAAAAAAGGTGTAATTTTGCCTTTGGTGAACCCTAGTCGGTTTGTTTGTTCCTCTTCTAATACGAAGTTTTATTCCATCATCCTAAGTTCGCTTGATTGGTCCAAGACCAAAATGGTAGACCTAGTTATCATTGTTCTAATCTAACACCGTTTTTAATCTTAATTTTAAAATTGACCAACTATGATGAATTGACCTCGTGGTCAAAGAGGGTTTTGAAAGTCTAAGAGGTGATGGGTTGTCTGTATGTTGAAAATAATATTTTTGCATAAAGATTGCTTGATGGCATGTTTTATATTTTGTAGTGTTTGTGTGGTGAAGTCAAATCTTATGCAGTGACTGAATTCCTGCAAAATGTAGATCTCACCCGAAGATATTCGATGGGATAATGGGAATCCAGGTATGGCTAAACCAGGAGGCTACCGAGGGCAAAGTCGTATGTATAGAAGTTACCAGAGCTTGGCTGGTTTTGCTTCTGGTTATGGTAGTGGTAGAGGGAGAGGAGAATCATCCAGCCAACCCAGAAAGGAACTTTCTCCATCACAAATTGAAAAGAAAGTGGTGGAAGATATAGAATTATTTGATACAGAGGCATTGGTAAAGGAGGTAAGCATACATAGATTATTCAAAAACAAAATGGATAGAAATTCAAACAATCATATCCATTTTGAACACTTTACAGGTAGAGAAAGTTCTTGATGCAAGTAATCCCGACCCAGCCGAGCTCGAGAAAGCAAAGAAAATACTTCAAGTATGGTCCAAATTTCATAACCAAATCCAATATCTAGTGCTTTTTTTTTCTCTGTTCCATTATAAGGTAAAACGTTTCATAACCGATTTGCAGGATCAAGAGCAGGCACTTCTTGATGCACTTTCTAAATTATCTTATGCATCTGATGGTGAAAGTGGTAATAATTATGTGTAATTTGATAATACATTTCTGTTGTATATTCTTTATCTTCCTCTATTGGGTAGAAAATAATCATTTAAAATGTGTATGTACAAGGAAAGAACCTAGAAAAGGTTTCGATTGGCTATTTATTTATTTTCGGTGATGATAGTGTGTATTTCCCTCCCTTTTCTACAAAATAATAGCAGGAATTTCTTCACTTTTCATTCTTATGGTAGAAAAATATATAAATGAAACTTGGATTTTAACTTTAAAGTTACTCGATATCCCTTAAAGTTTTGGTCATACGCACACACTTATATCAATGAGCCATCTTATTGTTAGCAAAAAAATGAATGGGGAACAACAAATCCATCTGATTTTTTTCTCTACTCTGTGGTTCAACATTCTACCAAATTTAGATGTTTTATATCTAATTCTCTTCTTTTAATGCATAACAGAAGGGACAGATCCAAATGTGAATATTGGAAAGGACAATCCTTGAGCTACCAAGTATCATCTAAGAGCATCACAATGGCAAATCGGAATATAGAAATGTACCATTATTGAGTTGTACCAAAAAACATTCTGTGGTAGTGAATCAAATTCTTTTGTTTTTTTTTTGCAGTAGATGGATAGGAAACATATTGTGAAAATTTAGCACTCTTGTAGTAGCTTGTAATTGCAACATGGCTTCATTTCAGGCTTCAATACAATGAGTTCTTCACTATTCTCTTCTGCTGCTCGTCGATATTTTGTTCTGCTTAAGTATCATCAATCTACATTGCAAGCCAAAGAAAAACACAGATGTAAACTGAATTAGATAAATGAATTGGGTTAGGTAAGACTGGTTGTTTAAGTAAGATGACTCCGAACAGATCAAGGATTGAGTTTACCATTAGTATCAAAATGAAATAAGTATCTAATTTCAACAGCTTTAGAAATGGGGTTACCTTTGAGATGTAATGAAAGGGAAATCAAACCAGAACAGCTTTAGCTTGTAACGGTATGAACTCTTCTACTGACCTGGATTTGCAGTTAAGTGAATAAGTTAGTGGGAGTAACAAATAAGCTAACGAGTAAAGAATTCAGATGATATTTCAACTGTCCCCCCAAGAGGTGGCACAATAGTTGATGGCTTGAGTTTTGAATGTGTGCTCCTTCAAAGTTTCAGGTTCAAGACTCATCTGCGATATTATTAATAGACACCTCCCGTGTTTCTATTTCTTCAATGTCTCCTAGCGCCTGACCTAGGGACGGACGCGGTTACCTTGAGTATAGTGGAGCAAAGTTTTGATTTCCCAATTTCAAAAAAAAAAAAAAGGTCTATCAACTGCTAATAGGCCATTCGTACCCTTCCTCCCCTACTCATAAAGTGTTAAATGAGGATGAAGGGGCATCAGTAACTCATCCACCACATAAATGTATATGTATATGCACATGCAACATATAGACGAAGCTTAATCATGCATGGTAGTGTAATAATATGGTCATGCATGTTACTGAAAACATCTTTTTTGGATAAAACATGCTACTGAAAACATCAGGTTTTGATGAAGAAAATTTAGGACTTGTCAAGATGATATGTAGAACTATTTACACGTGCTCATGCTTCTAGTCCGAAGAATAATCTCAGCTCTTCTAAGAAAGCTGTTCTGTCAGAACAGAAAAAAGCAGTACAATAAAACAGCCTTAAAACTAGTACAGCAAATACGTGTACATTGGTTTTCGTTCTTAGAAATAGGGAACTGTCATAGAAAAACAGTACCTGACTATTGAGCAAATACGTGTACACTGGTTTTCTTTCTTAGAAATAGGGAACTGTCACAGAAACTGAGAAACACAGCACCTGACTGTAGGTCCTTAATTATGCTTGGGAGTGTGTGGGAACTTGGTAGGGTGGAGCAGAAGGGTTTGTAATAGTTGAGAGTAATTGAGTACTCATTAGACAATTGAAGTTAGTAGGGTTCAATAAATAAGTACTTATTTGGGAATCGATATTAATAATGATTGGGTTGGAGGTAAGTAACTATTCGATTGAAGATTGATGTTAGAATTGATTGAATGATTAACTAAGTGTTTGTTTGGAACTTTTATGAAACTATTACAAATGAGCTTTTATAATCATTTTTTAAACAATCTCATCCAAACGAGCTATTACTGCAATTTCACCTTCAAAACCACTCAAAATAACCTCTCATTTCTAATCACTCAAAATAACCACTCCTACGATTATTCATCCAAACACCTATTAAGGGTTATGAAAGATTTTACGTGAGGTTTTGAATTATGTTAAACCAGAAATCAACCCAAAAACTCAAACTGATGAGTTAGAGTAAACTTAATTATGTCAACCATCACTCCCCTTACCCATAGACTTAAAATTTTTAGAAATGACCTGTAAGTGAAATTCAATTTCAATTGGGGAGGAAACTACTTAGCAGAGACTCGAACTCTGGACCTCCTACTCTTGTATCATGTTGAATTATGTTAAACCACAAATCAACCAAAAAGTTTAAACTGATGGGTTGAGATAAATTTAATTATGTCAACCAACAGATGGAGAGTTTGATGAGTGGTCGTTTTTTATCACAAAATCCAAAGATTACGACCCCTTCCACTCTTCTACAAAAAATAAAAAAAATAACACACGCACACTCTAGGAGTGATTGGATTTAGATGAGAGGAAGAGGAAGATTTTAACTCTTTGTTTGTTTTTTAGTACATCGCAACCTCTCTTCAATTTCTCTTCGGCCTCTCCTCAACTTCTCTCTAACATCCCATCAAACATCAAATCAAATTCTATCTGAAATAAATATCTTCTCTCCTAAACACAAATCTCAAAAAAGGTTATTACAACTTCTTCTCTCTAAAACACCAATCCTCAAACAAGTACTACATATCTCCAAATTACCCCATTTCCTCTTCTTCCTCCGCTTCCTCTCCTCCCACCAACCCAAAATACAATCACCCCTAAAATTTCAACTTTATCAAGTCATCCATAGCAGACTAGCCAGTCTCCCAACTCACGCACTGGAACATGAAACACACAAGAAAACAGAAAACTAATCCAGACACAACAAAATCCTAGTTTCCAATTGAATATAAATCTTAGATTCCAAAAAAAAGTGGTCCCATGAACAACTCTTCCGCAAACTCCCTTAATGGATGAAAACCCCAAGTATGAATAGACCTACACATGGAACCTAGAAAAGATAATGAAATTATCAACAAATAAAGAGCATAGCGTGGAACCTAGAAACAGATAACAACACAAGATTTCGAGTCCTTAGTAAATTATACCTCTATTTTCATCAAAGATGGGATGGGATTCCTAAAGTGCTTCACAAAGCAATGATACAAAAAACATTGTGCATAAATATAAAGATACAAAACCTCTCTCTCTCTATGTGTGTATATATATAATATATGTATGTATATATATATATGTGTGTGTGTATATATATAGATATGTATGTATATAGTGTGTGTGTGTGCGAGAGAGAGAGAGAGAGAATGAGAGAGAATCAACCTTCCCTCCACCTTCACCCTGACTCCTGAGACCCATCTATTACCATCTTTATAGTTTAGTTCCCCATCACTGTGATAGGATATAACACTCCAATCTGGCAAAACGCCCTAAGAATCACTATTTTCTAAGGAAAAACTAAAATACTTGGAGAATCTCGCAGTTCCAAGTATACAGACAGCAGAATTTAAAAAAGAAAAAGTAAACCGACAATAGAGAAGAGAGCAATACTATAAGAATTGAAAATTACTACAAAAGAGACGCAGCTAAACAATTTGTTATATTTTGTTCTCTTTGAGCCAATCTACTAACTAAGAAAGAGAGAATGAATTAACATAACATAAGTGTGGTGAATGGTCAACTTCGGCCATAAACATACACGTCTACAGCCAACCTTTTTTTTTATATCAGTGAATGTTCGAATCAGCTCATGTACAATAATCTATTGTCAAGCTCCCCCTCTTACCAACAGATGCATGAATTATGAAGTTTCAACAGATTGGGAGAGATATCAGTCAATTCAATTAAACTCAAAGAAATCAAGACATATCAAAAAAGAAACCACCCAAATCCAAAAGCTGGAGTACCACAAAACAGATTACCACCGACCGTAGCTGTCACTAAAGAACACGACGAAAAAAGGCACAGAAAAACAAGCAAACTACAAAATGAGGTTCTATCTCCATCTAGAGCTACCGATCAAGTCAAAGACAATTCAAGTCCAGTTGGAGGAAAATCGAATGTCAGATCAACCAGGTACTTACAAAAACAGATACGGAAATGGTGAAACAAACCTGCAATTGAAAACCCCACCAAACAAAAATGCGATTAGCGCATAATTCCCAACAAAGACTCTCGCAATGAGTGATATAATTGCGTCCGAACATCAGATCAACCAATGAGAAGCAAATCGGATGATCCAATAATCGCTGAAACTGAAAAATGGTTCGCGAGATGGAGCGGCACCATGAAAACGCCCGAAGATCCAAGCCCAGAACTCATTGCGGTAGATGGACAAATTTGCATTACTTGATTCAAATCCCTTCCTCCGAATGGAACAGAAAATCAGTGTGAAAAAAGGTTAACCTTTGTCGGATATAGAGAAATATGGGATTGACATTGAAATGCGGCTGACGCTAAGATTGGGGAGGAAATGCTGACGTTTTTATTTGGTACCGATCCACGAGGGTTAGTCGACATGTCGTTTTTTAGTTTTAAAGCTTTTGAAGATTGTTTTTGTTGCCAAAACTGACGATTGAACAGTTACCGGATGTTTGGCCACCGTTAATAAAACGAGACAATATACAATTATTTATTCTATGATCACTTTATCTTCAAATTATATTTACTGTCCCTCCTAATTATTTTTTATTCTTTTCAAAATAACATTTTATTCTCTCGTAATTATTTTTCATTCACATCATAGTCGTTATTTTATTGTTTTTATTATAATTCTCTTAACTCATACACAATTAATCATTTTCCCTATCGTTATTGTTTTTCTCATTCTCTCTACAACTCTTATCTTTCTATAATCATTTTCATTTTCCTTACTCCAAATACACTCTTATTATTTCCAATAATTACGTTCACTAATGTTTGTTAAAATGACAAAAAAAAAAAAAAAAAACGTTTTTTATTAATTTTGGTTAAAAAAATGCTTTGTGTTTCATACATAAACGTGTTCTTCCCTCAAATATGAATATCATTTATTCTTTTAGTAGCTACCGCTTGATTTCATGTGGTTTTTTCATTAATAATCTATATACTCACCATGATTTGATTTCATGTTGTTTTTATAGAAAAAGATTGTTGACGTAGTAGTTTCATTATTTGGCTTTAATTCAATTCAACATCAATGATGATTAGAAGTTTGATCAAAAAATTAAAAAATATTAAGAATAAATTAAAAGAGGTTGTGATGTATTAAAAATAATATTAGATTTCCTCTGTTCTAAATCCAATCACGGGTACATTTAAATTGAAATATTAAAAAAAAGATTATAAAAATTAAAATAGATTATTTGAATTAGTTATGTACCCCAACTCCAATTTTATATGTTATAGATACGCAAAAGGGAAAAATTGGGCATAAGTCGGTCTTTTTGTTGTGGGGTTAAAAAGATTTAAATAGTTTTGAAAGAAAACAAAAGATTTCGGAATTCAGAAATCTGTCTTTCATCTGTTGCTCTCACTTTCCCGCCGTCGGATTTTACTTCGGTAGACTACTGACCGTAGATCAAGGGTTTTATCCAGAACCACCGTCGTCGCCGTCGTCCTCGGCGGAGACGATAACAAAAGTGAAGCCGCCATACAAGGACGTAATTGGGACCTCACTCATTCGGATCTGAGACTCACGTTCGTCGGATCTTCGTTACGCTGACTCTTCACTGCAAAACCCTACTTTTTTCCCGTCGGACACAACCGCTTCAGGTTCTCCGTTTTCTACTTTTTCATCAACTCTGGAACTTGCATTTTCTTGTTTTCTTTGTCTCATTTTCGTTTGTAATTTCAGATATTTAGGACATTTTTGGTGGAGAAGCGGGTACTAGCACCATGGTAGACTGTTTGTTTTGTTTTTCATGTGATTGGAGATTTGTTTGGTTGCGAAGAACTAGTCGCATTAGAGCTACACAAGTGAATGTACGCAATCCTGGTCATTTGCTCTCTTTTTTTTTTTTGTTGTGGTTCTTTTTTGGAACGTGTAGTTTAGAGATTCTTTAACTTGAGCTGAAAATTGTAGCTTCTCTGCTTTTTGCTAATGAAATGAAGTGGGTTTAGAAACAAACGAATTTTGTAGTTACCTTTATGGCGCTGTAGAGAGGTGCAGAGAAAGTCTTTGATTTGTAACTATTTCGGTTGCTTTCCTTTATGGAATATCCTAAGTTTTTCAACATCTAGACTCGGAGTGATGTCAGATCATGTTGTCAGTTATTGTTAAAATGTATATTTTTGTTTAATATTGAGTTTTAGCTTGGATGCATGTTTTTTTTTTCCCCTAAGCAATCGAGGGACTAAATCCTTGAATTTTTTAGCATTCTAGTTATCATTCTGAAATTTTGTTCATTTAGTTTAGTGGCATCATTGTATCTAAAGTAAAAAAATTTCAGCGAAATTGTCATTTACATGCTTGTCTAATGGTTTGCAGGGTTCCTAAACTGCATAACCAGTTTACTATCAATACAGAAAAGCCATGGCGTCTAAAGGTCTCAGGTTTAAAATTGATCACGAGATCAGAGTCAAGCGTCAAAAGGTATATTACCACTTTGGAGAAGGAGAATTGAGATTACTTATGGTAGCTGCTTGGTTTTCATTTTTTTCCCTCAATTCATCTATCCATTCATCCACTCATCCAACTACCTCTTTCACACGCACACACGGATATTCATGCATAGTTGCATAAACACATTGGACAGTGGGCCGTATGGTTATGAATCATATTTCTTCAAGACTCTCAAACAATTCTCCCTCTTTTTTTGTCTACTCCGGATGTTACATTGATTCTTTGGTATTTCAGACACTTGAAGTTCCAAGAGAGCCTAATCGACCTAAAACACATTGGGATCATGTTTTAGAAGAGATGGTTTGGCTTTCTAAGGTAAATGACTGAGACATCAATTTAATATTTGTTTCCATCACTTTTACAAATCTTCTTTTATTAGAATGTTTGTTGATTAAAGTTGAAATTTTTGCATAAATTTTCCATTCTTTCATTTATACAAGTAAATTGATTATTTGCAGGACTTTGAGTCTGAGCGGAAATGGAAATTAGCTCAAGCGAAAAAGGTTGCACTTAAAGCTAGCAAAGGCATGGTAGATCAAGCTACAAGGGAAGAAAGGAAGTTGAAGGTTCTGATTAAATGATTGATTGGAAATCTTTTTGTTTGTTTTCAAAGAAAAACCTATGACCCGAGGATGAACAGAAAATCTTTTGACTCTTTCTCATTCTAATTTAATGTCTTGAAATAAAACTGTTTTGTAAACTGATGTTTTGAAACCGTTTTAGAGGACTTCTAAATTTAATTATTTGTTATTCTTGTGTTTGACAACCCACCATTTGATGTGTGTAATTGTTGTAATCTAATGCATTAATGCAATGGTTTCTTATCTTAAAAATGGAGGATGAGCTAAAAATCTAGTAGTTGTTTGG
>JBBMEG010000018.1:11614692-11626925 GCA_037832605.1 Cyclanthera cordifolia
TTTTTTTTTCTCTCCTTCTCTCTACTCTAAGCAATGGGGTTTTCTCCAATGGGTTGTGTTCTTGGTACACATGCCACCACGATTTTTGGGCCGCATCCGAACTTATTGGTTGCTGCTAGAGCATCGGTCACCACTATCATGTTGACGGAGTTAATGGAGAGACAATTAAGGAACAACTGACTTCAGTGGATGATCTGGATTCCTCATCTATAGAGTGTTGGCGGCTTTGACGGCCCTTTTCTAGAGGAATATGCAGGGTTGGTTGTTGTGACTTCTGGCGGTAGTTGGCGAGGTGATTCAAGGATGAACGCTTCGATGAGCCATATTATTTAAGAAGCTTTGCTAAAATAGGACAAAGGATGCATAGCAATTTCTACGCGGCCTGTGATCTTACGATTCAGAAAATTGTTTCTGTTTGATAATTTAGAACCAGAGAGGGTAGGATTTATGGTCAGAGAGACTTTGATTCTGAAATGCCTCCAGTAGGATTAATGTGCTTGAAGATTTAGTGACTTCAAGAAAGATGTGTCGTCTTTATTTAGTGTTCGAGTTATGAAACACGACCTAGCAGCCTCAGGTCAAATGCCATATGAACTATGAAGAGCTGTTGTCTGGGCTGAGCAGTAGCTCTATCACAATCCAGGTGTTCTTCATCTAGGAAGCGCGGACCCTTCTATTTTGGCAACGCATCCGTGTCGGACATGTGTTGGACTCCGACACTTTCGAACACTCTTCAGACACATGTCCGACACTCAAAATTCCGCGTCCTCTTTTATTATTATTATTTTTAATTTCTGACACTTCATGGACACACCTTGGACACTTCATGGACACCCCCGTTTAGAACTTATTTGTTTCAAGTTGGTGGAGGCAGTTGATGACGATATCTACTTAAGATAGATGTACTAAAATGAAAAAAAAGGAAAGAAAGAAAGAAAATAGAGTGAAGAAAAAAATGAGATAAAAACAAAAGTATTTTTAGATTGTTTAAGGTAGAAAAAAATAGAGTGAATAAACAAGATGAGTAAAATATGGATGCACTTTTGCTTGTACCTTTTTTTTATTCATTTATTTACTTCCACTGAGATATTTTACATCCCTGGATAGAATTTTTTACGATGTGCGATCAAGGAGAAACTAGAGTAGGGGTGAATGACTGTGTGAGAGTACTGATATGAGTTATATTGTAGCCGGTAGGTATCATTTTGGTTACAGTTTCAGGTGAGGAACTTAGGGAGAGAGTTGGCCTTCTCGCAAGGCTGACAATATTTTACTTTTATGAATTGATTGGAACATAGCAATTTAGTGTTTTTTAATCATCTAGGTAATTGGATACCTAACAGACTATTTTAACTAATAATTTTATCTTTTTCATGTCTATATTCATTCCTGTAAAAAGAAATAAACTTGGTGTTGTGTACTTATTTTTTCTCTGTTTTCTCTATGTAGGAAGATGTTGATTATGATTTTGCTGGTGGAGAAGAAAAGGTATCCTATCTATGTAGGAAGATGTTTTACGTTTAAGAAAGACACTTCTCTTTTTAACTCCTTCATTATCCTATTTGTTTTATATATTTAATACGTAGCTGGTCTTGGTGAACTAGAAGAGAACGAGTTCAATCCCTGGTTTTCATCTACCTAGGAATTAATATCCTACCAGTTTTCTTGACAACAAAATGTATTAGGATTAGACAGTTGTCTCATGACATTAGTCGAGGTATGCTTAAGCAGGTTCGAAAAGGTGACCTAGAAGACCTATTCAATCATAGCATAACAATCCTTATTCCTAACCAAACAAATATTAAATGAAGCCAGCCAATAGGTTCAGGGGGGTTGAACAAAACCTACATAATCATAGAAGGCAACGCAAATTCTCACATTACCTCCTACAAAGAAAGCACCAATCTGTGGACAACACTAAAAAATAATCTTTGGATACCATCATTTGACAATGCAAATTTTGTCGCTCAAAAAACTCAACATTTCTAGGGATTTTGACCTTCCTGTTAAAGGAAAATGACAATGGAGGGACAAGACAAGTGAAGTCCGACAACACTCGAAAGAACTAACGACCAGAGTAATCTCTTGAAGGATCAGGAGTCCATTACCACGAGTCACTAACTCATTAGGCACATGCACAGATCAAAATACCCTTCTCTCTTTCTTGCTGTTTGTTGGTTGTAGGCAGTTGCTTATATGAGATACCTAGCTTATATGAAGAAAAACTCAACAAAAAGAGTCTTTTGCATAAGCTCACAGAAAAAAAAAAAAAAATCTAGCCGGTCTTTTTTAAGTGCTTACCTCTTGAATTATGTAGGTGTCTTTTTTATAAGTACATAAATTGGGCACTAAACCTTTGGAAAGTAAATCTCCTAGCTATTGCTAAGGATTTCCAAAATTTATTCTTTAAATCCTTCTTCGGCTTATTTAAAGGGCAACTTTAATGGTCATGCTTAAATTCTGTAGTTGTTTAATTATGTTACACCATCAATCAACTCAAAAGTTCATTGAGTTGAGGTAAATTTAATTATATCAACTAACACTCCTCCCACTTGTGGACTACGAAATTTGAAAAATGTCCAAGTGGCATTCAATTCTAATAGGGGAGTAAACGATTGGGCAGGGGCTCGAATTTAGAATCTTCTACTCTAAATTAAACCGCCAGTCATTCAAAAGTTTAAGCTGATGGGTTGAGGTAAATTTAATTATATCAACCACATAGTCTAATACAATTTCGCTACCTTTGTGGAGATTATGGTACAAGAGATACCGAATGGTATTCAAAATGAAAAATTCTTATTCGAAAGTGTTAGATCATATTAAGTCTCCAATCAACCGAAAAGTTTAAGACGATAGGTTATGAAAATTTATACGAGTGGAAAGAAGTATTAATTGGGGGTGAAAACAACTTCACGTGGGTTGAACAAGACTTCTTGTCTGATATCATGTTAAATCTCCAATTAGTCCTAAACATAAGCTGCTAGGTTTGATAAATTTAATTTACAACACTCTACGGGAAGACTTGTGGCTAATTAGACTCTTTTCCTCTCTTTGGTACTTTTTTTCGTCTTTAACTGTTCTATAATCATGATCTTGTGCATATCAGGGCTATCTGGAATTATTTTTCTAAGCAATGGCATTTAGAAAAATATGATCCCATCTTTGACACGATTTTTCTTCATCAATTTATTTCTGAGTTTCTTATATAAATAATGGTCAATTTGCAGATTAGTAAAGTACTCCTATAAGTTGGATTTTTTTGGGAAGTAATAACTGAATCGCTATAATCACTTCTAAGATTATAGCGATTTAGACCAAAGAGAGTCTTGGGGTGCATAAGGTGATGAGTTCAATCCATGGTGGCTACTTACCTAGGAATTAATTTCCTATGGGTTTCCTTGACATCCAAATGTTGTAGGGTCAAGTGGTATGTCCCGTGACATTAGTCGAGGTGCGCGGAAGCTAGCCCGGACAGTCACAATTATCAAAACAAAAAAATCACTTCTAAAATTACATTTGTGATCTTCCAATCAAATATTCTGTCTTGAGAAAAGTTCCTTGGTTAATAGATCTGGGATCAAGAGTATATAGTTTGTGGCTTTTCTATGAGAGAGATTGTATGTCTATCTTACTACAATGTTGAGTTTTTGCGAACATGGAAGGGTACAGAGGTCTTGGAATACCGACATGTTTAGATATGGTTGATTCCGACCAAGTGATTGTATGTGGTATCATTCTTGATTGATGTAAATTTCTATTTTTTAGACCAATTTTTGCTTAACTTGATCGGTATGTAGGATGATGAAGCAACTTTATCAGAGGAGGAGAAACTGGAAAAAGTGGATTCAAACAATGCTAAGGACGAGGTAATGAGAGCAACCCGTGTAGTTTCTAGTAACTTGAAGAGTTTTTCCTTTAACGTGATTATAGGCAGGCGTTGTTATGGTTGAAATTTCTGTTGTTTTCCATTGTTGTCTCTTAGCATTTTACTTTATTATATATATTGCAGATTCTAATGCTGCAAAATGAAAGTGAATTACCTATAGAAGAACTGCTTGCAAGGTATGGAAAGGTAGGTTTTGAAACACAATTCGTTTTATATTCTTATTTTTTTGGGAGGGTTCTCAGTTAAACATCTGTCCGTTGTAATCTCAATCTTTTTACAGGATCGAAACAATGATTATGATTCAGATAATGAAGCTGAAAATGCTTCTGCCTTTTCAGACGACCACGATTCAGATAATGAAGCTGAAAATGATTCTGCCTTTTCAAATGCCCGTGTGGATTCTTCATCTCGTGAAGAAATTAATCCACTGCCCATTGATGTCTGTGTGCATGAAAATATTGACCCTGGTAAATCTCATTCATCTGCTAGTTCACCTTCAGAGAGGAAAGGATCCTTAGAAAATTCTGAAGAGAAGGAGAGCGAGGACAGAATTTTTGATGCTGCTGCTGCTGCAAGATCTGCCCAACCTACAGGGAACACATTTTCCACAACTAAAGTGCGTACAAAGTTCCCTTTCCTTCTTAAGCACTCCTTACGTGAATATCAACATATTGGCTTGGATTGGCTTGTGACTATGTATGAGAAAAGGCTAAATGGGATTCTTGCTGATGAAATGGGGCTGGGGAAGACAATCATGACCATTGCTTTGCTTGCTCATCTTGCTTGTGAAAAGGGAATATGGGGTCCCCATCTTATTGTGGTCCCAACAAGCGTCATGCTTAATTGGGAAACTGAGTTTCTTAAATGGTGTCCTGCTTTTAAAATCTTAACTTACTTTGGAAGTGCGAAAGAACGCAAGTTTAAGAGGCAAGGGTGGATGAAGCTAAACTCATTTCATGTATGCATAACGACTTACAGGTTGGTTATCCAGGATTCTAAAGTTTTCAAACGCAAGAAGTGGAAGTATCTAATACTAGATGAAGCTCATCTAATTAAAAATTGGAAGTCACAAAGATGGCAAACTCTATTGAACTTCAATTCCAAACGACGAATTTTATTAACTGGCACCCCCCTTCAAAATGATCTGATGGAGCTCTGGTCCTTGATGCACTTTTTGATGCCCCACATTTTTCAGTCTCATCAAGAATTCAAGGATTGGTTTTGCAACCCAATTTCTGGAATGGTGGAGGGGCAAGAAAAAGTGAACAAGGAAGTTCTTGATCGCCTGCACAATGTTCTCCGCCCCTTTTTACTTCGTCGACTGAAAAGAGATGTTGAGAAGCAGCTCCCAAAGAAATATGAGCATGTTATAAACTGTAGATTGTCAAGAAGGCAGCGTCATTTATATGAAGACTATATTGCTAGTTCAGAAACACAGGCTACTCTTGCCAGTGGCAATTTCTTTAGTATGATTAATGTTATTATGCAGCTTAGAAAAGTTTGTAATCATCCTGATTTGTTTGAGGGTCGTCCAATCATCAGTTCTTTTGATATGGCAGGTATAGCCATGCAATTGAGTTCATCTGTATGCTCTGCATTATCACCTGGCCTATTTTCTAGAGTTGACATGAAGGGCTTAGGATTTTTATTCACACATCTAGACTTTAGCATGACCTCGTGGGAAAGAGATGAAGTGAGAGCTATTGCTACCCCATCGAGTCTAATTAAGGGTTCTGCCAATATGAATAAATCTGAGGAAATTGGGTCTGGACTTGGCCATCGAAAGAGACTGCATGGATCAAGTATTTTTGCAGACATTCAAAATGCAATTATGGAAGAAAGAGTAAGGCAGGCAATGGAACGAGTAGAAGCAATGGCATGGTGGAGTTCCTTGAGATGTGACAAAAAGCCAATTTATTCAGCGTCCCTTAGGGATTTAGTGACAATCAGGCATCCAGTTTATGATATATACCACGAGAAGGCAAATCCTTCATCCTATTGTTATTCTTCGAAAATTGCTGACATCGTCCTTTCACCAGTGGAACGTTTTCAAATGATGATGGGGTTAGTTGAAAGTTTCACCTTTGCAATACCAGCAGCACGGGCCCCATCACCTCTGTGCTGGTGCAGTGGAAGCAGTTCTGATGTGTTCCTGCATCCATCGTATGAACAAAAATGCTCCCGACTTCTGTTTCCCCTTCTAACTCCAATCAGATCTGCAATTATTCGGAGGCAAGTGTATTTTCCAGACAGGAGGCTAATACAATTTGACTGTGGCAAATTGCAGGAACTTGCTATTCTACTCAGGAAACTTAAATCTGGAGGTCACCGGGCATTAATATTCACTCAAATGACAAAGATGCTTGATATCTTGGAGGCTTTCATCAATCTGTATGGCTACACTTACATGCGTCTGGATGGATCCACTCAGCCTGAGGAGAGACAGACATTAATGCAACGATTTAATACCAATCCAAAGATTTTCATTTTCATTTTGTCGACTAGAAGTGGGGGTGTAGGTATCAATCTTGTTGGTGCAGATACTGTTATTTTTTATGATAGTGATTGGAACCCTTCTATGGATCAACAAGCTCAAGATCGCTGTCATCGCATAGGACAAACACGTGAAGTTCATATATATCGTCTGATCAGTGAGAGCACAATTGAAGAGAATATTTTAAAGAAGGCAAATCAGAAGCGTGCTCTTGATAATCTTGTTATTCAAAGTGGTAATTACAACACTGAGTTTTTCCAGAAGCTTGATCCTATGGAGTTGTTCTCTGGTCACAGGTCTCTTGAAATAAAAAATATGGAAAAGGAAAAAAATCATTTCTCCGATGCGAATGAAGTGTCTGTGTCTAATGCGGATGTAGAGGCTGCTTTAAAGTTTGTTGAAGATGAAGCTGATTATATGGCTTTGAAGAAACTTGAAGAAGAAGAAGCTGTGGATAATCAGGAATTTACAGAAGAGGTTATTGGAAGAATGGAAGATGATGAATTTATGAATGACGATGAAATGAAGCTTGATGAAAATGGAGATCAAGCTAGCGGCATTATTATGTCAAACAAAAATAATGAGGCAATGATACATGGAGCTAATGATCCTAATGTAGAGACAGCTGTAATTGTAGTTAACAAAGAAGACGATGTTGACATGTTGGCTGATGTCAAGCAAATGGCTGCTGTAGCTGCTGCAACTGGACAAACCATCTCGTCCATTGATGACCAGCTACGACCAATAGATCGGTATGCTATACGTTTTCTGGAACTGTGGGACCCTTTAAATGACAAAGCAGCTGCAGAGTCTGTTATCCAGTTTCAGGAGACAGAATGGGAACTGGACCGTCTTGAGAAGTATAAAGAGGAGATGGAAGCTGAGATTGATGAAGATGAAGAACCACTTGTGTATGAAAGTATGTGATGATAACAGTTACTTATCTTTATTTTCACACTTAAATGATTCTTTCTGATCATCATGTTTTGAATGTTATACTTCATGTTCATTTTGAACCGAGAAAGATTTTGAGAATACACTTGTTATTCACTTAATTGCCAATTTCTTCCCTTCACTGTGGTATAGCGTTTTTCCAATTTGGCTTAGGATAGTAGGTATGAACTTCACTTGTATACTAATTAGAAAATATTAGATAATGATTAATTCTTGTATTGTAAAAACAGTTGTACATTAGAATACAACTTGCTAGTGCTCGTTTATAAAATTTGACCTTTACATCCCATGCATTACTCATTTATGCTTACTCTTTAATTTTTGAAAAAGGATTAATGCTGTATCTCCGTATTTCTGTGTTAAACAGGTTGGGATGCTGATTTTGCAACTGAAGCATATAGACAACAAGTTGAGACCTTGGCACAACATCAGGTTTGAAGCAGATATTCTACCGTTTGAAATGATCGGATATCTTTCCCCTTCTTTTTATCATCAATGAATCAATTGATTTTTTGGCTTAAAAAATGTATTGTTTCTTCTTATGTACTCATTATCTTTATTCTACTTATTACATAGTTGATGGAGGATTTGGAATACGAAGCTAAGCGGAAAGAAGAAGAGGAGGCCGAAAATTGTGATCCTACAAGGTGAAACAATGTTTTGAATTTTCATGGGAAACTAGATTTAAGTTTTTTATTTGAAAACAATTAGATTATTAAGTAAATCTTGTACGTTATTTTTGGAACACTTGCCTCTCTTTGTATGTATTGGAGCATTGGGGAATTAAGAGGTAATGAGTATGAGCTCAATTCAAAGTGGCCACATCATATGGAGTTAGGGAGGAAATGATAGTACTATTGTACCAAGACTTTTTGCTCCAATACCATGTTAAATTATCATTGAATCTCAAAGCTTACACTGATCAGTTATGCTAATTTAATGTTATTGATACTTAACATATCCGTTCATTGTTTTCCATATGCTGATATTTAACTATGAAATATATGGAACAAAATCTTATAGTGAGATCAATGGTAAAAAGGAATAGTTTGGGAATTAATGGCCTTGGTAATGTGGATTTTTTTTTTTTTTTTTTTCAGGAATGGAACACCTACTGAACTAAAACCAAAGTCTAAAAAGAAATCAAAGAAAGCCAAGTTCAAATCTCTGAAGAAGCGGTCTCTTTCTTCTGAGCTGAAATCGGTGAAAAAAGAAGTGTCTGTGGAATTCATGTCTACAGATGATGAAGATTTATGCAGCGAAGATGCTCTCGAGTCCTTATCAGCTCAGTCAAGCTTACAGAAAAAACGTAGAAGGGCTGAGTTTAGTCTGGACAGTGAATCAGGAAAGTCCCTGAAAAAGAAAACTAAAAAGTTCAAGAAAAATATTGTGGTCATCCCATTAGATCTAAATCCCAATGAGTCAGGTGTGCAATATGATGAAGCTATAGAAATCAAACAGCGGGAGAATGCTGTTGATCTCGAACATAAATTAGTCGGCCGTAGTAGAATGGGAGGGAAAATATCTATTACTTGTATGCCAGTAAAGCGAGTTCTTATGATAAAACCAGAGAAACTAAAGAAAGGTAATATTTGGTCTAGGGATTGTGTTCCTTCCCCTGACTTTTGGTTGCCACAAGAGGATGCAATATTGTGCGCAATGGTACATGAATACGGTACACATTGGAACATGATTAGTTCAACCTTATACAGTATGACTGCTGGTGGGTTTTATAGAGGGAGATATCGTCATCCTGTTCATTGTTGTGAGAGGTATAGGGAGCTCATACAAAGAAATGTTATATCTGCTTCAGACAATCCAAATAGCGAAAAGATCACAAATGCTAGCTCTGGAAAAGCTGTTCTCAAAATCACAGAGGTTAGCAACTGTTTTTTGTGCATTTTATTATTTGTTATTTTCCCTGGATCAAGAAATTTGGGCAATGCAATTATTTAGAAATGGTGTTTTGGGTTACAAATGTGTTATTTTTTTAGAATATTTGTGTGTTCTCCGATCTTGTTTAAGAATTCCCAGTCATCAATCACTGTTGTTTCAGGAAAATATTCGAGTACTGTTAGACGTAGCTGCTGAGCAGCCCGATAAAGAGTACCTACTTCAGAAGCATTTCACTGCTCTGCTCTCATCAGTGTGGAAGGCTAGAATGCGTGGCAACCGAATTTTAGATACTTCACTTTCTTTGAATGGTTTCTATTCTGGTGGAAAGTATTTTACAACTGGTAACCACATTAGTCAGTATTTTGGGAGGGAGTCTGCAGGGAAGTTGAAATTTGGAAACACGGGACACAACAGTAAGTTGCTAGCTGCTGCACTTAACGATGCTGGTTGTATGAGGCCGGATGATAAAAAACCTCATTCCTATTTTGTGGAACGTGCTTCAGTCGCTTCAGAGCAGTTGGAGCTTACACTTGAATTCGAGGGAGATAACGAACTTAACGAGTCATTTCCATCATCGATTAACTTAACAGTATCTGATTCAGCTTACTTACCCTTGATCAACCTGAATACTTTCGAATTTGGTGCTCGAAGGCTAACAGAAGTTCCGGAGATTCGTGTCAGGTATAATATGATAAAGATCTATTGATATCAAATAACAAAGGAACTACCTGATAGGCCAAGTTTTGATAGGAACTTGAAACCTCCCCTTTCTAGACAGCACTTCTCTTTGATTCCACTAAACCTTCTGTTAATTGATATAATTAAATTTATTTCAACCTATTAACTTATGTTTGTAGGTTGATTGGTAATTTAACATAATTTAACATTATCAAAGCAGAAGGTCTTGAGTTCGAATCTCTGCCATGTTGTTTTTCTCTCCATGTAAAATTATTGTACTTGTAGGACATTTATAAAAATTTCTAAGTCCACGAGTGAGGGGAGTAGGGAAGTGTTAGTTGATAAATTATCCCAACCTATCAGCTTGAGTTTTTAGGTTGATTGGTGATTTAACGTAATTCAACGCATTCGCTCAATATTTAGATATTTCCCCCTTTCCCTTGACCACTTTGTTTATAACAAAATACCATAACTAATTGCTCAGATACAAGAATATTTATCTCTATTCATCTAAATGTCCAAACCTATCATCATTATTCCTTTTCTCTTCGGTCTTTGGGCAACTGAGGTTGTGAAGTTATGACGTGTATGTTCTAGTTAGTTAGGACTCTTAATACTGGATTATTCACATATTTTCCATTTTTCTAAATCCAAAAGTTAGACAAATATGGCTAGTATATTTCAGGTCGTATATATTGGGGTTCATTATACTGTCCACCTTGGACGTGATATTTTTATTTTTATTATTATTGTTCCTTCTTAAGTGTATGTTGTATAATCTAGCAACTATGAGATTACTTAGAAACCCCCCATAATAAAATATGCCAAGTCTCATAGTAAAAACAAAATGTCCAAAGCAATCTATGAAAACCCTGATAAGGACCTTGTGTATTTATTTCTCAGGGATGCTGCTAGAGCTTGTAATGAAGATTTCCACGGATGGGCTTCATCCGTATTCCCGATAACCGATCTCAAGTCTCGCTCTGTACCAAAATCACAGTCATCTGGAAAGCATAAGCTGGGAGCCACAGAATCTTCCAAATCTGGTAAATCCAAGGTTAGAAAGACGGGACCGGATCACAGAGAGAGTTCCCACCTGATTGCCGACCGAGTAGTATTTCAGATGCCATCAATTTCCCAGGAGGATGTCCATAACTTCTATTCCCCCAGTTCACCTACTCATGCAGATGATTCATTCCCATTTGATTATCCACTCTCACAAGAAGAACCAGAGAATCTAGAGATGGTCCCTGATAACTACATCCCGGGATTGATTTCAGGTCTCGACATAAGCCCCGACTTCACTGATATTGGTTAGGCTTCTCCTCCATGTATCCATCCTAGACATTCATTTGAACTAAAGCTACCTCGATTACCAGAGAACTCAAGTCATTGTGGCTATTCCCCAGTTAGCCAATATAACTTTGATCAAGTTCCATCCTTCAATTTTCTATTGCCAACATGAAACTGATCCTTCATTTTCCTGGGAATTTCATTGAGGAATCTGGCTATTCGCAACGGTCAGGCTCACGAATTTCTTGTTGATAATCTTAGCTGGGAGTACTGGGAGGAAGGAAACCCGAAAAGGGTTCGAGATTTGGTGGCCTTATTGGGAAAACTGTTGTAGTTATATTGAGGATTTTGGTCTCTCTCTAATGCATGTATTCCCACATAGGAGTAGGGCTGGAAAATGTTGATAATTAAAATTTATGGAACAAAATGATATTACCATGCTATGATATTCTTCGTCCGCCTCTCTCTATTTATTAGCGTATTCCTCAAGTCAAATTTACAACAATGTTTGATTAAGTGGGTAGGTATAATTATGGGCATGAGTGGGGCTTTTTGTGAAATGCATGTTTTACCTCAATTTAATTTGAGAATAGTCAATGCAAGTATAGTTTGATATCAATCATGTACTTAATTGTGATTCGAGTTCATCTATCTTCGATATTATTACCTCAAAAAATAATTTAAAAAACAAATGAAAAATTTTAAATGCATGGTTGGTAATGGGTGGTTACATTTTTTTTTTTTTCATAACAATCGTTAAAGTAACATTATACTTAAAAATTTTGGTAATAAAATAACAAGAAAATATTATTATTCGAAGGTAACATTTAGGGTTTATGGCCCCCTTCCTCAATAAATTAAAAAAAAAAAAAAAAAAAAAACATGATTACATTTCTCTTTGTTGAAAAATAAAATAACATGATAAAGACAAAAAAAAAATTTATAAAAAAAACTGTAGTTTAAGAAATTAATTTTAACTGTATATTAGCAAACTAATTAATGAAAAAGAATAATATTGACTTATAAATAAAT
>JBBMEG010000018.1:11646076-11669446 GCA_037832605.1 Cyclanthera cordifolia
AGAAGGGTAAGGCTGCAAGGGCCGACCCCGAGGGGGTCCTGGCCTTCCTTGGCCAACCAGCTGCAAGGGCCGACCCCAAAGGGGTCCTGAGTTTCTTTTGTGTATACATGTTATACCTCGAGCTAGGGAACCTCACTGAGTTTCAAAACTCACTTTTTTCGGCCACGTGAATTTTTCCCATGTACTTGAACTAGGATGTTCACTAGGCTACTTGCCTTCACTATGAGGATCGTTGAACTAGAGTCAAGAAAATGTTCTAACATATTTATTTACGTCGTTTTATCATTGATTATTTATTGAATATTTTAAAACCTTTTGGGATCCCACTAAAATACTATTTTAATTAAATGTGCATTGACTTATCCATTAAGATGAGTTTCATAACTAATTTTTATAAATGTGAATTAAGTAAGATCTCTATTTTTATCCTTTGAAAACTTGGGTCATTATAATATAATTCTAAACTTTGAATCTAACCCAAAGAGAATAAGCTTAATTAAGATGGTATTTCCATAAACAAAATTTGTAACTAATCTAAGATGGTGTTTCTAATATGACATATTTTGAGAGAACGTGTTGAAAAAACTGTCTTATCTTAACTATAAAGTTTTCAACACTTGAATAAGATATATAGATTGTCCTATTTTTTGTCGATTAATTTTGACATGGATTTGAACGCTTTTTATTGTTTTGTGGGGGTGATATTTTAAGTAAATTTGATGGAAAGACAATGTCTTTGTTTATTCCCTTAGTTTTTTTTTTTTTGAAAACTAGTTTATTCCCGTAGTTGATAGCCTTCTTGGCTGACTCTTGATCTTATCACTGATAGTTAGTGTTTATTAAAATAAGGGACAACGAGTTTTTAATTGGTTTAAATTAAGTTTTGCCCCTTGTGCCCTATTTTGACTTTAATTTAGATTAAGTGTTGAGATGAGGTAAATGAACAATAAATTATTTATTAGGATTTAATTAAATTTATTACCTTTTGGTTCACACACATTTTGTTTGATTAGGATAACTCAATATCATTCACAAACTTAGCAATCAATGTTGTGTAAAATAATCTCTAAAATTACAAACATAGAACAAAGAAACCCAGAAAAATAAGTTGAACAAAGAAACACTTAAAAATAAGAAAGAAAAATAAAGAACCATCTCAAAACTATGACGAAAACTCACATTTCTAACGAAAAATTAAGGTTCTTGATGGAGAATACCACAATTTTAAACGTCACTGAGATGAAAGAAACTCGAAATCAGATATTTATGGAGAAGAGAGTACGAGAATAAGAAAAGTTGTAAGTTTTCAAGAAAAACAATAGAAAACCTGTGTATTTTTTTTATAAAAAAATGTTCACATTCGTGTTTTTGAAAAGTTTAGAAGGTGTCAGTCGTTGAAACCATATATATATGCGAGAAACTCTAATACTTTGTTGGATTAGATATAATTTCACCTCAAAGCTGCTAATAGCTAGATAATAAATCAAGTAGCTTATAAATTTATAAATATATTAAAAACTCTGAACTTTTGCAACATGGACAACGACACCCAATACTAAAATATTAACACCCGTGATATAGTCCAAGTTTGATAATTATTTAGTTTTTTATTTTTACGGTTAATGTCTCTATAACAACTATTTCAATCTATAATTTCCTTATATTAACATCTGCCTTTCATATCTAAGCTTCCAAAAATTTTGATTTGATTTTTAAATTTTAGTAAGGATTAAAATACCTAGTGCATTCAAGCAAAAACAAATTTAAATTCTTGGAATAAAAAAAATAATAATAAGAGGAGTTCCTATCATAATTAGAGCGTTCTACCTTTATCATTTTGGGAAAAGAATAGTTGGATTGAGCTTTTGCCTCTCCAGGAGATTTCTTTTTTTTTTTAGCACAAGTTGGGAGGGAAAAACGAACTCTACATAAAAGGCACGCCAAAAACTCGAACCACTGATCGATTAGATGCTATTAAATAAGAGTTTGTTTGTTTGAGAGTTATACATTACTATTAAATAAGAGAAGTATTTGACATGATTTAAAAAATAATGTTCTACATACGTGGTTAAATATGAGTCACATCTTAATTTTATTTGTTTTATTATTTTTTTTTTTTTTTGTAGATTAAAAAGACATAAAATATCTCACATTATATCATATGGGTAAAAATTATTTTTTAAATTATGCCTTCTCATTTATTAGCACATTATACCACATATGTGGAAATAATGCCCTAAATACTCCTCGTTAAATATCAAGTTTTTACGATATTTTTATAAAAATTTAATCTAAACAATTAATTATCATAATTTTTTTTTTTTTTTTTATAATCACTCAACATTTTTAACCATTCAAAATAATTATATCTTTTCAAAACAAACACCAGAATTCACCCCCAGACTTACTCCAACTGACATCTACCCTTTTGTTCACCATTTCTTCATAAACTCAACAAATTTTATTTATATATATATATAATTCATTCTCTCTTAATTTTCCTTCAACAAAAAAAAAAAAAAAAAAATCCTCCAATTCTCTCTCTACAATTTCAAAATCAGTTTATATTTCAATTATGAACAAACGGGCTGTGCTGCCGAAATCTGATCGGGCGGCGGCCATGGCGGCGCTGCACAGAGCAGCTTCACACTCCATTTCGAAACCAAAGCCTAAGATTCGCATTATTCATATCTTCGCACCGGAGATCATCAAAACTGACGCCGCCAATTTTCGCGACATCGTCCAGAGGCTCACCGGGAAGCCGCCGGCGGCGAATTCGGCGGCGGAAAAGATGATGATTCAGTCGGAGGAAATCTCTGCTGCGGTTGATCGGACGCCGGAGATGGGCCGCGGCGCGTGTGGGAAAGTGAAGGACGAGGAGGAAGTTATAAACGACGTCGTTGGGATGTGGAACGACGTCGTTGGGATGGAAGGGTTTATCAAAAACTTGGGGGAATTCCCGTTGCTTTCTTCTTCTAGTGCTCATCAAATAATGCATGGTTTTGGAGAAACTCAATTTGTTTGATTTTTGTTTCTTTACGTAATTAATTTTCATTTTTTTTTTTTTTAATTTTTTTTTTAGTACAAGTTAGGAGGGTATAACAAATCCTAAGGCATGTGACGCTGGTGTTGAACGAAATAACACCAAACAATGAAACCACCGTTCACTAATTCATTCCATTTAATTCAAAAAAAATTTGTTTGCTGGAAGATATACAATACACTGTTGTCCTTTTTTTCACATTTTTTCTAGGAGTTTTTTTTTTCTCGCTTAATTTCATTGATTAGTTGATTACACATGTATACATTTTGTTCGTTTATCTGATCCACTTAAAAAAAAGAAAAAAGCAAAAAAAAAATTTTGATTTTTTTTGATTTTTTTTTTTTTTTTTTTTTTTTTTTGTTTATACCCAGTGGATGTAGCAGTTGCAAATGTCTTTTCCGACGTGTAGAAATTTTTATTTAATTAGTTAATTAAATTGGTTGGAAAGGCATGGTAGAACGTGTTCATCTACATTAATTCTTGATTTAATTATTTCTTTTCTTGCAAGGAATGCATTTATTATTATTAATATATAATTGGTTTAACTTTTAAGAATCGAAGTCGCCTCCCATTAGAGATATGTTTGCGACTATTTGAGAATTTTTATTAAATATATTCAAATATGCCCTTTCCTTTGTTTTTTTTTTTTTTTTTTTTAATGAATGATTGAAACAAATTAGCAAGATCTCTCTGTTAGAGATAAGAATTAGGCCAGTTTTTTTAATGAAAAGCTGTAGTTTGAAAATAATTTTTTTAATGAAAATCTTAATTTGAAAATAATTATAAATATAATCATTTAAAGAAAATTAGCAAAGCTAGATTGTATTAATGAGTATATTTCATATTTTCTTACGATACAATAAATGTAAATATTTTAAAATTTTGATGTGGAAGGTATTGAGATCGACCATTGCGGATCAATCGTGTAGGAACAAGTGAATCAACGATCACAATTAATCATTCATTTTCTTCATAATCATTACTAAACTTTTTTTTTTTAATATCATATAGTTTGGAAGACTCGAACAATAAATCTCATGATCATTTTTTATATTCAAATACCGGACGTCCTATGCTCACTTTGACTTCTTAAGTTTTAAACATAAATTGAAGATGTTTAATTTTGTTTTCAGTTTTTTGATTTCTCATATCGAAATTTAAGCGTATAACAACTATTTTATTCTATAAACTCTTATTTTTTTTAGTTCTGATATCTACTACTTAGTAATGTTTTTAAAACTAAATCTAAATTGGAAAACTTAACAATAACCATTTGAATTTGTTTTTTGTTTTTAAAATTTAAGGTTTATCGGTACTATTCCAACACATAATTTTCATTATTTTGAAATCTTCATTTTACTTGTGTTTCTAAAATCCAAACAAAAATTTAAAAGTTAAAAAAAAAAAAAAAAAAAAAAAAATTCAAATACTTGTTTTGCTTTATAAAATTTGATTATAAAGACAATGAAACATGAATCAAAAGTTTGAATAAATATAATATAAACTTCAAAAACTAAAAACTATTAAATTATTATGAAAGGGTGTCTTAAACTTTTAAATTTTGATAATGATTCACAAACTCGTTCGAGGAAAAAAAATGACATAGTTTGTAAAGAAAATTTGAACAAAAACCAGTTTTGTTAGAATTGTGACTCTGCATCAACTAACTAAGGTATATAAGTTGCAACCTTGATTAAATATCGGATTAAGTCAAATTAGTGTGATTGTCTTGTAAGTCATAAATAATGCATCATTTAGGTGTTTTTGAAAGTGAAAGAACATTTGAATGAAGATCATTTCAAACATTTGACAACGTACGATTTAATCCTAAACTACTATAATTATGATGTTGCTCTTCTCTGCCCTCGTTACATTTGGATATGAATTAATTTAAACGAAAAACAAAAAATCAAACGGTTATGTAACATGTGCTGGGGATTAGATTGAGAACTTACCAAACAAACTGACTCGATACTGACGCATTGAAACACATACCTGCCAGCAAAGTTCAGTCCCAATTCCATAAAATGGAAAAATGGGACTAAGGATGGGGCAGCCCCATTCCCAGATTCCACCATTTTTGTTTGGATAAATAACTAATTTTCACTGATGTTTATTTGGACTTTCAAAAGTTCAATTTTTTATTCTTTTAACTTTCAAAAAATTTAATTTTAATTCTTAAACTTTGAGATTTTTTAGGGTTTGATTTCTAAACTTTTAAAAAAAATTTAAAAGTGGTCCTTAAATTTATATTTTCTTTTATTTATGAAAATTATCCTCTTCTTTTATAAATTTAAAAATGGCTTCCATTTTATCTTTAGTTGCATTAAAATTATGGTTAAAATATCATTTTGGTCCTTAGACTTTAAAGTTAGTTCTATTTTGGCCCATAAACTTCCAAAAGCTCACTTTTAGTCGTTGGACTTTTAGGTTTCTTCTATTTTTGGTCTCTAAACTTTCAAATTTGTTTCATTTTGATTCTTAAACTATCAAATGTCTAATTTTAGTCCTTAAACTTTCAAAATAAATTTAATTTAATCCTTAGTTGTATTTTTTTTTGTTAAGTTTTATTTAAAAATTAACCATATTTCTTAATAAATTTAAGAAATATGTTCACACATTTTCTTTATTTATATTAAAATTATCAACATTCTTGAATCAATTTTTAAAAATATAAACTTCAAAATTATTATAGAGACCAATTTTAAGCTTTTAAAAATTTAGGGACTAAAATGAATAATTTTTTGAAAGTCGAAAGACTAAAATTAGACATTTAAAAGTCGAGGAACCAAAACGAAACAAACTTGAAAATCCAGAAACTAAAATTGAACTTTTGAAAGTTTATGAACAAAAAATGAACAAACCTTAGGAGGTGTTTGTTTGTAAAATTATGGAGTGTTTATTTAAAGTATTTAGAAATGAGGAGTTATTTTGAGTTAAAGAAGAAATTGTAATAATAGCTCGTTTGTATAAGGTTTTTAAAGAGTGATTATAAAAGTCCGTTTACAAATCTTCCTAAATACTCAAAACAAACAGCCCCTTAAAATCTATGAACCAAAATGATATTTTAACATAAAATTATTAACATTATTGAAGCAATTTTGATTAATATTGACTTAAAATTGACCATAGGATCAATTTTACTTTTTTTTTTAATTTAAGTTTAAAGACTAAATTTCGACTCTGACTTTTAAAAATTCAAGGACCAAGATTTTTTTTTTTTTTTTCCCTTTTTTTTGTTTTTATTTCACTTGCAGGTTTGAATGAATTCTTTAACGGTTTAGATTAGCTTTATGGCAGAAATGACACAGATTTATTTGTTAACTGCTATTGGCATTCATAAAGTGGAAGTGTATGGGGGGATGAAGAGGCAAAAGAGTTAGAGAGAGAGAGAAATGGGATTTATTAATAAAATGAAAGTTCATTGAAGGAAATATCACAAACTAGCTTTCGTAGTCTGTTGCGCTTGGCTCCAGAGGTGACGGAGGAGAATTCAGCCTCGTAAGAACTTCAGGCACTCCAGAAGTGTCTCTAATAATCTGTACCACATCCAAAACCATTTCTAAAATTATTTCATATTCTTCAAAAATCTCAAATGCATTTTCAGATTTCAATATTTTAACATTAGAAATGTTGGATGCATATTCCACTTCTTTCGATAGTTTGGCAGATTATGGTTCTAAAAAAAAAACAATCAATTTTGGTTTTAAGAGGTGAAAAGCAATGTTGATTGTTAAAACATTGAAAAAGTTGTTCTTGGAATTGTTTTAATCACAAATTCTTTTGTTACCATAGTCTCTCCATGATTATGAACAATTGGAAGCTCTTCTTTAGTTCTAATAAAATTAATGGTTCTTTACGTAAATCCTTTAGATTGGGAGTTTGAGGGATTTTCTATTTCTGGTTTTAGTTATATTTGAAGAGTTCTTATTCTGTTCAAAATGTTGTCGTAGGAGTAGTTTGAACTGTTTTGGGAAGTTTGTGTTCGTACTACCATTGATCATCACGAGTTGACCTAGTGGTGAAAAGAGCTTTAAACTTAAGAAGGAATGAGTTCAATCCATGGTAATCACGTACCTAAAAATTAATTTTCTACAAGTTTTATTGACATCAAGTATGTGTTTGGGCTATCATATGAAGTGGGGAGAATGAAAATGAGAACGATTCTTGATGTTTGGACCACCGAGAATCATTTCCACATAATCGTGTTTTCCTAAAATCATTTTTATTTTCTTACAAACTACTTTTTATTTTTCTCATTAACTTTTTCTTCTTCTCATAACTACTTTTTACTCGCATCATATACTCATTATTTATTTTTCTCTAATCATCACTTCCACCTCAAATACAAATAATCATTCTCCCTATAATTATTCTTTTCGCTTCAAACATTATTTATTATCTCCATAGTCATTCTCTTTCCTATTCTTCTCTAATTTTCATCTCCCATAATAATTCTCGTTACCTTTTCCTCAAACACCCCCAAATGTAATAGCGTCATGTGATCGTCCACTGAAATTAATTAAGGGAGCATAAGCTGAATTGAACATTCACCTATACAATTATACACTAAGAACTCCAAATACTGGAGACCACGAAATTTTGCAGATCAATGAAGCTCTAATCTCTACAAAGGAAACCGTCAATGGCTCAAGAGGATTTGGTAATGGACTTAAATGCCACAGTTGGACAAGAAAGAGATAGAACATACTTCCCCCTAATTTGACAACTATAGTTTTTCTTCTAAGCCAAAAGAGACAATTACAACCAAAATTCTATAGACTTTCAAGATGTTCGCCTCTTCCTATGACTTCCCCCACCGTATGCCTAACATTTTCCTCTTTTTTCGAATAAAAATTACAGTTAACTTCCCTAACCGTATTAAAAAACAAGAACCCCACCTAATAACTGTGGTATCTTACATTAAGTCACAAGTATTCACATCCCAATCTCTCAAATTCCCACACAAAATCCCTTTCTTACCCTAAAATTTTCTCCTTATTCCTTAAAAAATAAGGGAGCCTTTTCTTTCCTATCAGAGAGACGATGTCATATACAAAAGACAGATACATATTCATAGTTTTACTAAATAAAAATATTGACTCAAACATCAAAATTAAATAAGTTGAATAAAACAGATGGTAAAAGACTATCTTGGTGCCAAAGCAGATCAATCTATTGGATGGATGCATTTTATTGACATGAATGAAACTATTGTTCTCTCTAAATCCAGCATGCCATATAAATGATAGAAAGTAATGAACCAATAAGAAAAGTACTTACTAGAATTTCCTCGTCAAGATAAGAAATCATCATAAGCCTCTGATAAGATCCAGCTGCAGGCATAATGGTAAATAGCTTTAGCACGAAATTGAAACAATTAAAACAGAGCTCGTATTTGATTGCTTTTAAAATTATTTATTCTGTATTTTACTTGCAAATGGAAGGGGGTATTTGTAACAAATGATGTACATTACACAATAAATGAAAAGATGTGACACTATCAAAACATTAACGCCCATTACATTGCCTCAAATCGACTGAGTTGAAGCCTTCCCTTGACAACAGTCCATGATTAATGGCTTTGGTAGAGTACGCAGAAGAGAAGCATCCAAGACCATGAAATCACTTCACATTTATTAAGCAGAGTCCAAGATGCCAAACTATAATATTAATGATCGGAACTTCAACTGCTTTACAAGGATTTTCATAGCTATTCTTCTTTCTTAAACAATCATGTTGGAGGGTATTCTCACAAGTTCTGGCCTTATGCTATTACATCACCTTTCTTTTCTATCATGATCTTTCACCCTTTATATGAATGAATCTTTAGCTGCTTTCTAATTGGTCTTCTTCGTAAGTATCTCAACCAACTTTCACGCATTTCAACTCTTCTTAAAGGAAAATCAAGAATACTTTAAGAAATTAATTTCTAAGTAAATGACCACAATGAATTAAACTTGTCCCAACTTAGTTCTTTTAACACTTTATTTCACTTAGTTCCTAAGACTCTCTTAGTCGTTTTCTGATCACATTGTCAATTTCATAGATACGATTGATGTGATAAAAATAGCTTAAGCCTTTCACAAACTATTTTTTCAAACATAAATTGTAAATGAACCACAAGCTTTGTACTTCCACAATCGGTTTTATCATGATTAATAGACGTTCAACCTAAAACAAAAAGTAATTGATTAAGCCAAAAATGGATGGAACGATAGACTATGAAAGCAAGCAATAAACCATTCTTGGAGGTCCTCGTAAGTTCAAGTTCTCATCCCCACAAGTGTTATAATGCTTTCTAGATTAATAGCTTTCCGTATAGAATGTGTAAAATAAACAATAATATTAACAATCAAATAACTAGGGACGATTCACGAAGAATGAAAAATTGAAAATAATCTGAAAGGAAGCAGGATATATATTTCCCAGGCTGTACACCAAATACAAAGACTGAGCTACAACTAGAAAACGAAAATCAACAAAAAAAATAATAATTATTATTATTGGATAAAAGGTAAAGCAGAATTCCCGAAATGTAAAGGGCGACATCTAGTCACTTTTTTGTTTTTTGAAAAAAGTAATAATAATATATTTCAAATCTTCTGAACAGTCTATCAGCTTTATGCAATAGATAAAAATAAAGATAATGAAAAAGAATCATACTTAGAGGAACTTTTAGCCCACCGGCAATGGCATCTTTGATAGGAACTGGAAGTTGCTGCATTGTGTTGGCTGCTTGATAAAATGCACCTTTTAGCTGTTCTGGTAATGCTTGTTCACTAACAGAAGGTGTTTCAACTATCCCTTCGATATATTCCTCTTTCAGCCGCAAAGGTCCCTCCACAGATAACTTGGTGGTCAAAATAACTTTACTTTCTATCTGCAGTTTTCAGTAAAACCTTAATTCATAGGCCACTAATCTCAGAAAACAAAGCAAAAATTAGGCAAATAAACTAATACGAAACGTCGTAACGTCTTAAAGCCACTAATCTTTGAAACGTCTTAAAGCAATCCGCAGCCCGGACTACGGAGCTAAACAAAAGGGTGGAGGAATAAGAGATGTGTCCCTGATCCTGCTTGGCTGTCTCTGTTCGTACGACCAACTTGATCTTCAATGGAGAAAGATATCCGATAATCAGTGAGACAGAGCGTCGTGTGGTTCGGATTCAACCCCATCAGGGGAGGGTCAAGAGAGGAAAGCTTCACACCGGAAATGTTATCATCAACCTCTGCTTTATACATTGGATGAAGAATTGCTACTGAAACCTCAAATTTAGAAGGAACTTTTAGATTAGAGAGGTCCCAGAATGATTTACTTTCCCATTGAAGATTACATCCAAGACCAACTTCCTGATTCAAGATGGTGTCTGAACCAGTTAGATTTATTTAGTTCCAAATCCTTCTTTGCGCATTCTACCAAAGAGATCAAACCTCTCCTTGCTTGAGCATAATTCTAAACACATTCAAGTACCCCCTGAGAACGTTCTAAAATATAAAGTACACCTGAAAAAATCCTGATACGTACCTACCTTAGAATATGTTAAGTAATAAGGTGTAGGGGTAGAGAAGTCATTATACAAAAGTTAGTGAGAGTAGGTTGTTAGCAGTAGTTTCTTGGGCTGAAGAGAAGAATCTTTAGAGAGCTTATCTAGTATTTACTATGTTAATTGACATAATTAAGTTTATCCCAACTTATAATCTTAAGTTTTTAGGTTGATTGATGATTTAACATAATTCAACATGATATCAACGCAGGAAGTATTAATCAGCTTAAACTTTGTTTAAATTTTTAGATTGATGGATAATTTTTCAACCTACTATATATTTCAATATCAATAGAGTTTATATCAATGGATATGAGAGCAATTTTCAATTCGGTCATGCGAATAGATCTATATGAAGCATGGCAAGAGATTGATTTGCTATCGAATCATCTCAAATGAAGTGGAGATGAAGTGGTGTGGAAGAAAGCAGAAAAAGAACCGAGGAATTCAACAAACAGTGTGAAGAGCGTGCGGTTGCTATAAAACAAAAGAACCGAAGGTTCCGTTCCATCAAATCCCAATGATATCTTTTGAACAGATACATATGCTAAGAAGATTGGATTCTTTCCAACAATGGCTGCTCTTCGTTCCGGTAATTGTTCCAAAGCAAATATTATTCTCAATTGAAGTGTTTTTTTGTAAGCTCCAGAGGCTATAATTAATCATTCCAATAACCAATTAGGTTTGGAACTGTCTTATTTTCTATATCATATCAATTCTTTTTATTTAATGTAATTTTGTTCCTATCACTATACATACAAATACAAACACACATATATCTCATAAGTTCACAGCATATAGATTACTTCCACGCAAACGCTTTTCACAGAATTCAAAAAAAAAAAACTGTTAGGAATCCAAAACTCAAGACATAGAAATGCCAACAAAGTTATGAGACTTAGAAGTTCGTGCATGAATACAAGTAGAAGTTATTATCTTATAGATAAACACAACATTAATGGAATAGTAAAAGTCAATAGGGAATAGTAAAGTGATTAGAATGCTTGGTGAAAAAGTAATATATTATTAGTATAAATAGCTTAACTAGGTGTATGTTAAGGTTGGGAAAGTATCAGAGTCGTTGCATCATGAAATCTTTTTCGAACAAAATTGTCCAAAAAACATTTGAGAAAAAGGTGAAAATTATTAAGCAAGCCGCTCAAAGCATATCTCGACTCGAACAAGCCAAGAAGCACTATCTAAGCAATAAAACAACTAAGGACAATAGTGGAAGAAAACCAACAAATACTCTTGACTTTATCGTTAGATGAAGAAAGTTCGAGATGTCAACCCATGCAAGAAGAAATATCACTCTCCATTCTAAAGAAAAGGTTGATCTCTATAAAAACTTGCCAAAAAGAGACAAAGCACGAGGAAGAGGCCAAACCCACCGAAGCAGATGACAGTGGGCAAGGAAGAGTCAATAAGATGACGTGAATGAAATTGGAAGAGAGTTTAAAGATGATTGAACAATCAAATAAAAGTATACATGAATTAATGTGGAATTTAGAGAAAGCAATGGAATTGAAGGCTAAACAAGTCGGAAAGTCTGCAACTATAGTAAATGAAATCAACAAGCATTAGACTCCCCGATACTTCAAGAAGGATACTCTAGAAAGCAAAGGCAAGGGCTGCAATGTCCAAGAGGAGGTTCTAAAATTAAGAAAGGAGATGTACGAGAAAATGAATAGTGAATGGATAGCGAAGAGGTGGCTAGAAACAAAAGGTACACCTTGGGGACAAGGTGTCTTTGACCTTGGGGGTTATGCAAGGAATCCAATACTCAAGACGTAGAAAATGCCAACAAAGTTATGAGACTTAGAAGTTGGTGCATGAATACAAGTAGAAGTTATTATCTTAGAGATAAACAAAACATTAATTGCCTAGGTAATACAGTAAGAGTCAATTAGTGATTATGATGCTTGGTGAAGAAGTAATATATTATAAGTATAAATAGCATGAGTAGGTGTATGTTAAGGTATGGAAAGTATAAGCTTGTAAGAACATTGTAAGTTCTTTGGGAGATTTGTCATCTCGAATTGGCTTGTTATCGATCAATTATCCTATTTCCTTTTTTATTAGTTTCTTTGTAAGGAAACCTTACAGAAATCTGTTGACAAATTTTAATATTCAATAGTCATATATCATCACTAATCAGCCAAGTCTGGAGCTGATACATATCTGCAACAAAAAAATAAAAGCTTATTGAGTCTGAACTGTAACAGAGAATTTTTACATTACAAGCTGAGGAATTCAATGCCTAGTAAATTTGTTCGTAGACCAAACCATATTGTTTCTACAGGCAAAGAAATTACGTAATTTCTTGTAACACGTCAACTGAAGAATATCTCACCTGATAAAATATCTGAGCAACTAATGACCGTAGTTAATTTCTCACTGTTCTCATGTAATTATATATACGGGTGAACAGAAAGCTGAATATTTGACAATATAGTTAAAGCACAAGAATTACCGCGTTTAATAGCTTAACATTAGCAGTAATCCTAGCAGTTCCATCTTTGATAAAAGCATCCAGATTTGACAAATTAGCCAGCGTTGACGGAAATCTCCTACAAAAATAAAGATTCTCAGCTGTGATGATGGTACTCAAATTTTTCATTTTCAGTTTTACCTGACAATGTGGTTATGAAAAAGAAATATATTAAAACAGTAACACAGACTTACTGAAATATTAGCGTAGCAGCAAATCCTGGGCTTCCAGATCCAAACCACTCAAAATTCCATCTACCTTCCAGAAAAGGGGACCTGAGCAGCTGAAACACACAATTAAAACACCCGAAATCATAGAAAATAAAATACAGAATTTAGAAGGAACCTACGTGGTTGGTCGAGGAGTTGGATTAAGCCGCTCAAGACCGGTGATCCTCTCATTCACATCAATTCGCTGCATATCCGTTGTTTTACCAGTAACTAAAGCCTCAAAACCTCCAGAATCTTTGAACTGAAACAATTGATCTACATTAGGAACAACAAAATTACACTTAATAATGTGAAAGTGGCATACACAAGAAACGACAGATGATGTTGTACATACAAACATGGATGCAGAGATACATATAGCTGAGCAACCATAAATTCACAAATCACAATCAACACGGGTTTTTATTAATAAAAGGCCAACTTCTGTTGAATAAAAAAAAGATTACAAGTGCATGCAAATTAACTCTTACAACTTGAATGATTCTAACTAGAGAAGAAATAAAATACATGTTCTGAAAGGGAGATTAGGTGATTGGAATAGTCTCCCGATCCACTCAACCTCTTGAATTCAAACATTAAGATGTCTCATATCACAGAGGAGCGGGCGTATTACATTCCATTGAAAAAAAATTTAAACCTACCAAACGTTAGACCATAAAAATTCATTGAAAAGATAATGAACACTGCGAGGATAGGAGTTCTTCCAACTATCTCGTTCAAAAAATGTAACAGTACGCTCGTTCAGTTCTCATTAGTTCAAACAGATTATTGCTTACAATTTTCAGTTGAGACAATTTTGGGCCTTTTGAAGATAAAAATATTTATTGTTTATAAAAAGAGCGTAAGGATAGCCTATCTGGAACTAAACTTCTTATCTCAGCTAAGAGATCATCGTCTTGTTCTTCCGTCTGCTAGACCTTCTCTGCTTAATATTCAAAATTGCTGCTGTTTTTAGTGTATGTAGGACAGCCTAACTGGAATTAAACTTCTTATCTCAGCCTCTCTATTTTATTTTCTTGCAAGATCATGGTTATGCGTGAGTTCTAAGTTTTTCACTTTTTACTTGACATGAGATTAAAAACTCTTGGAGGTAAGCCATGACACAATGATATTGTAGCCATTTTTAATTCAAATCTTCAACTAACTTTCTCAGTTCCAGGAAAATTGTGGCAAGAACGGAAAACGTTAAACTACGCGCTAGTTTAGAATCAAATTGACACAAATTAGCTTCTAGATACCAAAAATGAGAATGAATCAAGCATGATTTCAATTTTTACATCGAAATGTATACTTCACGTAATAAATGAGCAACAACATCATAATACTAAATTTACTGATATAAATACATAACTCCCGGCCTACTAAATCACGATTGTTGAAGCAAAAGAAATCAACAGTACTTCAAACGAATAAGAAACAGAAACACTAAAACTCACAGCCAACAGCAGTGATTCTTTGGCAGAGAGTCTCTCCATCTCCTTGGCATAAATCGCCGGAGCTCCTTGTGCGGCCTGCTGAACCATAGCTCTACAGATCCGTCTGCGGAGAAATTTCCGGCTGCGGCCAGTGGAAGGCAGTCTGGAGTCGAAAACCAAGGAAGTTGCGGTTTTAGGAAACACGGAATATGAACGACGGGCGCGAATTGAAGACACTGAAGGGAGATAAACGTGAAGAGACGCCATTGGAGACTGTTTCTTTGAGCTTCAACGGTAGTTGAGAGATGGAAAACGGGAACGGAGATCAGAAGTGAGAGAGAGACAAGAGACGCGAAGAGGAAGAGAATCTGCAGACTTTCTCAATTTGAAAGTTTCGACTTGGCCAATGAATTGCGAACGTGTATCTCTCTAGAGATGGTAGATGCTTTGTTTGGATTTGGTGGAAGAAGAGCTAGTGCAGGTAAAAGTAAATCCATTTATAACTAAATTTTAAAAACTTATTAGGAAAATGATTAGAGATGTTTTCATTTATTAAAGGTGGTAAATAATGGTCTACGCTTTAATTAGATTTGTTGAATTAATATAATCATCATTATTATTGCATCAATTAATTAGAATACATAATTAATATTAAATTAGTTTTTTTTATTTTGAAGAAGAAACATGAAAATTAAAACATAGTGACTTAAGCACCCCAACGGGATGTGAATAATGCCTCAAATCACGAACATAAACTCCATGAGCTTCGGAACAAACTTCCTCCATCCACCGATTACTAAGATTCTCCAAAGCCACCATCCTAGCAAGAAAATGAGCAAGCGAATTTGCATCTCTCCTACACCAAGAGAAGGGACATCGATCTCAGCCTCTTAGCAAAATGCAAAATATCATCCAAAATGAACCTCAACTCGTTTCTCTACGCAGATCTTGTCTAAAGAGACTTAGCAACCTGCGACGCATCAGTCTCCACCATGACATGCCAGAAACCCAACTCCACATCAACCTCAACTCGTTTCTATACTCTTTTATTTTCCTTGTTAATTAGTATTTTGGATTTTTCATTTAGGCAATTTTGTTAGTCTCTTAAATTCTTGTAATATCTTGATTATTAGACTCAATCTTGTAAGTATCTCTTATAAAATTGCCTTGTCTAAGCTAGTTCTTAGATGTCCGTGAATGTAGAACATACATCTCAAACCACGTATCTCTTTATGTTCATATTTCTCTGTTTTTAGTTCTTGAATAATGCTTATTGATTTTTTGCTTGAGATTCACATTTTTTAATTTTGCATTTGAATCACTTAGTTTCTGTTGTTATCTTTTTAAATAAATCGACAAATGCTTAGAGTAAGTCAGGATTAGACTTGTAACAAAAATGATTATAGATCGTTATGTCTTGCATTACTTTTGATTTTTATAATAAAAGATTTGAATGTTCTTCAAATCCTCAAACATAGGTTAATGCACAATAATACCATTTAGAATAAAAATGATGAAAAACACAACTGACATGGGATGAATTTGCTAGATTTGTTGTCTCTAACGTTGTGCGGGAGTCATACCCCACCTGAGTTGTTGTAATCTAAAAAAAAAAAAAAAAAAAGCGAGAGCTTCGGCTTCATCTTTAAGGGTGTGTTAGGAAGAAGAGGAATGAGAATAATTATGGGAAGAATGAGAATTAGTAGAAGAGTGAGAAAGGGAATTATGACTAAGGGAATGATTACGGAGAGAATGATTAATTGTACTTAAGGTGAAGAGAAAGATAGCCAAGAAAATAAAATAATGGATATGAAGTGAGTGAAAATAGTTATGGAGAGAATAAAAAGTTGTTATAACAAGAATAGAATGTACTTAGAAGAAAAATAAAAATGTGATTTTGTGAAACAGTGATTATGGAGACAATGATTCTCGATGGCCAAATACTAACAATCATCCACTTCTCATTCTCCCTCTTTATTAATGATGGCACAAACACACCCTAGAGAGTAAAAACAAAAAAAATTATGTCCATGAAGGAAAATTTTAACTGTTTTAACTATGTTCATGAAGAGTTTAGTTTTTTCCTAAACCCTAAACCCTAACCCTTTCCATTTATTTTTTTCATTCTTCATTAATTTATAAATCTTGTTTCGTTAATATATCTAAAAATGAAATTTTATTGTACTATTTCGTGTCTATTTTCCGTTTACGTCGTTGTATCACTATATACCTTATCTTAGTAAAGTATTTAGCATGTATGTATGTTGTGTTCATTTTTCTAATAGTATATTGTACATATAATGCTCTATTTGTTGAGTATAGAGGGTATGAACATGCATTTAAAGCAACAGAGAAAGTAATTACAAAATTTTTAGCGATAGTTGATCCAATTAATTATCTTGATTAATTCAATTAATTCCATAAAAAACTGGTGAACTACTATTCTATAATGGGCCAAAAATCTATCAATTGCGGAAAGAACAGGTGACTGTTATTCAGGGTTCCCAATCGATTAAGGTATACTTCACCAAGCTGAAAATAATTTTGAAAGATCTGATAGAGTTTCGTCCCACTGACTCTTGTTCTTATGGAGGGCTAAAACTTTTCCTAGAATCATTTTAACACTGAATATGCAATGTATTTCTTATAGGTTTGAATGAAGCATCTAACAAGGTTTAAACATAAATTTTGTTGATGGATCATTTGCCTAGTATCAACAAAGCTTTTTTCTTTAGTAGTGCAAGAGGAACGACAGAGACTTGCAATCATACCATCCAATCTCCCTCTTGACCCAATTGTTTTACTTGCCACTAACAAAAATACAATGAATGCAACTTATATCGCTCGTGTAAAGATTTTTCGCGGCTTGTATGTGAGCATTTTAAACGTCGAGGATATACAAGTGAGAAGTGATATAGGTTACATGAATTTCCACCTGACTATAGAACCCGAAAACCTTTGTTTCGAAAGAATCTTCGCAAACGTACAACTTTGTTTCGAAAGAATCTTCACCGGTAACTGATATTGTTTCTAATCTTTCTTAGACACTAGATTCCGAGAGTTATTTTGCTAAGGTTCTTTCTAATAATGAAATTAATGTGGCATCAGATCCTAATGCATAACATTTTATATATTTTGGATGACATGATAGGAGTGCGACTCCTAGTGATAATCATGTGGTTTTATAAGGTATAGAACAAATAGAAGCAGCAGAACAAAATGAACCAGCAGATTATTATGAAGTTGCATGTTTGAAACAATCGAGCGTATTGATCTCACTATCTTAGCAAATGATACAACTCTTGGTGATGATTCTCATGATACTACTGCTACTAATATACTAGTTTTAAAAAGGTCTACTTGATCACACAAGGCTCCAACTTCTTGCAAGATTACCATTGTAATCGGTACAAGAACAGTCCAATAATGTAGAACCTATTTCTTATCCTCTACAAAAATGTTTCTCATATGATAAATTCTCTACACAACATTAAAATTTTCTTCTGAATGTCAGAACCATATTTTAACCATCCTTTTTCTATCAATTATTTAGAATTCCTCATTGAAGGTTTGCAATGGGTGAGAAAGTTATGCAACGGAACACACTTCTACATAGAGTGTGTTCTTTACTTGATGGCCATAATACAGTAGGTAGCAGGTGTGTGTATAAGGTAAAATATAAAGTTGATGGTACACTTGATTGTTATAAAGCACGCTTAGTCGCAAAAGGGTACAATCAATTGAAAGAAGTTGATTATATTGATACCTTTCTCCAATAGCCAAAATGGTTTCAGTTAAGATTGTTCTTTCCTTTGCTACTTCTTTAGACTGACCTCTAATACAAATGGATGTGAATAATGCGTTTTTAAATTAAGAGCTATTTGAAGAAGTTTCTATTGAACTGCCAAAGGATATATATTGAACAAGAAAGACATAATGACAAACTTTTTTAATGGGCAAATAACATAAGTCCATCTATGGACTCAAATAGGCATTTCGTCAATGACTTACAAAATTTTCAAGCGTCCTTCTCTCGCATGAATTTATACAAAATAAAGTTGATTACTTGTTGTTCATAAAGGATTGGTTCATCTTTTGTGGATCTCTTTATATATGTAAACGACATCTTATAAACAAGTATTTCCTTCTCTACTTTGGAAATAGTCAAGAGCTTGCTACATCAACACTTTATTTTAATAGATCTGGGTAATGGAAAAATTTTCTCCGCCTTGTATTGTCGAGATCAACTACTGGTTTATATGTCTCAAAGGAAATATGCTTTACAACTAGTTGAAGACAATGGACTTTTGGCTGCAAAACACACAACACATTCAATGATTCTCAATAAGAAGTTCTCTGCGACTTTTGGACAGCCGCTAGATGCAACAGCAACCACTGATTACAGAAGAATAATTGGTCGTCTTCTCTACTTGCAAATAACTAAACCATTTTATGTTCAAACTTAGAGCCATTTTATGTTCAAACCTAAAACCAAACACCTAGTAACTGCTCTTTACCTTTTAAAGTACATAAAAGAAAGCATTGGTCAAGGTGTCTTACTCAAGAAAACTACATCCTTCTAACTTAAGGCCTTCACCGATTCTGACTGGGGTGGTTGTTTGGACTCACGACGCTCCATATCAGGGTTTTGCATTTTTTTTGGGTGATTCTTTCATCTCTTGGAAAATAAAGAAACAATCTACTGTTTCTCGATCATCATCAAAAGTAGAATAGCGTGCTCTTGCTGCCTTGACAAGTGAGATTGTCTGAATTCATTCAATTCTTGTCGATTTAGTAATTGATTATCTATCACCTGACTTAGTATTGTGATAAAAGAGTATCATTGTCATTCCAACCAATTATATCTTCCACGAAAGGACTAAACTTATCGAGATTGATTTCCATTTTACAATGGAGAAAATTGACAAAGGGCTCATCGAGCTATTCCTATTCCTTCTAAAAATCAATTGACTGACATGTTCATAAAGTCCCCCTATTACCACCATACGAAATTTCATGGTCAAGATGAACATCTTAAATTCACACTCTTATCCATCTTGAGGGGGAGTATTAGAGTATAACACTTGTACATATGTTGGTTAGAAGATTGATTATTCATAACCATTTATTAGTCAGCCTCTATTTTCTGTTTTTTTCAAATTAGTCAGTTGTCCTTAAACCCAACTTAAAGAGGGGTTATCACACTATTCAATGAATAAGAGAGACTTTTCTCGAAGGTTTTTGTTTGAAGTTTTTACGAAACTATTAAAAATAAACTTTTATAATATTTTATAAAATTTTCATTCAAACGAACAATTATTACTATTTTTTATTTAAAATTATTAAAAATAACTCTTAATTTTTAATTACTCAAAATAATTCTTCCACAGTTTACCAAACAAACACCAACCTTAGTCTTCGTATTTTTTGTTCATCAAAAATCTTTAGAGAAGAATTCCAATTTACCTGCTCAAAATAAAACAAAACAAAAATCCTACTTTACACTTGAATTTGTGTTTAGAAATTAAGTTGTGTGGATGCTAAAAAAGAAATTATATGGGGGAAAGAAAAGCGGTGTGAAAATTGCGCCAATTTGTAAGCAGTGGACCAAGAACTTCAAAGTTCGATTTATACCCCACCAATTGAAGTTGAAAGAGTAAAATTTCTCTTACTCGCCATGGAAATTGACTCACAGAAGAATCTCCAGCGCAATCAGTGTACCTATGAAATTTCGGTATCTCTCAGTCTCTTACATTTCTCAATCCTCTGTTCATTTCCTCAAGTTTTTGTTTGGATTTATCGTCTTTTTTCTTCGCTATGCGAGCATTTTGACTGCCCCATTTGCTCATTTAAGGCCAGAAACTGGGAATAATTTTGTTGGGATTAAATGGTATTGTTTGATGTAGGATGAACAGTACAAGGTTGAGAAGGAGACGTACAAGGGTCAGCAATACAGTCACATTTACTTTGCTCGACTCCACTTGATGAGAACTATGATTCATTCACTTCTCTCTAATTGGAAACCTCATTTACCTCGTATTTGTTTCCCCTCTTTCATTTTATTTACATGTTTCATACTATAAGAGCTATGGCTGGAAGTTTATTTTTTTCTGTGATCTCTATAGATACATCATAACTATTTTCTTTCATAGTCATTTAATCTGTTGATTTTCTCCCTTTTGGCGAGTTTTGTTTTTTTGTAATTCAACAATATTTATATTGGAGATTTCAAACCCGTCCGTCACCTTTTGATCACTTGGTTATTCTCCATGCTAGTTGAGCTATGCTCTTGTTTTGAACCAGACATCGGTTAGTACCTCACTAGCCTGTCATTGCCCCAAGCGCAAAGATGTTGAACTATGCTCTTGTTGGCCCCTTTGTTGAATTTTGGCATCTTTGAATATTCAAAAGTTGTAAACTTGAGCATAACTCAACTAAAGATTCGTTTAGATGGGCAGATAAAATGTTTGATTCTCCAAACCTCGTGTTTTTTTTTTTTAATTTGAAATATACATTAAAATGTTTAGTGTTTTACTGTCGTGGTTGGACACAATTTAGGATGGATTTGGGCCAACCTTACTTCGAATAGCTTTTAAGTTACTCTTTCTGCTTAAGTTGTAATTGTAACTGTTTAAGCATTGTGCTTTTAATTATAATAATCCAAGGCAGAACTTAGAAGAATGAGGAATGGGTTTTAATCATTAGGTGAAATTTAGTCTTGAAAACAATGTTTTGCAGTTAGTACTGTATTGGGATTGGAGGAAGGCAAGGAATGTGTCATTGTTGGAACCCTCTACAAGCACATGAAGCTTAAACCTACCGTTCTGGATGAGTATTCAAAAGAGGTAATACTTCAAACAAATGTGTCAATTTCCATTTTTTTTCTACTTTTTTTTGTTTTTGTTGTTGGCGTTATGGTGTTGGATTGAGACCTTTAAAGGGAATTTTCAGAGATCTGCGACCCCACTTGTTAAGCCGCATAACTTTATGCACCCAGATGATAATCTAGTTTTGGAAGATGAAAGTGGGAGAGTCAAGCTTTCTGGGGCTGTGCTCATACCTTCTGTATACGTTACAGGTCCGTATCGTGTAATGAAATTGAATGGAATTGTGGTGCCCCTTCTGATATTGAAGCCTCAAAGAATTTCATGAAGTTTTGATCAATTTTTTGAGCATGTTGATGGATATTGCACCTGTTCATCCTTTAACTTCTCTTATAGTTTATATGGTTTGATCCATGTTGCATTTGTTTCTGTAGCTAATAACTAATATATTGCTTGTCTTTCTAGATTGTCCATGCAAATTATAACTCAAGCAGCTATTTTTTTAAAATATTCTGGTGTACATTATGTAAGATTAAATCTCTCGTCTTTCCTTTTTCTGAAGAATTGCTTAAAGTTTCAACTTTTTAAGCATGTTGATGCATGATGCACCAATTTATCCTTGAACTTTGATTTCTTGTAGTTATTTAGGAATTGTTCAAGTTGCATTCATTGTAGCAGTCAATCTCCCTATGTTGTGCATGCAGATTACAACGTTGAGCTGAAATAATTATATGTTTAAAAGCAGAATGTGCTGTGTACAGAAATATTTGTTTTTCGGGATTTCTTTAATGTATTGACAAATACGTGCCAGGGATTGTTGTTGCATTGCATGGAAAGGAAACTTGCGCTGGTGATTTTTTGGTTTTGGACATCCTAGAAGCTGGCTTGCCACCTCAGATAGAGCGGCCCCTCATATCAAGTAGGATGTGATAACCTCCCTCTTTTATTCTTATTTATTACCTTCATCTTTTTAAATTTGTCCAGGAGTGGATTTCATTCAAGTTAAATCATCAATAAACTTAAAAGATTAAGCCAATAGGTTGGAGTTAATATAATTATATCAACCTATACTCTCTCCTCACTTGTAGGCCTGAAAATTAAAAAATACCCACTACTGGGTTTGAAAATACCTATCAAGTAGAAATCAATATTAGTTGGTGATGAAATGACTAGACAGAGTTTCAAACATAAGAGCTCATGTTTTGATATTGTTAGAAAGTGTGGGCATCCATCTCAAAACCAATTGGCAATGAGAGAAGTAGCCCACTCTATCTTATATATATGTTGAAGAACCTCCACCTTACCAATGTGGGACATTTGCCACAAGGTGAGTATTCCAACAATCTCCAACATGCCCCCTCAAGATGACACTATTTAGGAAAAGCCATCTTGGACTAGATCCGAATTTGTGGACCGAAATAATACCCACTCTGGCTCACTCGCTTGGGTCGGATCCAACTCTTTGGGATCATGAAATGTCCGCTTAAGTATTTTGCTCGCCTAGGTTTGGGTCCTCGGAATATTTGGGGGTCTAATAACGTGGAGCTCTGATACCACTTGTTGAGAAAAAACCTTTCCTAATTACCGCAGGAATAAGCGAGAAAATAACCGAGAAATTAAAAGGAAAAACAACAAAAGAAAACACAAGAATTTACGTGAAAAAACTCCTAAACCGGAGAAAAAACCACATACAGAAAGAACTTCCACTATGTGAAAAATTGTTATAATCACACAGAATTCTCTCCCGACCCCAATACATAAACACTCTCTTCAAAGCTTATACTACTCACACCCTTTGTCCAACCCTCCCAAGAGAATAC
>JBBMEG010000018.1:11675018-11690765 GCA_037832605.1 Cyclanthera cordifolia
CACACCTTGATCTTCTCTTCAAATTCTTGCATGATCTAGATTGTATCAACACATCTCGAACTTGCACTTGCCACAAGCCACCGATCATCCTTTCGCCAAATTTCTCAACATCAATCTTCACCGCACTTGTAAAGGTTGACATCTCTACTTCACTCCTAGCAAATCACCAAATAGTAAACAACACTATTTACCCAGCTGTAGTTCGTTTCAAGAATTCTTTTCTGATGTGGAAGCTCAGACAAAGCTGTAACCACAGAGCATATTCAGAAATTCAAAAAACTACAAACCTAAAGCTCTGATACCATGTTAGAAAGTGTGGGCATCCATCACAAAACCAATTGGCAATGAGAGGAGTAGCCCACTCTATCTTATATATATGTTGTAGAACCTCCACCTTACCAATGTGGGACATTTGCCACAAGGTGAGTATTCCAACAATCTCGAACAGATATCATATTGAATCATCAATTAACCCAAAAGTTTAAGACATAGGTTGGGGTAAGAATTATATCAAACAATAATTCAACAAGGATGTAGTGAGAGGGTTAATCACGTATTTTTCGTTATGGTTGAATGTCGCCAGTTGCTGCGATGCGATATTAGTTTACTGTTTCTTAAATAGTTGAGGATTTGTTATTTTGTAATTTTTTGTTTTTGGGTATAGTTTTTCGAGAATGCCAGCATTTGGAAGCCTTGAGGGTGTATACATAAGAGCAATGCTTCTCTCAAACAATATGTCCGTTATGCACTGTCTATCAATTGCAACGTACTTTGTGAGGTGGTGAATAGAGATATATCCAGGGGCATAGCTCTGGACTTTGAATTACTCTTTAATACCACCAGCTGTTTCTCTGACTTTACTCCTTGAGACAGTGATTATTTCTTACTATGAAAGAGTATGAGGCCTATTTCTTGTCGAAGACCATTTCTTTTTTTGATGTTCTTGAAGAAAGTTCCGAATTGGGTAAATGGTGTATTTATCTGTTGTCTAAAATGTTAGGCTTGTTCTCACTAGGTAGTTCTTTCCGTCCTCCTTAACTATTTCGTACAAGTTATGATTCGATCCCTGTCAAGGTTGCAACGACTATGAAAAGGTCTTAGAGACGCTACGTCTTAATTAATTGGACTAACGTCTCACTGTGCAACGTGGTTTGAATTCTTAAGAAAAATTATGACACTACTTTCAAAATAATTATGGTGGTTCATGAGGGAGATAGATGTTTTATAGCAAATTTCAAAAAGGAATTTCAAATGCTTGCAGGCGAAGACAAGTATGTGGTTTTTGTGTCAGGCCTAAGTATTGGGAGTGGCAGCTCTAATCCTCTACAGTTTCAGCTACTTATTGATCATATAACAGGGCATTTAGGGGATGAGAAGGTTGGTTCCATCTTTATATTTTTCCTCTCTAAATGTTTATCAGTTGCTAAAGTTTTTCAAAAACCATTAACTGAACAGGAACAAGGGATTGCAGCTCAAATAGTTCATGTTGTCATTTGTGGGAATTCTGTTCAAATTCCTCGTGCACTTTTAAATGGGCAGGTAGAGGTTTCACAAATTATGCATCTCTTTCTTTCTCTCTTTAATAAATAAATAAATAAAAACAATGTATCCTGTTTGACTATGTTCAAATATGTTGCCGAGGTTGGAATGTAGTAGTATCTTTTAAATTATTACTTGTGAGTGAGAATTGAAAGGCTGGTTTTCTTGAACTCGTAGAAGAGGCCTTGAAAGGAATAACTCCTTTTATGGTCTATCCTGATTAATATACTATGGTTCCTATTTAACAGCACTAGTTAATTAGTTATGTGGGTGAAATTGGCTATAAAGATGCTGTTAAATGAATTTTGGGATGACTAATCAAATTCGAACATGATCCTGAAACATGTGTATTCGATGTTTTCTTAGGAGTATTGTGAAGGGCTATCTATGGTAAAACAAAATCAAATAAATCATCGTATTTTCTTTTTTCAAGTAGAAAATCACAATAATTAAAGTGAAGTTTGATAGATAAAGATCAAGGGAAATTTAGAACTTTCCCAGTACTCAGACTATTTTCGCTGCAGACTCCAGTAATGTCAGTGATGTTAAGCTTTTTTGTTGATGCATGAGTATTTTCTGCAGCATTTGTCTGGGAAAGACCAAGCAAAGCTGATAGAACCGCTCAAAGAGCTAGATATCTTATTGAATCAGGTTCTTATTCAGTTGGTTTTCAGTTCAACTTATTTTTTAGTCAAATCTTCTTCCCTTTTTCTCCAATTCTAATTACCTGATTGTAAATCCATTTTCTTTTTCATCAGCTTGCTGCAGGTTTACCTGTGGATATCATGCCGGGTTCCACTGACCCAGCGAATTTTGCCTTGCCACAGCAGGTATTTCCTTTCCAGCAGTGGAATTCATGCTTTTCATCCCTGGTTTGATTTGTCATTAATGTCATTTTCCTTGTAGCCTCTGCACAGATGCCTTTTTCCTGGATCATCCGCCTATAACACTTTCAGATCTGGCACTAACCCTCATTGTTTTGAGCTTGATAATCTCAGGTTAGTCAATAATGCGAGCCTGATAGAGTAATTAACTGTTTAGTTTGAGCTTGATGGTCCTTTGGTTTCAGGTTTCTTGGAACATCGGGTCAGAACATAGATGATCTTGAGAAGTACTCGGAAGCTAAGGATAAGCTTGAATTTATGGAGAGGACATTGAGATGGAGGCATCTAGCACCAACTGCACCAAACACTCTTGGTACAATTCAAATTCTTATTTGTGTTTTTTTCTTCCCTCGTTTCAGTTGGTGGAAAAGTCATTTAGAACAACATCTTCTTGATTAGAACCTGTTAGTTGATATAATTAAATTTATCCCAACCTATCAGCTTAACCTTTTAAGTTGATTGATAATTTACATAATTCAATATGGTATCAAAGCAGAGATCCTGAGTTCGAGTCCCTGCCATGTCATTTTCTTCCCCATTTGAAATGAATACCACTCGTTGAACATTTCTAAAATTTCTAAGTCCACAAGTGAGGGAAGTGTTAGTTGATGTAATTAAACTTACTCCAACCTATCAGCTTAAGCTTTTAGGTTGATCGATAGTTTACATAATTCAACAGAAGCCCAATGAACAGCCAAGCATGCAGACAAGTTTATCAAAATTTTGCAATGATATAAGATTTTCCCCCAAGTAGTATTTATATAACTTGAGTCTTCCAGGTTGCTATCCTTTCACTGATCGAGACCCTTTCCTGATCGAGAGCTGTCCACATGTTTATTTTATTGGCAACCAGGACAAGTTCGATACTCGCTTAATTAAGGGTATATTTTCACGTAAACTTCGTATATTAATTAGTATAATTTTTGTTTTGCTTAATGTATAAATGGATGTAGTAATACATTGTCTGTGTATTCCACTTTTTGAAAATGCAGGACCTGAAAGGCAGATGGTAAGACTCATTTCGATTCCTCGATTTTGTGAGAAGGGAGTTGCTGTAATGGTAATTTCTTCCACTTCAATTCACATTTACCCAATATTTATTCTTTTTACCGTTTCTTCCTAGTCATTACTATTGTTGTCCAACATTTTTAGATCAAAGTTTTATCCTGTGAAAAATGTAAGCTTGTTGGTTTGTGATGAGAATTTTACTATTTATCTTTCCTAGTCAAAATGGAGTGTCCTTTGTTTTCAAAAATAATTCTTTGCACATACTTTACTTGTCTAAAACAGTGATGAGCATTTAATCTCATTAATGACATATCTGTGGCAATAAGTTGCTGTGCTCAACAAACTGGTCCCCATTTGCTTGTTGGACTTATTAATGTTTATTGAAACATGATAACATCAATCAACAAAGTTGAAGTGGTAAATTTAATTTTATATATTAACCAGCACTCTTCCTCACTCGTGAGGTTTGAGATTCGAGAATGTTCATCAAGTAAAAATGAATACTTATTGGAAACGAAACGACTCAGCACAGGCATGAACATACAATAAAACAGAAATCAACCCAAAAGTTTAAATCAATAAATTGGGTAAATTTAATTATATCAGCAAAAAAAAAAAAGTTCATGAATCAAATAATCTGCATCATCATCTTTCTTGGAGACCTCATTAAAGTAGAGAAAGACTATGGGCCCCTTTATCTTCCACAATGTGGTTTTCTCCTTCATAGCAAATATAATACTGCCCTATCTATTTTGCAGCTAAACTTGAGAAATCTTGAATGCCACACTCTGAGTTTCGGAACTGAATTCAGCTGATCATATGACGAAAGAAGCGTTAAAAAGAGGTAAAAAAAAATATATATCCGGTTTCGCCTTCTGTTTATGTCGCTTTTGCGTTGAGGAATCAAAAATTAGCTGCTTCTAAGAAACTGAGGAAACATGAAAAATCTTAATGGTTGTGTATGGTATATAAAAGGGGTTCCATTGAAATGTATGATCATCTCCATTTTCTCAACAGTATACACCATAAGTTTTGGGGAGAGTCAGGTTGTAGAGAAAATGCAATTCAACAGAAAGAGCTGTGATGAGCTGAGTGAGAATGATCATGTTCTAGACATATTAGCTGGTTTTGGTAGGTCATCCCCCACAGTAGAAATTTGTAGTCTAGGAAATGGTTGGGCTCAGGTTAGTATGTGTCATAAAAGCATATGCTTTTTTCTTGGTTGTAACACTGATTATACCTTGAATGCTTAATATATTAGTTTGTTTTCTAAGTTTTACCTGGTGCTGCTGTACTTTTAGAGCGCGTGTATATATATAATGTAATTTTTTTTCTATGATTATGGGTAAATTAAAAATTTAGTCCCTATGGTTTGAAGAAAGTTAGAGATTAGTCCGTATGGTTTAAAAATCTAGACTTTAGTCCCTATGGTTCGGAGAAATCTACAAGTTAGTTCGTATTATTTGAAAAATTAGAATTTCTTCCTGAAGGTTTGATAAAATTTTAAAAATAGTCCGTCATTTGTTGGTGAACAAAACACTCAGAAGTTAGTTATTTTTGTGTTTAATGATGAGAGTGTGAGATAAGTAATTGATAGGACAAAAACATATAATTTATCTATCACATCTATGTATTTAATTCGCCGAAGATTTACAAATAACATGGATTATTTTTTAGGTTTTATCAAATCATAAAGACTAAGTTCTATTTCTTCAAATCATAGAAATTAAATTCTATATTTCTCCAAAACGTATGGACTAAAGTTTAGATTTTTCAACCAAAAGAACTAAACACTAAAATTTTTCAAACCATAGGGACTAAATTTATAATGTAGTCTCATCTTTTAACTTTGAAATTTCAATATGCTACCCCTATGATTGATCTAGTGTCATAAAAGGAAGTTATAAGTACTCTAAAGTAACTGCTTCCTATTTTTACATTAATGTTATTCTATAAATAATTCTTTAATGTTGTTGGACCTTACATTATTGTTTAAAGAATGTTGATGTGACATACAGACAGGAAAATTTCAGTGTGATGTTGGGGTATGTATGAAAAGGAAATGTATTTAGATGGATACACTCAAATCTCTTGTTCAGTTTTGTTGTGAACAAGTTTTATAGTCACTATATTTTTTCAGAATCAAGTTGAATACTAAATTATGAGCAAATTAGTAGTTCACAAATTTTCTACTAAAATAACATGAAGCGTTAATTCATATAAATCTACCTCTCTCTCTATATATATATATATATATTTTGATGAGAGACGCGGGAATAGAGAAGTCGTTCTCGGTACTATCCTACTTTGTGGACATCTTTGTCACAAACTAGGAAGGTTGGGAAAAAAAAAAAAAAAAAAAAAAAATCTCTTCTAGTTAAACTTGTTTGTAAAATGTTAAGCTTGTTTGTGACATTTCAAATTTAAGTTTTAATATTATCTACTTCAATCAAAATTTGAGATTTTAGTTTATCTCGAGTACAAATTGGAGGGGATCACTAACCTACAACTACTCTCAAATAAATGAGAGTCAAATATTAATTTACATGATTGAATTTGTGATGTTATGCTAAACTGGTTTATCACAAAACAAAAAAAATAACGCGTCACCAACATTTGAAAATTAAATTGATATTTTATTTTTTTGAGATAGATACAGTATCTGATTAAATAGTATGCTTTTTCAATTTAAAATTAATGGACGGTAGTTGGACTAAATTACAATAAAACCTTCTTCCATTTGAGTACCCTTTCAAAAATAACCGTAAAACCTTCTTCAATTTGGAAAAAAAGAAAAGAAAAAAGAGAGATGGGATATGAGTAGATGAAAGAGAAGTATTTATGGTAATACACTTTTTAATTCTATTTTTCATTTAAATAAAAATATTTAACATATCAGCCAATTTTGTAGATTTTAAAAAAATAAGATAAAATACTAAAATAAGATAAAATACTACTTTTATTATTATTTTATTGGTTTGACTAGAGGACTCACAACCTTACCGATGTGGGATATTTGAGATTCTCAACAGTTTGAAATTGATACTTAGTTGTCTTTGGAGTTCAGATTGCAAATTTCTAAGAACTCTTTTTCTTTGTTTTTGACAACTAGGTTTCTTATTTATTTTATTTCTTTGTTCACGATTTTATCCAACATACATGAATGATAAGAGGATTGTTTCCACTATTGTTATATGCTAAAATATCCTAAAATATTCGGACAAGGCTAGGACCCCTCTTGGAGGTCGGTCATGGCGGCGTGAACCCCTCTTGGAGGTAGGCCAAGGCCAATCTGACTTTTTTGAGACTCGTGAAAGTAGGTCTAGATCCCCGAGGATGGTCCATGGAGGTTAGAACTCTCTCCCAAGAGTCGACCGAGTCTAAAGTAACGACTGAATCTGCTGATAACAGCTAGGAATTACGTCTAGAAGGCCAGGTCCCCCATTAGGGGCGAGCCGTGGAGGTGAAGACCCTTAAGGGTTGACCGAGATTAAAGTTGACCTCTAAGGAGATCGGTCGAGTGGACCAACCCGACTGGATTGGTCGTGGAGGTTAGGACTCTCTTGTGTACGAGTCGACCAAGCCCAAGTAACGCTTGGGGACGTACACCTTCTAGGGTTACATCAAGAAGGCCAGGACCCCCATAGTGCTTGTGGAGGCTCTTCCGACCATGACTTGCTCCAAACTTTCGAGTTTGGCCTTAAGGTCCTTTTCGAGCAGGACAATGTTGGAGTGTCATTCGGGGTAAAGTACATCCCGAACGAACTTGTCTTGATCATCTTCTCTAGGAGGGGTGTCAAAGTTTGACTTTCCCTAGATGCTATCTTTGAGACAGCCTCAGAGACCAACTTCTCTTCTATACTTTTTACTCCCAATTTGGTTTGTTAGACGAAAACTGTCAGGTCTACCCCGTGCATGTCGTCGGCTGTCCGAGCAAAGATGTCTACATTCTTTTTCAAGAACGGTATAACTTTTTTTTGATTTTTTTTTAAAATTATACATCAAGAGTCCCCGGTAGAAGTACAGGAGAAAAATCTAAAAAAAAAAAAAAAGACGAGAAATAGACATGAAAACCACGGCAAAATTAGGATCCAAATGCCAGTAAAAATACATTCTAAAAATAACAATAATATACCCGAGAATCCGAAAGCCGGAGAAACCCGACCCGAGATAAAACGTAGACCAGATCCGTTAGTTACGTCGCCGTCGGTCAAAGGAATCTGATCGGTGTCAGCAATAACGTGGGAGTTTCAGAAAAAAAGAAAAAGAAAGACGACACGTCGGACTCCATATTTATTACATAAATTCAGAAAATATTGTCGTCATCGGAGCCTCCAACAAGCAACAAACACTCCCCGCTCTGTTTCCCCTATTGCTCTGTCTCTAAAATTCATCATCCATTCTTCTCCCCAACGGCTATATTTCAAAACCTTTTCTTTTTTTTTAAAAAAAAAACCCAAAAAGAAAAATCATTCACTAACTCCAATCCAACGGTTTAATTTCCACCTTTATTATTTATTTATAAACCCACAATTCCTCCAAACCCAAATTTAATTTCTCTCTCTCACTCTCGCTGTAGAACAATAGTATGGATTCTTCAATCGGCAGTAGTGTTCAGCACGTTACTAAAAAGTCCTCCGATGAGCTTTTGAGGAAGTTTGCGGAGGTGGGCTCGGATTCCGGCGGCGGAAGGAGGTTGTCGACGGTGGTGAAGCGACGGAGGACTCCGGTGGACGGCGGCGGCGAGCGGAAGTGGCTGATTCCGGCGGCAGGGAGGAAGTCGGTTGTGTTGAAGAAAGTTGGGATTGGAAAGTCTCAGCAGCTCAGGATTAGAGATTTCAGAAACAAATCCATCCTTTCTGCCATTCATAAGGTAATTTCCTTTTTATGGTTTTATTAACTTCAACACTTGTATTGTTTGTCTTCCAATAATCTTTAAATTGGTTACATTTTTTACTCCTTCAAATTATAAAACATTAATTTTGATTATTTAAATTTTGAGGTTTGGTGTATGTAGTCAAATTTTATTTCCAACTTTAAAGCTGGTTACATTTTGGATCTAACTTCAATAACTACCACAAAATATATATCCTCATTTTATCTTTGGTTCCAATATTAATTTTGAAAGTAGGTAAAAATATTAAAATGGACATTTAAAAGTAAAGTCGATAGATTAAAGTTGGATTTTAGAAAATTTAAGAATCAAATTAGAATAAATGTTAAAGTGTATGAATTAAAATAGTATTTAATTAAAAAAAAAAATTCAATTTTATATTTACCATTTGTACTTGATAAACTATGACATATTTGGCCTTATAATTTGAATAATATTTAAGGAAAGGAATTTAGGTCTATACTAAAATTATTTGATACTTAGAAATATTAGAGATTTATTAACACAAAAATTTGAAATGCAAGTACTATTGACTTGGGGGAGTAGATGAATTTACAATGCAACTCGGAAAAAAAAAAAGTTAGGGTAAATTACAAATTTAGTTTTTATGGTTAGAAGAAATTTAGAGTTTCATTCCTTATGATTTGAAAATCTAGAGTTTAATATTCTTATGGGTCAGATAAATATAGAATTTAGTTTCTATATAGTTTGGAGAAATATAAAATTTAGTTCCTAAGATTTGAAAAAATAGAATTAAGTTCATATGGTTTGATATAATCTAAAAAATAGCTCATGTTATTCGCAAATTGTAGGTGAATTAAGTACGTTCTAATGTATGAATGATGTATTTTATTTTGTTCAATTAATTACTTATCTCATACTCTCATCACAAAAATAAATAACTTTTACGTATTTTATTCACCAACAATTAGTAACGATAGAACTATGTTTATATTTTATCAAATCTTAAATACTAAATTCTAATTTCACATCATAAGAACTAAACTTTAACTTTATTTGAATCATGGTAACTAAATTTATAATTGACCAATATATTAATTTGGTTTTAGTGCTTTCAGTTTTAGTGATGATGTTAAGTTGGTTGGATTAATCAATGAGATTTTTGAAGTAATTTTTTTTTATACAAATTGGTGAGGGGACCACAAACCCTGTATAAATGACATTATTACTCTTAAATAAATTAAGAACAAAATATAGATATTTTAAATCGAATATGTGATGCTGATGTTGAACTGAAATAACACCAAACAATAAAGATAAGAAGGGCAAAAAATGTTTGCAATAAATAATTAAATAAAAAATTGTGTTTGTTTTTTTTAAACATTATTTAAGTTATTAACTTTTTAGTGTAATCAAATTGAACTAAAAAATATAACTAATTAATAGTCTTACGAAAATAATTTTTAATGGCCTTATTATTATTGTTTGATGGAAGATTATTGATTGCTAACGTATGTATTTTGTTATGTTTTTTGAGCGGTAAGTTTTATTTTATTTTTAAAAAATATTTGACTCTCGTAAGTAAATGTGTGTATGTAGTACTATTTGATGTCACAAATTTTTTTTGTAAAAAAAAAAAAAAAACTTATATGACAAATATTTATCATTATTTTATTTTAAATTTGAGAAAATTTTAAAACTTTATTTAGTTTTTGAATATTCTTCATTTTTTTGAGTTTTTAACAACTGTTTTTTTTTTTTTTTTTGAGTTTTTAACAAGAAGGTCTGGTCATTAGATAAACAACAATATGTAGGCTATTGCAACCAAACTCAAACCTGGATTGATGAGAAGTATTTTTCAACCGATAGATGGATAAATTTAAAGTTGGTAATTTAAGTTTAAATTTAATAAAACAAAAAAAAAAATTATACTAAAGAATAAGAAAAATTGCGATTTGTTTTTCTTTGGTTAAATTATATATTTAGTCTCTATGATTTCATGAAAGTTAGAGCTTATAAAAACTTACAAGGTTAGAATATGCTCGAAGTTCCTATGATTTAAAAATTTAGACTTTTAGTACTTATGATTTGGAGAAATATAAAAATTTAATCTCTATAATTTGAAAAAATATAGAATTTAGCCCTTGAATTGTCCCTATGATTTGATAAAATCTAAAAAACAGTTCATGTTATTCATAAATCGTAAAAGGTGAATTAAGTGCGTAAATGTGATCTATGAATTATGTATTTTTTGTTCAAGTAATTACTTATCTCACACTTTCATCATTAAACAAAAAAAAAACTAACTAACTTCTACATATTTTATTTACTAATAATTACGAACGATGAACTATTTTTTAGATTTTATCAAACCGTAGAGACTAAATTCTAATTTTTCTAACCATAAAGACTAAATTTATAATTTTTGCCATTCTTTTAACTTCGTTTGTTTTTTATAGAAAAAAGTGAGGCAGAGAGAAGTGAAGAGTTAATAATAATTTTAAAGTAACTAAGTAATTAGTTGGAAATTGGTCTTAATAGTTGTTTCATAATTAATTATATGTTTGAGAATTAAGGCGTAATTGAATTGAGGGGGAAGAGAATGGATTTTAAAGGTAATGAAGGTTTATAGTTGGAATAATTAACTATTTATTTAAAAATTAATTTGTTTTATTCAATTTAAAATTTGGTACGGACAAATTATGCTAATTACAAATTAGTGTAAATAATGATTAGATAATTAATAATTAATTAATATAAATAATTATTGTAAGGTAAATTTAATGTTAAATTTGGTGGAGAATTTGATTAAAAAAAAAATCATGCTTGGTTAAAGGTAGTTAATTACTTAACATTCTTGATTTGTTTAACACAAAAAAAAAACCCACCAAAAGGTCAAACTTTTTAAAATGTATTGGGGGTTTTTAAACAAAATTTAAAACATATTGATTTTTTTTTTTTTTTTTTTTACATGAATTTAAAACATATTGGTAGTGATTGATTTAACATGCCACTTTAGTTTGTTTGTCATAAAAATATATAATAATGTATGATGGTGATTATTTCCCCCACTTGGTGGCACTGTCACTTTCATTGATATTTTTGGCTAAACTTTTATTTCCATTTTTTTTTTCATGAGGAAATCCATTTGACTTTTCTTTTTTCCATTAAAGAAAATAAATTCACTAATTAAAATCAAGTAATGTTAAGCTAAGCTCAATTGATAAATTATTTGGAATTCAAATCTTTCATTCTAAAATTGATTCAGTAAAAAATATATATATAATAAAAAAAAAAATATATATATGCACATTTATTCAGAAATTAATTTACTAGGAATGATTTTGATTATTGGGTATAGTTAAATCGAATGTTTGTTATGTAAAAATAGAAGGTATATAAATTGTTACACTAAAAATTAAAAAAAAAAAATCTTTTGAACATAAGATTGAAATATAAGATCAAATACCTGTTTTTTTTTTTTTTTTAATTTCATTATGTTCATGAATTTCAAAATAAATATAAAATAATAATATTTACTGATTAATTTATTATTTTGTGTGTGTGTGTTTTTTTTTTGGGTATGAAAAAGACATGGCGAAGAACAGTGGAAGGGGCTTCAAAGGTGATATTAGAGAAACACTACAACACCCACAGACGTTTGATAAGTGATATTGTCTGATTTTCTCTCTCTTTCTTTTCTGGCTTTTATTAAATTATTAGAGGAGCCTGAAATCTCTATTTTATTACCCTCCTAACAATACTGTCTCTTAATTTTTAATGTCATTTATTTATTTAATTATTCTTGTCCCCTTCATTTCAATTTAATGAAACAATAGATTTTAAAATTTGAGATTGTTTTCACAGAATTAATTGATAAACATATTATATATATATATCTATATATATATATATTAAATCTGTTTTATCAGAATTCATTGTTTTTAAAACATAACTATGTTTTTCAAATTTAAATAAAAATGGCAAAATTTTCAAAACTAAAAAAAGGAAAAAATAAAAATATTTCTCAAAATAATCTTAAATTATACACATTTATTGTGTAAGTTTTTTCTTAAATCACATTTTTAATTGAAATATAAGATTATTAAACTCATGACACCATTAATCTACTAATTATTGTCACGAGCGAATGTTTCTTGCCTTTAAAATTTCATAACCTTTTTCAATTGTTTGACAAATTATGTTCTTTCTTTTTTCACATGAGATTTGAATTTGTTATTTCTTAATTAGTATACTTAATGAATAGATAGATACCTTTTCTAAATCTTAATTTCAATTGAGTTTCACTATTGTGTGTATATTTTCGATTGATTGATAAGTATAGAAAATGTTTTCATTGTTACTACAGAGACATTTAAAAAAAAATAAATAAATAAAACTCATTTGTATTCACAAAATGTAACAATGAAGAACATGAATTTGATTTAAAAAAAATATTCTACTATTTAATTGAATTTAGTATTGGGATCAATCTTGTTTTGAAGGTTTGTTAGGGACAATAAGAAAATCTTCTAAACATTTAGTTGAGACTTGAAATTATAATGAATTATAAAGACTCGTACCATTTCAAAAATGGCGTAATTCAATTTAAGGTCATTTCTATTGTCCATTCATCGATTAATCTTTTACTTTTTGAATTAATTCAATATTATTTGAATAGCGATTTGAATCTATAAGCCATACGTGATACGTATTGAATTATAGTTTTGTTGGCCACATATTCCTTGACTGATGGTAATGGAATTTAGGGGCATACCCAAAAACTTCAATTATGATTAAATTATAAGAACATGAAACTAGATAAGTATTCTGATCCAGCTACCACTTCGTATAGCTCATCGAGTATAATCAAATCTCGTCACCACAACTATATATAAATCAGTCATAGTCAATATCATAGCACAGAGCGAGTATATACATTATAAAGTAAGTAATTTGTATGTTTGTTAAACTATCACTCATCAACAGAAACTAAATGGTCCACACTAGCAGCTCTCGAGTTTAACTTAGGAGAGGGACTAGAGAACATAGATCAACCATGTCCTAGGTACTAGATATTTTACATCTGTCAATCCTTAATCACACATCACACTAACTAACATGCATAATATGACTCTAGAGTACAACAGTCTCAATAAACTCTTCAAATGAAGTACTAAACACATTTGCCCATACGACCAAGAAGTCCACTACTCGTTTATGGAAACTAATTATCAACCACAACTTTTGATTATCAGAGTGTGATCAGTGCCACAATTCAAACTAGTGAAGGGTGAACCTTACAACATGTCTAGCAGAGGGTAGAAGCAGCTGAAGCGCGTGATAACAAATTTTTTTACAATAATTAATCTAATTAATTATCTTGATTAACTAATTAATCTACATGTTGATATCTTGGTGATTGACATGTTGTTGTTTAATCATACTCACATTAATTGGTCCTCTGATCTAGTATGACAATTCTTTAAGATGAGTGAGATAAATTATTTCCTTGGGCGATCTTGAATGATCTTCTCTCCTTCATCATAAACTCTAAAAAGAGTGAAGCACGTCTGAGAAGACCTCCCAAATAAGTAAAGCGCCACTAGCAACTAACACTATGCTCTTGATGCATGAAACCATTGCTAATAACTCATACATCTCTTAAAGAGGCCACAAACATCACAAACAACTCACATGTCACTATAAAAGAGTGAGATACAACTAATATTTCACACTAGTTTCATGAATATTCATACAACAAATAAGAATATACAAGAAATAGAAACATAGGTACTTACCTCCAAGATGAGCTAAAGTATGCATCACCAAGAATTCAGATCTTTGCGATCCAATAACCTGCAGGTGATCCATCAATAAAAAAAATGACACCATCGGCATGAAACGAAAATAGAGGAAGAGATGAAAACTGTCGTTTCATTTGAAAACAAAAACGACACTCCTTAAGCATGAGTCAACGATCACACGTCATACCCAACCACACCATCTTATTATGAATCAAAACAACGTCGCTCGAAAATGATCAACATTCAATTTTGACATTTTTCTTTTGTTTAGATCTTATAATCTCTCCTAAAACTTTTAAGAAATTAAATATATTACATGTATAAATTGATTAAAGTTATATTAAATATATAATCTTGTTATAGGTATACCTAAAAGTTTTTTTAACGTATTTTATAAATAAAATCATCATTATTGTTGTTCTTGCACAATTTTGGCCCCCAATCAATAATATAAATTCACCAATGGGTCATCTTTGACTTTAAAGTGGACATCTTCTGAGTTTATTTGCTTTTTTTTTCTTTTTTTTTTTTTTTAATTTATTTGAATAAATTCCAACTTTACTAATTATTGTATATATTTCCAGATATGCTATCATATTCAAAATTCCATAACATTATCAGTGTCAAACACTTCTTTCACTTTATTTGTCTTAACTTCATAGGTCCACTTTCATACATCCATTACCCTATTGCCCTAAACATTTGTTTCATTTCAATCATCTCATGACACAAAACTTTCTCATATTTGGTTCACAATTTTTTTTTTATATTATAACAATTAATTGACGAAGAATTCGAACGTGTGACTTCATGGTTCTTGTACTAAAACCGCTGAATTATTGCTTTTTCAACATTCACTACTTTCTAAGCACATGTTTAAATCATATTCTTTTAATAGGGTATAAATTATAATCATCATCAAAGTCAACAAACTTCACAAGTATTTTTTAATTGTATTGGACAATGACCTATTGTAGCCGAACCGTCTTATGGTCAAAGAGAATATGAATATCTAGGAGTGTTTGGATGAATAATTATGCGAGAGATTATTTTGAATGATTAGAAATGAGAAGTTATTTTGCATGATTTTAAAAGAAAAATTGTTGTAATATCTCGTTTAGATGAATTTTTTTTTTTGAAGAGTGTTTATAAAAATCATTTATAGCAGGTTCATAAAACGTCTCCAAAAAAATAATGAGTCGAATTTATAGTGGTAAATATAAGTTTGTCCAAAACACTTAAAAGATCAAATTTTTGTTTAAAGCTATATAAGTTAAGAGGCATAGAGAGAGAAATTTGGGTAAGATTGAAGAGATAAGAGAATAGATAAGGGCAGATGAATTATTGGTGAGCAAAAATAACAGGCTTGTGACCCCAAACCCAAAAAGGCAAAATGAAATTTGAAAAAATAAAAATAAATAAATAAATAAATAAAAAATGTGAATCCTCCTTGATTGTACAAAATTCACATGCAACTTGTGAGCTTTCTTTCCTTTTTCTTTTCTAGTAAATTCAAGAAAACTACATCCACCCATAATTTAAACACTAACTCACTTTTCCTTCCACTTGTCTCACTCTTATTTCATATGTTTTTTTTTTTTTTTTTTTTTTTTTTTTTTTTAGAAAAAGGTTATGTGGAGTAAGTGCTGCACCA